>JARKIC010000936.1:0-171247 GCA_029378375.1 Mycena olivaceomarginata | reverse complement strand
TCATTATCCACAGAATTTTTACTTTACCTCCTACATACCACCAACGCGACGAGTTCAACTCAAGTCTTCGGCTATCTCGGACTACGCCGGGGATTGAGCCGGCAGCAGCTTGGGCACCTGCTCGTCAACGTCTTGGGGGGGACGTGCTCTCCCTATACGTCTTTGCGTAGCTCCCAGATGGTTTGTTGGACGAAAGTTGGGTTCTAGCTGAGGTTCGTACCACGGACTCTTTTACATACACATTATTATCGTATGTTTGGCTACACCCTCATTTTACGTCACCTTCTCTCTTTGTTTCGTACCGCCACCACACTCAATCCACTTTGCTGAGTACTTTCGCGGGAATCCACCTTTATTACATCAAGATTGAGCTGAGTTTCTTATTTGATTGAGCTTACTGATTCTTTTACATTTGGAGGCATTTTTTTTTCATTTAACATCGTTATTTCTCTGCACACTTCAAACCTCTGCCAGCACGACCTAGACACGACCTCAGTCCACCACAGGACCACCTTTCTCTTCCTCAGCGGGTGATAAGGACGCGGTGTGGACCGAGATGCTTGCTCCTTTGCTTATTTCCTTTCATAGAGGTGGGTTAAGCGACAATGTGTTTCGACCCGTAAGCTCAGCTTTGGTTTGTTGGGCTCTGACTGTTACGCTTATTGGCGACTTCTGTAGTTGTGATCAAGCGCTATGATAAAGTGTTGCGGGCGCCACATACTTTCGTAGTCGGTTCGGGCTTTGTCGCCTTCTAATCAGCGTAAGCATAGCGCAAACGAGCCCCGAGATTGCTATTCTTACCCTAGAAGCGCTCTTGGATGCCGGTGATTTACCCTGTCATGTAAGTATTACATTACTCAAAGTCCGTGAGTGGACGTCCGACCTTGGACTTCGGAGATGTTGCAAGGTTGGCCAGCGGCACATCGTCGTCAGAGTCCTCGGGACCGGATACGACCATGTTTCGTTTTTTCTTGGATGGCGTCACCCGGTTTCTCCTCCTTGCCTGCGGAAGGTGTTTAGAAAACAAATGTAAACCAACAGGAAGATGAAAATGTGACATCCGGACGTCAGATGAAGTTAGGGTTGTCAAGACAAAGGAAGCCGGAAGAGGTAGACGGGATTCAAGGAACAACGACGGAGTAATGCGGAGGCAAAACATGTTAATAATCAAACTGAAGTACATCCAAGACAGTACTACGTATTTATAATATCTACAGAGCAATTCCAGGTGTGGAGAGAAGGAACTAAAAGACAATAAGACAAGTCGTATAACAATAAGACAATAAAAGAAATGTGGAGCATAGTGCATAAGGACATAGGATTTGATGGTGAGTCGGATGACTGATGAAAACCATCGGATACGACACCGCATGGACTTGCGATGACGCCTTCCTCGCGAACTATGGACGCGACCTTGTCTTTGCCCTCAAATGGCACGCCAGCGTCTTACACAGCTACAGCCTACGAGCCCCTGCCGTTGAGCGATCCTTAGTCGGGCGACCATCTTCTAGCCATCCACTTCTTTCCTTGCCCGAGGGATGCCACCTCCAGTGACATCTTTTTAAGGCATTCTTCCTTGTCGGACGAGCAGAAGAACGCCTGGTACGACCATTCGGGAAGCACACCGACGTGGAGCTCAGGGACTATGGAACATAAGGCGCGGAGTGGTTTTTTTTTTTTTGCAACATTTTGATTAGAACACTCACCATGACTTCAATTCTGGTCAGAATCTTTCGGGAGTAGGTGCGTTCGACTCGTACTGAAAATCCGCAGGGGATCAAGTACCGGCTTTTTTGATGTAATTATGTAATGAAATTTCTCCCGAAAAATTGTCTCCAGTGCAGGCCAGCGCTGTCACACAAGTCAAGGCAGTGGTATTAACATAATTCTTACAGCAAACGCTCCGAAGACTGTGAACGGCCCAGCGCCGAGTTAGTAAGGGTTTCCAAACGGAAAGCAAACACTGATCTTGGTTCGTTCATCGTATCAAATGCTCCGCGTACCAGGATATACTGCAGTACAAATGCTGTAGCAGGTGCTGTAGAATGGCTGTAAATTGGACAGCTTCACAGCTGTTGAGGACGCGTGACTGGGCCATTTCAACATGACCATTTGGGGTAGTGTGGCGGGAAATAGCCTTGTGAAAATTATTGACACTAATTAACACGAAATTTTGGGAGTCGGAAAAAGCCCTGTAAATTCGGGCCTATTTGACCCTGGTTGACCACGATCCCTTGAGTGAAATCTGCGGTGTGGGCCGCATGGCTCTTCTCCGCCGATGCCAAATGTCAACATAAGCATTTTTTACACTATACATAGTGGTGGAGAGATCAGCGGAGCTTTTTGGAATAAATGGTGACGACAAATTATTTTTAGCGGGTGAGGTAGAGGACAGCGAGGAGATTCTCCACGGCGGCGCAAAACATTTGTAAAAAAAACAACATAGCCACAGCTTCATCAAGATCGACGGAGAGTTGTTCCCGCCCTTCCTCAACCTAAAATAAAATATTTGGCAGTCGTCAGAGGGATTTAAATGTGTCTATAAGCGGTTATAGACGGCTCTCTGATTTTACTGACTTCATCGTTAAAAGTATGAGCCCCGTTGGCAGAGAGATCCCTCAGATCAAATCTCGGAGCCGTCAGGGCATTGGAAACCATCCCGCAAGCATTCTCAGTTTGGTGGGAAGCCTTGTTATCAAGTAAATAGTTAGCTGTGAGTTGCATTGGACCGGGTGCCCCCACCAACTAAATGACTTTGCGGACCGGGTCGGTTATCATTAGAGACCCCTCACCCCGAATCTCAGAGCTGTCAGGGTATTGGAAGGTAACCTACAAGCGTTTGTAGTCTGCTGGTAAGCCTTGCTATCAAACAAATATTTAGCTGTGTGTTGCATTGGACCGGGTGACTGTGAGGACTGCACTATCCTCAATCACTTACGCGATCGGCGACGGCGATCTGCAGATACCCGGACCATAAAATCGAAAATGGTAGTTTTCCACGATTTTCCTGACGTGCTCACGTGAAAAGTCGCGTTGCTGCAAATTTCGCGCCGCAGGCGGGAAAAAAAATATTCTGAGACCGGGGGCATGAAGTAATGGATGCATATTGATCTCTAGCAAAAAAACTGGCAGGTAAAATGAACAGGGTCTCCCTCTTCTCTTCCCTCGCCTTCTCCATCTTTCCTTTTTGGGATTTTATTATTTTGCTTACGTTTCTACCCACAACACCATTAACTAGCCGATTTTCTCACCCAGGGATGTCGAGGAAAATCTGTCCATGAATCTTACCGAAAGGAATTTCACCAATACTCATGGTTTGCATCGGAGGAACCATAGTTCGGCATGTCCGGTTACTTTTGGTGGCACGGAGTATATACCATTTCGGCAGCATCCCGCTACTGAAGGTCCGAAGGCGTGACCTACCTTCGCAAAAAAAAATTATATGAGGATTTGGCGGGCGATCAATTTGATCAAAAAATCGACTTTCGATTTTATTGTGGGCGCATTTCTGAGTGCATCGCCTAGCAGCGTAAAAGGACACCCGATGTATTCTACATGCGTCTCCCAGATTTATTTGAAGAGAATTGACTTGGCGCCGGAATGACCAACAGAAAACTCGGAACGAAAAAAGTCCTCAGTCCCCGTAGTGTAAACATAATTACTCGTAACTAAAGCTGAGTGTTGTCCGCTACTCTGGAATTTCTTTCAAATCAACAGTCACCTGTCACACACCCATCACTGTCGATCTGAACGAAATACCCCAGTTGTCGCAGGCTCCTACCCACCACACGTTACGGGGTTGAGGAGACAGAATAGCGGTAGTGGAAGCTGATTCCTGGCTCAATAGTAATAGGAAACGACAAATTCTTGATAGCCGACACAATAGCTTCCGAACTTCCAAGGCCTCAACCCCTCCACGGCTGGGGCCTTGGAAGTTCGGAAGCTATTGTGTCGGCTAACAGTGATTTGTCTTTTTATATTACACAACTGTGATCCAGCTTCGAATCCCGCTATGTACTCTGTCTTCCCCAACCCCGTAACGTGCGGTGGGTAGGAGCCTGCAGTTGTCGCAGTAGGGTCCAATGAAACAGAATAATGTTACAATATATATTGCCCCGAGAGATGCGCACTTTTACAAACATAATTCTTTTGCAACACCAAAGGTATATATGTATACGCTAATTACGGCCTCGACCGTCCAAAATTCTGGCTGGGATTGCATTATTTTTGGCGGTCACTGGAAAAAGTATCAATCCCGTCAGTCATTACGCGGGGCCATGTGACTGTAACAACGCCGTCGGTTAGAGCTGCCCGGATGTTTGCCACCTAATTATACACAGTTGGTAGTAGTTGTCCAACAGGATATCACCGCAAATCACTTAAAGATAGGCGACATAACAGCGAAGAGTGTAATCTGAAACCTAGAAGGTAAGTCAAGGAGCGTTGCTATTGTCAACATTGCCACACACGGCTCAGTACAGATACAGCACTGGCAAGTTGAGGTACCCAACGTAGTACGGGTAAGAAGAGGCTTGCAGGATTCTTGAAACTTGAAGGTGAAGCATGAGAAGCCTTGGGCACAGCTAGATCCGAGACACGAGACTTGCCCTTGGAGCACATAGACAAGAGCCAGAGAGGGTGGTTTGAGACCAAAAAGGAACAGTAGGGCTTGATGCGCTCGGCTTGGAAGGTGTTGAAGGGCGGGGCGAGTGGGGAGGTGGAGGAGAGACGTGGCAGCACGTGGCATATTTTTGCGGCAATGAGAAAATGAATTGGGCTCAGATAATTTCGAGAACAAATGGGAAATGGGCGATCGAGTATAATATAAACATGGCAGTAGGTAACGAGTGAGGGGTCACATGTCATACAGGATAGCCATCAATGTCTGCACTATCCAACGCTCACCGCTTCTTGATCGTGGCACGCGCTTCGAACGCCAAGTTGTAATTTTAGTTTAGGTTGAAATTCACACAAAATTATACACAATCGATGGCGATAAATACTCGTGGTCACATAAAGTGTTGGCGTATGGGTATTTGGCCTTTCTGGCTTGCCAGAACATACCCCTGGTCAAAATCAAATATGAGGGGCTAGAGGAGGTCGATTCCAATATTTCTGAGTCTTTAATCGCATCAAAATATTTTGATGTGGCGTCGATAGCGCCTAAACAAGAAATCACCGGTTTTTTAACTCAACGTGTGAATTTTTTCAGGATAATCCAAAAGGGCCAAAATTAAGTCCAAGGGGTGCTAAAGAATGCCCACTTTGAATTAGATAAAAACATCCAGCCAATATCGAGCTAGAGCGCTCGCAAAATGGTCATTTTGCCCCATTTTGGGCCATTTCATGCCTTTCTCGTCGAAAATGACGGTTTTGCAAGCGCTCTAGTTCAATATTGGCTGTATATTTTTCCTTGACCCAAAGTGCGAATTTGTTTAGCACACCTTGGACTTCATTCTGGCCTTTTCGGATTGTGTTGAAAAAATTCACACGTTGAGTTGAAAAATCGGTGATTTCTTGTTTACGGTATATCAAAATATTTTGATGCGATCAAATACTGCGACACATTGGCGTCGGTGTCCTCTAGCCCCTCTTACTTGAGTTTGGACAGGAATCAGCTCTGGTGATCGAGAAATGTCCAAGAACCCATGTATGTCTCATTGTCTACGCCATACTCGTACCCTCCTGCCCACCGACTGTAATCCCTCACTATACGAGTTTCTCAATCGTGGCTTCTCCTCTTCCTCTTCTCTCTTACTATAAAAGTGTTACTTTACATAGAATCACTTACGTATCATATATACCCCAGCAGGGTACATCTAGTGTACC
The DNA here is from genome assembly GCA_029378375.1 of Mycena olivaceomarginata. NCBI lineage: Eukaryota > Fungi > Basidiomycota > Agaricomycetes > Agaricales > Mycenaceae > Mycena > Mycena olivaceomarginata. The sequence continues at coordinate 165,418 of JARKIC010000936.1, read as the reverse complement.
GCGTGTAGTGCCGCCTAGCCTATGGCCAGGTATGGCTTAATAGAACTCAAGTTCAAGTTCAAGTTCAAGGGAGCATTCTAAAACATCTAGTTTCAGAAACGTTTTCGAGGCCCATAAATCATCGGATTTTCCGGAGTGGATGCCGTTTCCCGGCATCTGGAGTTTTGGTCACGGTCACATGGGCTGCTTCCATCGGAGCGCGGGCTTCCCACGCGCTCTTCATCTTCCTTTTACCACGTCACCAGTTCCAACCAATGTCCAAACCGCAAGAGAGTTTTGGAACTACTGGCGTGGTCTCCAACGACGCGTCCATCGCATCCTTGGCATACAGCGACTCTGCTTCGGAGATTGAAAATGGTGAGCTCATGCTCAGGCCAACGTACATCAGGCTGGCTTACGAGGTTAGAAACCGCCTCACCATCTAGTCCGACTCTTGAGTCTGATGCCCAAGCCTTGGACGGTATGCACTCTCCATTGCAAGGTCTCGACATGGAAATTACGGCCATCTCGGACCCCGTCTCAGACCATGGCCTCGCGGAACCGATGGCCGATGTTACATCAGCTGCCTTACCCATCCAATCGAACCTTTCGGCGTACTCTAGCGTGTCAGGCGAACTTCGATCAGGCAGGCTTACGGGATTAGACAGCGCCTCGCCATCTATTCCGACTCACGAGTCTGAAGCTCAAGCCTTGGACGGTGAGCACGCTCCATTGCGAGGCGCGGAAAGTCCGGATGTTAACACTAACAGTTCTGCGCGTGTTCCAGGAAATGGTCCCAACGACACTGCGCCCTCGTTCGCAGCCTCTCGTACGGCCCCTAAGTATGTTTCTCCTCATGTGACACCACGCACTTTGTGACTTGCGACGCAGAAATAATTTGTTATTCCCCTCCACAATCACAAATAAACAACTAGCGGAGGGAATGATGCATAATCCCAACCGAATTTAAAATGCCGAGAGCATGTTGATTACAACTCTTTTCAGAAGTTACATGGCGCGGCTCCATTTTTTTGTTTTTTCTACGCATTTTCGCCAGAACCACCTCAAATCTCAACCATTCTTTCGCACTGCATCCCCACATGCACCAATGGCACGATTCAGATCTTCTATCATCTGATGTGACCCCCCATGGGCCGTCAACCTCTTCCAATACCTCTTCAAATATTACTATAAGGGGTTTGACGACTATTCACAGAAACCCCCGTGATCCTACAACCTCTTCCACCTCTGCTCGAAAGCCAGTAGACGAAATCAGGGACTACGAACGTGGGAGATACAATGCCATCCATCACATCATGACTACCGTTTTGAGTGCAGAAACTAATTCAACAATGCCATGCCCTGTGTTCTGTATACCTTGTAATGCGAACATTCCTGAGGGCGGCGGCAACTCAAATCAAGTTCAATGTCAATAATGCAAATTTGCTTTCATTTTGAGTGCTAAGCCCGATTGGAACGATCTGAACACCATGTTCTTTTGTAGACCACACCGTACACAGAAGCGGATAAGTCACGAGTTTCCCTCAGAATTCCAACCAACCAGTTGGTCTCTGGCTTGGGTGGCTTGAGCACCACGGCTTGGAGCCAGGCAAAGTGGCTTGTGTCGATGGCTTGGCGCTGCAAGACCGGAATTCTCTCGATAACCCGGCTTGAACAAACAGACTTTTGTTTGCATATCCGGACCCGATAATTTTCAAAGGCATCAAAGATATTTGCGTCATGGGCACACACGGTTTAAGTTGCCGAGTTGAAGCTTCTACTTGCACCACCACAAATTCGGCCTCCCTTGTTTCATGCCTGCTCAGTTGTAATTTTTTCCTCTGCGCTTTCTTGAATACTATTGGATCTGCCGGAACATTGGTCGAATTTACCTAAATGTTGAAATTGGACCAAAGTCTTCTGCGAAGTCATAATTCTACCGTCAAATGCAGCTAAAAGTCATACTTCTTCGTCCTGTAAAAGAGATCATGGAGCTGACTTGGACCATTCATCGTTTTTTTTTTTTGTCCTTAGTGCCGTCTCGTTCGGGGAGGTATTTAACCAAGTTCAACCCCAGAATTCTAAAACACCCCATAAATGGTAATCGATCGTCAACCTTTCGCGGCAAAGCCCAAGCGAGGCCATTATGAGGGAGCCGAGATCCACCGGAAGATATCAGGAGGCGGGGAGCCAATGTTGACGCCAAATTTACTAAATGTATGCGAATATTCTGTTGCTTTTTACGACCAGATGGGCTGCCTGTCACTGTCAGGAACCGTCAACGACCGTCGGTTCATCCATTCGTCCCATTGCCGTTCCGTTGATATTTTTTCCAACAATCAACGGAAAGGGTCAGATACCCGTAGAATCGGCGCGACGGGCACGGTGCACAGCCCTACTAAAGAAAGACGCGATGCGCAGATGGTGGTGGTGGCGGAAACCAGCGGGGAGACCTCGGGCACTGGATATTAATGATCTACTTACAGTGGTGAAGCCTAGTGTTAAGCGAGCTCAAGCCAAGCCAAGCTAAGCCACAGGCCAAGCCGCCCAAGCCCGCCCAGCCAATTTCAAAATGATGGTTGCGCAAGTAACTTATGTAAACTAACTTGCCCCGCCACAAGTAACTTGTAGCTAACTTGTGGCGGGGCAAGTTAAATTTACCCGCACAGTTCCGCATAAGCACAAGTTCCGCACAAATAAGTTAACTTACGTTAAAATAAGTAAGTTACATGTTAATGGTTCTTTCGTCCCGGTGCCTATGGGGTTGGGATTCCATGATGGGCAAGGCAAAATCGGCATTCTGACCCGATAGAACTGTTGAATTCTTGCCTTTAAACAATTTGGCTTCTTAAAGCTTTCTCCAAAGGTGACTCACCCTTGTTGCTCGGAGTGTTTGGTACAAATCTTTCTGTTGATTTCGCTGGGCCTCGATTTTTTTGATCGAGGCAGGAGATGGTTTGCATTAGGGTTTCATTTCGGAGGGATTGGGACTTTGATAGCTTTTCGGCAGCATGAGCAAGGAGTACGGCGTCGAGTACCTGCTGTTTGGCACATCCGAGCTTTGCGGAAACCACTGACTTATCGCGAATGAGTCGGTTTATCCTTTGGTCCTTCTTCCTGATGACGTCGGGCCCGCGCGGGCAGGCAACACAAATTAAAACCACGGAATGGCTCACTTTAGCTTTAGGAACAACTCTGTGGTTCCAGGTTTCAAGTATTTTGGCTCAGTAAAATGTTTTATACATATCTTTTTGAAAAGTGCTCAAAAACAACATTTCCGATTCAGCGGCAAGGCTTTTTGTTGATATCAATGTTTTCTGTTGCACAATGCTACTCACCATCAACTGAGTTGGCGACCGCGACGTCGAAGTCCAAGCATTCACATTTCTGTAGCACGTACCTGGTACCGGGCACAACCCTACCACACCTCACACTCACTGGGCAGGAATGGGTCAATGAACTGATACGCGGGCACCCCGAGAGGATTACCCAAGACTTCTTCATACAAGAAGGACGTGTCGAGGCGCAAAGGAAGTCAATTTTCAGTGTTTCACCTGTCCGAAGCCTTTTAACTGGCTAGGGCCACATCAGATGTGTAGCATATCCAAAGATTAGGCCAATCGGGACAGTATTCCGAGTGCTACAGGTGTCCTACTCAAAACCAAAATTCTCCGGGAGAAATTAAGCAAGTTTGCACGTTGACTGACCATCTCGATGCATTTAGGTGGACCAAGTACAACTGTACGCACTCTCTCTGCTTGCCCGCTCACGACCGCTCACACAATCATTTCATGTAGACGTTCTTTCCGCTGCACTTGACTCTGGTGTCGCTGTGTCCATCATCGTCATCTTCTTCGCGCTCCAATTCCCCAAGAACGGCATGGTGCATACCTCTCGCCCATGTTGCTTTTCCCTTATTCAAAAGTGGAATGGGTACGGATTTCTCGTTCAAATTAGGTTCCTTGGCATGCCATGAGTGCTCAGGAAGAGCCACGGGAAATTTAACCGCCGCCGGCTCAAGTGGTGCAAAATTTTCTGCATTTGGGTATACAGTTCTGACTCCACAAGCCCATTTTGCTTTTTCCTCGTTTAAAAACGGAATGGGTACGGGTTTCTCTTTTGAAGTAGGTTTCTTACCATGCAATGAGTGCTCAGGGAGAGCCAAGGAAAATTTAACCCCCTGTGGCTCAAGTGGTGTAAGATTTTCTGTATTTAGGCATGCAGGTCTGACTCCACGTGCACAAGAGTATTTTGCTTTGTCCTCATTCAAAAGTGGGATGCATATGTATTTCTCGTTTCAATCAAGTTAGTGGGCATGGATTGAGTACTCTGAGAGACCCACAAACTTGTAACCTTGGAAATGGCGCCCTTTCGAAATTGCACCCATCTGAATGTCAAGTTGTCCGCAGCTAAAAATTTCCAAAATGGTTGCCCCAATCGCGAAGTTGTGATTCCTTCAAGTTGTCTTTTATTTCAGCCAAAATAGTGAGCGCTTTGGAGCCGATCTCAAGGGTTCGGGTCTTGGTACAGATGCACCTGGTAGTAAAGCCTGGTGCAGTAACAAAAAGGGGGAGCTTGCCTGTAAGCACTACAACGATCCACTAACATTTCTCAACTTCTAGGCTGATGTCATCCGAGTGGTCTATGAGATTGGGACCAAGATCGACGACTATGCGAAGGAAGATATCCTTCGACAGCTTCGAAGCTATCTTGCATCCGTCACCTACAGGCGCTTCGATGAGCGTCTGCTTGGAGTAGCTCAGCTTTGAAACCAGGTTTACGTTCTCAGGAACAACCCCAACACCGCGGTTTTCATACCAGCATTTCCGAATTCAAGGTTGGATCTCGCTTTTTGATCCCCGGTTCGTGGATGGGCTGAACCAAATTCGAGACTCAGGCTACTTAAATGATCACGCGCTCTCGCAGCGTACATAAACCGCCATACATACTGTCTATTGTTGTTTCTACTATGCTACTGATAAATTCCGGTTCCCCTCCCGGCCGACTGTACTTTACAGCCGGATTTTGAAGCTGTACATTTGGCGCCACTTCTTACTCGTTCTACATATAAAACCCCCCTCCTTCACTCAAGTCAACCTCAAGTCGATTGTATTGACTCAATTTGACTCGGCTCAAGTTGGCCGCCAAATCGACTTGGAGTCAGTATGTCCCAAGTCGCGGCAACACTAGTTTGTTCCTTGTTTGTTCTCCGTCGGCCATGGCTGCAGCCTTCCACAGTCACTCTAAAAATGTAGACTAAATTGGATGTGACTTGTGAGATGAATCTCCCGCGAATATCCCGCGCCGAATTCTTAATTTTCGCCCCGGAACGCTTGAAAAAGTGATAGCAATTTGGGCATGAAATCACTGTGTAAGCGAGAAATAATCATTTACGAAGGAACAAGGGCAAAAATGAAAAAAAAAAATCCGTTCGGAACATTCCCGGAAGAATGTGAAACTGAACAGATATCTCACTTGAAGTTTGGCCAGAATGTGGACGGCTGGGGCCGCAGCCATCGCCGAGTGTCAGTGGACTTCAAAACCCTCACGTTACCAGTCCCCAATCACTGCTTGCGAATCAACTGCACAGGAGAGGGTGCGAGGCCACGAAGCGGCCCAGCAACCGCTTATATATATATTCAGAGGGGGAGAGCGGTGACGAGTGAGAGCACAGATTTCCAGGCTCTGGGTCGACTGGACGGCCATTTGTATCGTGTTTGCACGAGAAACAAGCTTTTCCTACAGAGCGTTGAGCGAAACCACGCGACAGACACCATCAAAGTACCTTGAAAACGATACGGAAAGTTGTCCGTGCGCTTCACGACCGGAATATTCTGCCGCAGATCTTGGGCCGAGAATCGTTCTAGAAGAGATGCTCCGTATGCACGCAACTCCGAGCTTTCAAAGAGATATGTCGGCGTCTCGGGAATTCGAACAGACAGCGTGGGGTTCAATAGTTGAATAAGACGGCCTGGAACAGTGGTACAGGTGGTGTCCATGCGATTGGACCATCGCCAATCGTAGGATTGGCTGGGATCATCCACAACTGTCGTTCAAACCAAAGACATGATCTGGAAAGAGACCCTGGGCTCGCTATCAACAAGCAAGTTGAGAGGTATGTGATCCACTTTTTCTCCACTCATCACGAGCGCATTGACCGCCCAATCGCCAGAAACAACTGCGCGTCGCAGCGAGCCAGGGTACAGATGGGATTGTCGATTCGAAGGCATGGTTCACCGAGGATTGGTCTCTCGGAATCGTAAATTCCAGGAGTTCCGTAGCAGGGAATGAAGGCGACTCTTTTGATTCGATCCGTGGAAGCACGCACACCAGTCACCCCAGCCATGGCCAGTCGAAGATCTTTAGCTTTGCTCACCCGAGTCCCATTGAAACTCATAAATGCATCGAAGCCTCCGCGCGGCTCCTCGACGGCCATGGCGTCCTCCAAGTTATCGTCTCCGGCATACGAAGGTTCGGAGTCAGGTATCGCAATGGGCGAACTCGACGACTCGGTGTAACCTTTCTCCAACTCCAGACTTTGATACGCCTCTCCCACACCAAACGCACACACGGATTGACGTCACATCAAGAGCCGTGTCTCAGCTGGCAAGGATCCAGGGATGCCAGCAACGGAGCTGTGCCTGGGAGAAGAAGGCCTTTCTGTCGATGCTGGAACAGTTGTGAGAATGTGAGGATGGCGTTAGGTGAGGGTGAGTGACTAGATACCAACAAGGATATCCGGTTGAGATTCCACAGCATCCGACACACAACATCCCCAGGCCCACGCCAAACGCACACACGGATTGACGTCACATCAAGAGTCGTGTCTCAGGTGGCAAGGATCCAGAGAAGCCAGCGAAAGAGCTGGGGCTGGGAGAAGAAGGCCTTGCTGTTGATGCTGGAACAGATGTGAGAATGTGAGGATGGCACTGGGGTGAGTGACTACATATTATAAAGCAAAGCAGTCCTTCTGTGCTGTCGTGCTGGTTCTCAGTTTTCAGGACAAAGTTCTGAACAGCCCACGAATTTGACTCATGTACAGTAGAAAGAGTGTCATAGGATCAAAAAGGTCGATTTTTACTCTGGTAGCTCACTATTGCACTTGGATACATGATGTACATCTGCATTCGGCAATAGTGGGGCCCCAGGGCACAAATTGACAATTTTAATCCTATGACGCCTTTTCTAATGCACATAAGTCTCCCCCATAAAAAAATCAGTCCGATTGAGGTCCATCTGGACCTGGTGGGATGTTTCAAACCAAAACCCTCCATTTGAAGTGAATTACAGAGAATGATATATTTTCGCAAATTCTGTCCTATCACTAATTGCATTGGGATTATTCCCGAAGATCTAGCTATGTTTTGAGTCATTCGGCCATGGACTGACTGAGATATGAGCGAATCGGTCGCGGGTATCAAAAAATTGCCAAAACGGAAATTTTCCGTTCGCGCCTTAGGTACCGAGATTGGCTGTAAACGCGCGAGCGAAAAATTTCCCGTTTGGGATGTTTCCAAAGAATTCTCCATTTCTCGGCCAGTTCTCGACGGATTTGGTTGAAACATAGCTAGATATACCCGGCTAATTCACGCGGAATTAGTGATACTCGTCATCACAAAAAGTAACCGGACATTTGGTTTTAACGGCATCTGACCTAAATTTTAACCATCCTCGTGGCTAGATTCTCAATCCACAGCATATTTGGCATAGAATGTGACATTAAAACCTGCAGTGCAGCAGCTCATACTGAGTGTAATATTAAATTTCGGAAATGATCGAGAATTGATGGTATTTCCTTTTTAAGCATTATCCCGATGGTAATTTTGGGTATCAGAGTATCTGATAATTAGCCTTAGGTCTGTTGGAACCTACCCAAAAATTTAAACGGTGGGTGAATGATCTCAATCCTTCTATGAATAAACTAAAAAGCGGCCAAAATCACCGCCTTCATCAAAAAATGATTTAAATTTCGATTTTCGCAGCAACAAAAGTAGACCAGATGGTAATTTTTGGTGTCCCATGTTGAGGTATGCCTCTTTGTCAATTACCGACCCAAAAAGTGCTAAGAGTTGTGGTATACTGCGGAGGTATGCCCTGTCCGGTTACTTTTTGTGATAACGAGTAGAAAGAAAGTCGCAACAATATTCATATTGGATGATCTACAAATTTGAGCTGTTTTGAGGATGAATGCAATCTAGCGTGGTCCAGGTGTGTTCATACGACCTGGAACAGTGGGTATTATGAAAAGAAAACAAGAGGAGGGCACAGCGATTGAAAACACAAAGCGCCTAAAATAAGAAACAGGTTACTTATCCGACAGCCCCGCAGCGGCGCCGGGCCTGAAATTGTCGGATGGCGAGAGGAGTGCGCATTTACGGAACGATGGGAGATGTGGGGGGAATGAAGGTGTCAGTACGTAGTTGGGGTTCAGACGGAAAACCAGGCGAGAGTACAGCAAGGTCGAAGGCGACACTGCGCGCGGGTAAGAGCGAACACGAGAACGACCCAGGGTAATTCGCTGGCTCTAGGCCAAAGAGAAAAGAAAATAGGGGATACCACACACCATTCGCCGATATACCCTCTGACCCACCCCCTTGCCCAACATCCTGTCCATCTCTGCTTGCTCGCCAGTTGGTGCTCCTGTAGATGCGACACGGAGGAGAACTCGGATCGATAGGCGAGTGCTTGCTCCTGGATTGTGGCCGTAGTAGGAGAGAGAGCACGCGGTGGCAGAAGCGTGCTTCCAGGCGGGATGAGATATTGTGGCCAGAGTAGCTCATCAGAAGCGAAAAGGCCCTTGCTAAGAGCACTGCAAAATTGAAGAACGCGTGAACAGAGACTTCAAGATTGAAGAGAGACGCCTGCGCCGTGCAGTGACGGAACCGTTGACACGAAGCAAGCATCGAGCGACCACCATATGTGAGAGCCCGAGAAAAAAAATTCACGACGGCAGCAGGAAACGAGAGATCTTCACGAGAGACAGGGTGGCAGCGAGCGAAACTCGAGATGGTGGTGAAAGGCAAGGTCGAAGGATCAGCGATCCCGGATGGATCCGTGCCACGTGTACGGCAACGCCTCTTGCTTCTCGCCTCCATCTCTGCGGGCGATTTTCTTGGGACATACAGCGCTCCTGCAGCTTTACGAACCGCGCCGTCGGAGGCTACGTACTCTCATTGTAGTCTGCCTCGGAATACCTGCGCTCCATCGCCGATAACGCCGACAGCTTCCCAATCTCGGCGCCACATCGTGCGACGTGCTGGCTCTGCGAATGGGGCTGCGGTCGTATTCTCTATCGCGATGCCTGCTCGACGCCCGACCATTTTATTGCGTTCCTTTTTTGGAGCAGATCTGAGGTTCAGGACACCGTTTGTGATGCATCGCCTACTACAACTCCTTCTGTACTATCCAACGTGCTGCTCCGTCGGAGCATATCCAGCTCCGTCTTGGGAGCATTTTACGCTGTGAAAAACCAGCGCGCTGCACCGCCGACGCGTCCTTTGTTTGTGCGCGTATGGCGGTCAGCACAGTGTCCTAACGCGAGACTATTGACCACCTCCATCCTAGCCTAACGCCTGCCCGCCGTTCACGATGCGCGATTACGGTGCGTACGTGCCATAATCGGCTTAGCCCTGCTTCACGTCCCGCATAGGCCGTCTCCCCGCTTCCCGCGGTTCTCCTTGACCCCGCAGCGCCTGCGCTAACTGCCACTTCGTCCGCGTACGCTGCTTATCGACGCGGTGTCTGCAGAAACCCATGGATAAACTGCGCATACTGCTTTCCCTCGGTTGCAAGACCGTGAACGCTGGTCGCTCTCCGTCCCCAGTATATTCCATCTCCATTCTTTCCATATTTCCCGAACGAAAAATCTTTTTCCTGCTCACATTTCGCCCATAAAACTCTGCTCGCCGTATTCTCCCCATTTATTCCGCGCGGAGGTGGAGCACCTCTGCCCCTCCCAACGGCTTCAGCGTGCATATTGGGGGACCGCGAGCGTGTCTAAAGATCAGGTACGTATACCGACTTTTATTCCTTCTAGATCTTCCCTCTCCACTTCTCGTTTCTTCCGCATTCTGACGAGTAATTCCTGCGCCTCGCCATGTCCTCGCCATCGTACCGCCTCGCACGCGCACCGCCGTCCCTGTAAGAACACGCGCTCAACGATCTCGTCACGTGGAATCCATTGTCCCATGACCCAAGACAGTACGACACTCCGGGCTCCGGCTGGGACCTGGCCCGCTCAGACGGCGAGTCGCGCTGGGGCGACCCACTCTCCCGAAAAGCAGGTGGGCCCGTTCATGATTCGGCTTCCTCCTCCTCATCATACATGACCCAGAGGGATCCATCCCGTGCGCAGCATCTCAACCTGGCGTGTGTGTGCATGAGGTAACTCCCACTGACAGGTCATATGCGTCCGGGTATCTTGACAACCCGACTGCCGGGAACGTAAGATATAAACGACAACTGCATCAGAGATCTGACGAGTTTCCCTCCCTTCTTCCCCACCCATAATGACACAGTGGTCTGGTGCGCCGTGCTCTTACTGAGACCGGAAGTGCTTGACAGCATGATACGCAGATGAAGCTGATGTCGAGCTCGGTTCGGTGGAAAGCGCTTCCAATGACGGCCTGCAGTGTGCGCACTAAGTTCTTTTTCTTCATCTTCTTCTTTTTGATGAGATCCGGTGAAGTAGTATTGCCCGTATCCGCTGGCGCAACTGGTGTGAAACGATACTTGATCACGGATTCGAATTGGGCCGAGCCGAACGGTGCGTTACCTGTATTCCTTTCTTTGCTTGCTTGGTCTTTGAACAATGTCCCAGCACATGTTCCTAGCTCGCAATCAGTCTGCTCTCTACGGAGTATGCTGCGTCATACACATCTGTTCCTCCTGTACTGATCCCCCTTATTCCGTGCAGTTACCCCCCACATTCATCGCACGAGCGCGTTCGCAGACAGTTACATTCCACGTCCGGTCGCATTGTCGTTCCGCGAGCAAGCTCAATCGACCTTCAAACAGATGGTAGAACGGAGTCATCTCCCCGACAGTCCGGTGTTTTGCTGCCCTAGGTCGTTTCATTGAAGCCGACGACTCGGTTTTTCAATGTGTGGCGTATCATGGCACCATTGTATCCACCCTCAGAGACGATACGACCTCCCTTGGAAATCGTACCAATGATCTCTACGACTTCTCTAATCATGCTGTGCAGGGCTTAAATCCTTCCACGCCACAGTGGATATCAGTGCAGGAGCGCACAATATCCGAGCCACGAATGTCTCCACAGATGAAACAGGTTCTATTCTGCTTGTCCTTTGTTCTTTCTACGCAGACCAGTGCGCAAGACGCGGGATTTTTCCTCTCTTTGCATCGAGTGCAGGTGATCAATGCCATAGGAAACAAGGCAGTCCCGGTCACCGTGGTAGCACCGGGGGACAGCGAGGCCATCATCATGCCTCCTCACAACTACGAGTTCATTTTCAAACTCAATAAGGACAACTGGGCGGATATCCTTTCGCTATACCAGGAGGTGATTCGTTGACGTCTAAACCTAACCTCCAGTCTTATGTTGACATTTTGCAGGAATTCCGACTGCAAATGTGTGGGCTAATGGAGGACTGGCTCATAGTGGTATCTCATTGTCTTTGTCCTGCTTTTCTTCTCACTGTAAAACAGATCCTGGCACTGCTCGAGCACTGTTCTCCAGCACAAAAAGCTTCGGTTCTCGATGCATACTCCCAGTACTTCCTCTCCTTGGCTCAGATCGAGGAACAGGCTTCGCTATCTGTATGTCGCGCCCTGCGCTGCCCTAGATGTGTCTGACACTTCCATGGCGCCCTAGGCCTATTTCCCATCATTCCAAGGGATGCAATACACCGCTATGAAGATATTTGCCCAAGATGCGGCGAGGACCATGTTTGAATCCATCGCTCGAGAAATGTTCTCAACTCCCGTCCGTTTCCCAACGGAGACTGAGTTGGACAATGCTCGAGCTCTAGGAAATATCATGTGCCTTTGGACCTTGGGATCGAACTCCATGCCCAGTAACGTGCATGATGTACATGAGGTGGGTAATGGCATTTGCAGTATTCGCGCTGCTTACTAAATTCCAACGAGAACTATTTCTTGCCGGCCCTGGCTCAGGCACGCCAATTTTTGCGTGCGCAATTGGCGCCCGTGGATCATATTCCACTCATAATTCCGCGATATATGCCTATTGATATTGTTCGCCAACTGCAGGTGTATCGCTCCCATCGGCGTGCACTGCCATTCCGTATGTTCTCCCCCTTGGCGATATTTTATCCCTTTCTGAATGTCGCCCAGGGCTTTACCTCTGAATGAAGTATTCCTACAGGCGCAACAGTTCACTCGCGCTCCTGTTTCTGTTCTTTGTACTTATATACGTCTCCGAAATGCGGTTCTTGTGCTCAGTTTCATTACTACGCGCCATCAGCGCACCGGATGCGCCCGCCGTGCCCGCCCTCACTCAAGGAAGTTCACAAAAAATCAGAAGAAAATCATGAAAAAATGATTTAGCTGCGTATAGGAAAAGACAGGTACGGTTCTACTTGCTGCTTCAGCACCGGACTTTGAGGCAAATTGGCCGAATGTTGGCCAAATAAGTGCCGACCAATATTCGGCCGAAATGTGCTGTATTAGGGACAGTCAGAGTATGCGCTTCAGATGTGTTTAATAATACTTGACTGGAACCCCGAACCTCCTATGTTTGATAGTGGTGTTGTAGTGTTGATTTGGTGTATTTCATTTGCTCCCAATCAAGTATTTGTGATATATCTTTCACCTGTGGGATTATAGTCAGTATTTCATCTGGAGCCCACTGCGAGGGGTTCATTTGAGTTTACTTCTTTGAAGCCAACTTTTCAAATCGCTTCTTGACACAAAAAGATTGATCAAAAGACCGCGTTCTTAGACTTTCACGTCTAGAAGACCGGAATTATACCTCAAGTTCAATTGAACTTGAGAAGGACTAAACAGTCAGAGACCCCGATCGGAACCAAATTCCTCGGGCAAGTTCCTCTGTTCCAACAGAAGACCCACCTATCATCCACAAACTGAGGTTGTGTTTCTGTCTTGGCCCTAGGCCTCTGTGATTTCGGAACCGCCGTCGCCAACCGGTCGAGCAGCGAGAAATGTTGGGGACTTTCTCTATAATGCGGAGCCGTGTGCAGGTCGCGGTATGGATCCTTCTTTGGTTGGGGACCTAGGGTTCTACGCGATGGGGCATTCGTGCACGGACGCAAGGTGTACGGGCGCAAGTTGTTGACCGAACCTATACGTTGCATGAAGTGCCAGGTAATGGGGCACGTTGCAGGGGAGTGAAAATCAGTGCACCCTGTGTGCGGTGCGGGGAGATGCATCGCACGGAGGAATGCGTCGAGCCGGACGAAAAACGGGCGTGCTCTAACTGCAAGTACGCGAGGCGCGCCCATGAGGGCCATGGCGCGGCGGATAGGAGCTGCCCCCACTTTCCTGGACAAACTTCAATTCGCCTTGGAGAGGAACCCAGAGGCAAAGTACCCTTTTTTCTTAGTTTCTGACGACCCGGGGTCTTGGGTGACCCACGAGGAGTGGAGCGGGGCGTCTGGCGGACGGGGTAATGCCCCAACGTGGAAGGTGGCGGCGCAGGGCGCGGCGGGGGACGAGGCCCAGGGCCGGATACGCAAGTGGCTGCGTCCCACCGTGTTGTCATGTCTAATGCGAGCGCGAGAGTCACCGGGAAGTGGGGGTCGAGGTCCCCCGGCTTCGGAGCAGACGCAGGATGGCAGAGGGTTTGGATTGCGACAGAGACGCTACCCGAGGCTCGGGGGGAGCCGGCTGGCTTCGCGTCGGAACCGAGGACGCATCCAAGTCGTCTTGCTAACGTAGGTGCCCAGAGGGATATGGATAAGGCTGGAGGCGGTATGCTTGGGGCTCTGGATCGGGCCGGGGCTCTCGCGGAGGAGGGGCATGAGCGCGAGGCAGTTGCTCAACAGCTCCGACCCATCGAACATGACGAGGACGATGATCTCATCACCAACACGACGGCGCCCCGGGCGCACTCTAGCCCCGACGAGATGGACGACCGCCATGTCTGAGCCGCTTCCGCGGACTCAGGCGGGGCGCGAACTCGGAAGAGAGAGAAGTCCAAGCAATCAAATCAGATCCGCGCTGCGGGACAAAATCTACTTGCCGTCTGTAGAATTATCAGGCAGGGAATGGGACCACGTAGTGCAAGTTCTTGTGCGGTCTCTTCCCTTGGCGTATTGCGTGGTCCGACGATGGGTGCAGCGGAAAAAAAATAACGCTTATACCATCGAAAACCAAGGGCGCGAGAATAAACAGGATCATTATGCCGCGGGACGTAAGAGCGCTGGAACGGGTACATAACATGCCTTGCCAACGTGCTCGGCGTAGGCATGTCGTTTCTCAATTTCTGCCATAAGCTTGTGCTCCTGTTGTTCACTGGCCTCAAGTGGCGGTGCGGGTTGCATGTCCTTGTCTTTCTTTTTAGACGACTGATTATATGATTTGGTTGAGTAATGATCCGTCTGCGAGTCGGATCTCACCTTTGATGCGCGTCCATCCGCGTCCGACGTGTCACTGAGACGAATCGAGAATTTTTTGACCGTCCCACCCCTCTTGTTGAGGCATGATTTGCGATATGCTTCAATGTCATCAATCAACCTCTCATAGTCTTCTGAGGTTTCCGAGAGCTTCGGGAGGGGATTGGGATTTTTGGGTGTGTACGACGCGATGTACCCAAGTACCGAAAGATGGGTAACACTGACTTCCATCTTCTGCGACACCGCGGTCAGAAATCCGGCAAAGGTTGTGGTAGATGAGAGCGACATCTTGCGTGTGGCATTCTTGTAAGGACTCTCATAGATGATACTATAATCCTCCTCCTCCGGGTCATCACTGTCGAGATCATCGTCGGCTGCAAAAACACGTCAAAATCGTGTCGGTTCCGCGTTGAAGAGTCAAATCACCATGTTCTTTATCATCTTCTGAACCATCCCCTGCACCATACTGATATATATCGAGTGCGGCACTCTCTTCGGGTGTCACTCCCAGGACCGCGTCAGTAATCTGATCCGTGCCCCCAACTTCCTTCGGAGATACAGACGCGACCAGAGGGTGCCAGATTCGCTTCCCGAATATTCATATCGCCCGATTTATCAGGGCAAAAAATAGCAAGCAGTCACCGCCGAAGCGAATTACAGGGTTGACGGAGAAGTATAGGGGAGGCACTGCATGTTAGGCAGGCAAAGTGCTTACCAATATCATACAGCAAATCGAGTTTGATCGACGAGTAAGGGAGATTACTCTGCCGGTTCCCCTGAGAATGCCTCCAGAAGTTTGATCCCAACATTCGCCTAAAATGTCGGGACAAGCTGTGCCGGACCGGGCCGGGCCGGGCTTCCGGCCTTCGGCATTTGCCGATTTCCCTCCGTATTCACCGATTTGGGGCGAAAGGCCCCCGGAAACAGCATGAAAAGAGCAACGGGAAGAGAATCTTTTGCACCCAACCCACAGCACCCCAAGAAAGTGATGTTTAAAATTTCCGACTGACCATTTCTCGGGGACTAAAATGTCGGGATCGGTACCCAAGTTCTTAGGGAATTCTCAGGGGTCCTACCTCCACTCACCCTGGTCCTCCGTTGCAGACAACAGAGGTAAAGATTGCTCAATACCTATTCAACTTTTCAATGTGTGCAAACAATTTGATAGAACCCGACACCCTCGACCTCGCGTCTCTCCCCTTCTATGGATGATCCTAATCACATTTGACTGTAAGGGTTTTGCTTCCCTACCCATTGCTGTATCTGATTTATTATAGCGTCAGTCTGATCCTCCCAACCCCGCGCTCAACCAAGATCATCCCATGGGCGACCCTGACCCCCGAGATGAGGACATGCCGAGAGCACCGTCACCATCCGATGACCCTCTCACTGAACCTCACATGTCCGAGTCGAACCTAGAAGAGTTCCAAATCACAAACGAATTTATTCGCGCCCTCCGAAATGCCTCACTAGACGCCGAGGAAGAGAAGCTTGACCCCGACGTACTGCATCAGTTGCGGAATCCTCTACAGGAACCTCCCACTCTCGATCCAGACGAGTGGTTATCTATCGACGTTTTTTTGGCTGTCAGCAACGCTTCTGAGCAGACTTGCAACTCTGTCCGAGACGCCCTTCTGCGTCGCTACCCTGACAACCCCATCCTATCTCACCACTCCGTGAAAAAGCTGGTCAGCGATCTTACTGGTGTCGTATATGTCACATACGACATGTGCATCAACTCGTGTATGGCGTACACCGGACCTTTTGCAGATCTTGAGTGCTGCAAATATCCGAGTTGTGGCGAACCACGTTATGACCCCAAATGCCCGGGCGCCCGAGTCCCTCGACAACAGTTCAATATAGTACTGCTCGGGCCCCAACCGCAGGCTCTGAGGCGCAGTTCGGAGGGCGCTACCGAGTTGCGCTATCGTGAGCGTGTTACGAAGGCTATTCTCGACGATCTCGATGACAACGACGACATGAAAACCCTGCCGTACACCGATTTTTTTGACGGTTCAGATTATATAAACCGCTGTCCGTTCCGGGAAGATCAAGAGCCAAGATAATATCTTGATGATATCCGTCGATGGCGCACAGCTGTACAGAAACAAAACGTCTGACTGCTGGATCGCAGCATGGTTGATTCTCGACCGCCCTCTAGACACCCGATTCAAAAAGAAAAGCCATTCTACCAGATGTCGTTATTCCTGGTCCCAACAAACCCAAGAATTCTGATAGTTTCCTCTACCCCGGGAAAGCCCTGCTAAGGCGGAGACGCCGCGACAAACGAGGTAGACAGGGCCGCAGAACAAGAGAGAGAAACTACAGAAAGTTAGAGAAGGTAATAATCATTGATTCGACAACACACCGAACGGTCTGTCAGCCACAAGGGCCGCATCTGACGAGAAATTAAGCGGCAGATAGAACCGAAGCGCATGCGGAACTCACCAAGAGGCACAGCATGTGAATTTTCTTGCTCGAATCCGTTTGTGGGGCGCAATCCGAGACCTATATACCATTCTCGCAAGCTAGATTTCCAGTCAAGCCCCAGCGAAACATCGGTACCGAAGGAAGAGGAAATAGTGCAATCCAGGACAGTCGTAAAGGACCTGTGGAGACCTCCGTTGATAGTAAATGCATAGCACGACGACCAATGCTATCGGAAATGTGACGAAATAAACCCGCTGGACAGAACAGTGGTAGCAGAGGTAGCAGAAACTGCAACACTTGAGGCATAAGTAGACCGAGCCAATGAGGACAGACATCTCAGAGGAAGCGAAGCAGCAGAGAGCACGGTGATGGGAAGTGGAGATAAGAGAGAGGAAGCGAATTTTCGCCGCCAGTGGTAGGCTGCGCCACATACAGGCACAAACAATCACGCCATACTGAGTCAGCAACACTCAAAAGTTATTCCTTATTCAATCTGAGTGTGGAAGTACCGGGAGTCAGGTTTCTCGTTCGTTCTTCGGGGTCTATTGGTCTTCTGATCTCGTCGGTCTGAGGAGTCGCGAGCTCAGCAAGATCGCGGGGGGGGAGCGAGAGCAGGGAACTGGATCGAGAGCAGTGAGCTGGAGCGAGAGCAGTGAGCTGGAGCGAGAGCGGGAGCGGGAGCTAGCAGACACACTCGATGCCTCATCGAGGAATGATAGAAAATTCGTCAGCCATTACTTTTGGGTTAGTGTAGGTCCATCATCACTATGATAGCCAGAAGAGCTGGTTTGACTTATGAGTTCTGATGTCCAGGAAATAACAAAAATGTGAATGCACCACTGAAATAGAGTCCGTTTGCTTCGGGACTGTGGACCTGTGCCATTGACTGACCGCCTCCCTAACTACTTTTGGAATTGTTGTCTTGTTCTTCGGAACATCTGGAACACAAGGAAGCATAACTGTTCCTCGCGTTCCAAAACCACCTTATCGGCTGAAGTCACTTCGTCTTTTGGTGCTCAAGACAGATATCCTATTGGATTTCTTGTTTTGCGCATAGCGGAACACAAACACATCGCCCGTCTGCATCTTGGATCTATCTTAGTAAATACAGTCACGTTAGAAAAACAATTTATTGGACGCAACAAGGCAGATAGAGTGTAATCGCCAGGTTCAGCGTTCGGGAAAAAGAGCCCCGAACCTGAACTGAACCGAATACAAAACGTGGCCTTCCGTCATACAGATTCGACAACCCCTTCGCAGTATTTCCTGCGCCTCTCCCACCAGCACCGCCATCTGAGTTCCATGCCATCGAAACTTCTATGGTCGTGTGGAAATTTCAATTTAGATCGCTCGATAGATGCCTCCAGATAGTGCTCAAACCGGGCGATTGTTCCAGCCGGAGACTGGGAGAATGTCTGGATTGCGCGAATTCATGAACATATTTCACGGAACGCGAACAAGAACTCACCTTGAGCCATTCGATGACATTGTGAATGTCTTGTGGATCCGTCAGGACAAGACTGTCGTCCACTGAGGTAGGTTCAATTTCCGAGAGATCCCGTAACAGTTCAGACGAAGGGGGGCATGCTCGTAGGTAGAAACCCCAGCCCTTGACCACATGACTGCGCGAGGTGTGAGGTTTATCGCAACATCATCATCATCATCATCATGAAACTCACGCAGGAATCCACCGGCCCATCTCCCCGCTAGTTATCCCCCGGATGACACGCAAGGCGCCCTTCGCAAGTTCCACCAAGACGGAATGAAACTCAGGTTTCCCCAACAAGGTGATCTCCGACGAGCAAGCCAGGAATTTGTCAATCCGATTCAGTAGGAGGTCGCGGATTGCGTGATGGTCTAGGCCATGACGAAGCAATTGTCGAGCAGTACGGATCGCTGTTCTCATGTCTGCCCATGATAGACCCAAGAGAACACGAATCCTGAAGAGTAGATGCCAGCCGCCATCGGCGGGAATGATTTTCAAAGCATAGACAATTCTAAGGAGCTCTGGAGAAGCTTCTGACAAGAGGCTGCCGGAACGGTTGCAACTATTTGCTGACTTCCGCTTACGACTACTGGCTCTGCGAGAGTGGTCGACCAACGCCATGAAGAGGTAGTCCTGCCAGAGGGTAATGAGGTCGAGGGGTTGCGGATTGAATTTCTGAAGCTGAATCAGCCGACGTTACCCTTCTGAGCGGCAGACATACTTTCAACCAATTCACAACATCTTTGGCCGTGTGTGGCCCCTCCCCAAAGGCAAAGAAAAGATCGGGGTTCACAGATTGCAAGAGCGGAAGAAGCTCCGGAGATGGCTCGGCGCAAATTATGTAGTCGAAACAAGCTCCTACGCAGGCGTTAGGACTTCGTCTTGTTTATGTGGTCAAGAATCACCTGGAATCACGAGTTCCTCGCAACAGGAAGTTGTCGTCTTGCATACATGAGAATGCTTTAAGTATGTGATGTACTAGACGTGTCCGGCACGAAGCATCGACATGGAATGGACCGGATCGCGAGCGATCATCCAAAAAATCCAGGAAAGAGGCATGGTGCACTATAATTTTTTTGTCTCCCTTGGGTAGTTTGAGGACGGAGTGTAGGCCTCGCAGAATGAGGCGAATCTGGCCCAGTTCCAGTCGAAGCAGCTGTTCGATCTGGGAAATAACCAAAGCCAGTCCTGCTCTGATGACCGTCAGGATCTCGAGAAGTTGACTCCGGTAATAGATGGGAACACCAGAAAGGATTTGGCGGTAAAGGTGATCGAGGGTATCAAACGGTGACACGCAAGTGCAGGCCCTACTGCCTAGGATGTCGTCCAGGCGTTCCACGGGCCGAAACTGTTTGTCGTCGAGGAATTTAACGACAGTGGCCGCGAAGATGAAGTATCCAGAAGACTTCTCAACTAGGCGTTGAAGCATGTCCGGTTGAGGCCAGGGAGACGGGACCGCAGCCATGGTTGAATGTTCTCGATGAATGCGACCCAACTGTGACACCAAATATTTGCGGACGTCGTCGAAGGACTGGTTGATATTCAACGGCCGATGGAAACTGCGGAGGCGTGCATCGAAGATGTCGCGGATGTGGGATTCTGGTCTGCTCGTAAGGAAGAAAAGAATGGGAAGGTGTTCCCAGCGAACTACGTTGCCAATTGACTGCAGCACTTCCTGCTGGATATCCTCCCCATCACATTCGTCCAATCCATCGATAACAAGCGTCACGGGCCGAGAAAGAGAAACCCGCCGACACGGGTCGATGATCAACTTCTGGAGTTGGTCCGAGAGCGAACGATTGACGATGGCGGGATCCTTCTCTACGACCGTCGAAATGAGCTTGTTTAGTTCTGGAAGGAGGAGGGAAAGCTGGTATGCGAGGGTTGGGAATAGCTTCTTTGCATTTCCGCGAGACGAGTGGCCGCGCTGGAAGAAGAAGCTACCGCCGAGGCGACCTTCTCCCTCCAACCTTTGGCAGAGCGACTGCGCGACGGCTGACTTTCCAGATCCCGCAGGGCCATACAGCCAAAGGATACTGCTGCTCGGTTGACTATTCTCTCCCGACGAAGACACGGACTCAGTGTCCCAATCATCCGGTCTGTCTACCACCGGGGAGTGAGACGCCCTGTTTCTGGACAGTGGAATACCACGACGGATACCGGTGCTAGGTTGAACATCCTCTTCCGACGAAGACACAGGCTCATCGTCCACAGGCTCGGATTGTCGAGAATTTGAGGGCACTGGGAGGTGACGTCCGCTCAAATTTGATTTATTTCCACAGATGCTTTGGAAAAACTCTGCTACGTTGCCGCGGCCGACATCGACGCTCAGAGCCCGGAAGGATGGTTGCACAAGTAACTTATGTAAACTAACTTGCCCTGCCACAAGTAACTTGTAGCTAACTTGTGGCAGGGCAAGTTAATTTTACCCGCACCGTTCTGCATAAGTACAAGTTCCGCACAAATAAGTTAACTTAAGTTCAGCACAGGTAAAATAAGTTAATTGCATGTTAATGTTCACAGGCTCTGTTGCACTGTTTCGTGCCACTCGGGTGCTTGGTTTCACTGTAAATATGAGTTTCAAACATGTTCATTGTGCCTGGTCTGGATCTGAATCACCGTTTTAACAACCAAGTGCAGTGGAGGTGAGTTGAAATATCATGGTCTGTTGACCTTGCACTGAACCATTGTGTGGCTGGCAGTCAACTGGCTGGGCTCTACGATGTCGAACGACTTGGGTAAACCACAAGAGAAGCTTCACAAATCACTGGGAGACAAAGGTTCAGGCTGGGAAATGGAACTCAATGTTCAACAGTTTGGCGCCATGGATGGCCTTGATGAACATTGTCCTTCAGTCATGGTTGATGCCAAGGTTTTGCAGCGAAGCACTTGTTCACTTACACGAGGCCGGGGGACCTAGGGGCATTATTTGATTGCTAGCTAGCTTCTCAATACCTCCGAACTGTTTGGTAAAGTAGATTCTAAGTACTTCCTTAGACCTGACTTGGTTTAACTTGAAGAAACCGGTGAACTTGGCAGTAACTGATGCCATCTGATGGCATAAGTTAGTTTGGTCGTGTTAGCTTGGTCTAACTTGGCCCGGAAGTTAGCTTAAGTTAGCTCAAGTTAACTTAAGTTAGCTTGGACTACTTCAGTAAGCTTGTTAATTTGGAGTGTATGAAGAGGACTGGGTGTTAAACTTGGAGAAACCGGTGAACTTGGGGGGTAACTGATGCCATCTGATGGCATAAGTTAGTTTGGTCGTGTTAACTTGATCTAACTTGGCCCGGAAGTTAGCTTAAGTTAGCTCAAGTTAACTTAAGTCAACTTGGGCTACCTTCAGTTAACTTGTTACCTTGGAGTTAATGAAGAGAACTGGGTTGTTTAACTTGGAGGAACAGGTGAACGGGCAGTAGCTGATCATCTGATGGCATAAGTTAATTTGTCCGTGTTACTTTGATCTAACTTGGCGGGCAAGTTAGTGTCAAGTTGCTTGCAGTTAATTCACTCACAGATTCGTGCAGCATTTTGAATTTTTGTTGGCTTTCATAGTATGTATGTAGTGGATGTAAGGATAGTGGGCCAGGTATATATGAGTAACTAAGATTACATTAGATGTGCGACAAAAAGCCCAAGATGGAGAGGAAAGTCATTGTGCACGGAAACAAGATGAGCTAGATGAGTTTGGATACATAACTAAGATTTCAGTATATGTAACATTCGTTGTTGTTGATTCACCGGGCCGCAATCGAACTTGGGCACGGTCTCAGTGTCAATCTCTGGAGAGTGCGGTGTTGGTGCAGCGTAAAGTTGACCATGTGAGAATACTGGCTGAGTGAGATCCATGCCGAGCATGTCCAGTGTCAATCCTTGGCAGCTGTTGAAAGTGGTAGCATACACAGGTGCAAGAGGAAATTGGCGTTGAAGCAATGTGATGGAATTCCGAGATTCAATAAGCGTTAGACCTATTGCACGCTACTGGTTCGTGCTGTGGCCAGCAAAAAGTAAAGTAGCGGTCCAATCCTTGGTGCGACTTTATTTTAGGTGGGGCACAAGAAAAACAAGATATGGATGTTGAATGTGACCGCTATTGATTCGGATGTGATGGAATCCCGAGATTCAATACACACTAGGGCTACTTCATGCTACTGGCCCGGGCTGTCATCAGCAGAAAGTAAAGTAGCTGTGGCAGTCACATCAAGAATATATGCAACTCTATGCCGCGATACGGGTCAGCATTCTGGGGCCTCAGAGAGATCAATTACTTCGTCGACAAACATCCCCTTACTTCCGTTCTTTCCCCCGAGTGTAACCCGAAGCCCGGTTTCAGAGTTGGAGTCGTCAGTGTGTTCCATGGCTTCTTAGCTCTAAGGGGCACACTATGAGATAGCGATTCTTAGGCGCTTTACATTCCGTGTCTGCCTGATGTACACATAGTACTATATCTTTAACCCCCTTCGGTTTGACTCTACAGATCTTGGCTTGCTTGTTTATCCATACAGATAGGACTGGAGACTCTAGAGTCGATGAGCCCAAGTCGTCTAATACATAATTGTTTATTACCTGAAAACCGAACCAGACTTCGCCATGCGATGCAATGGCCCTAAGCCCAGGTCAAGAACTGAAATCAGAGGTTAGCTATTATACATATGCAAAATTGAGGACACGAGCGGCCCAAGTGTACTGTAGTATTTCGTTCAATTCATATGGTCACGGGTCACACAGCCGAAAATCTACGAAAATTTTGGTAAGTCACTGCATCACAGAGCCAATTTTGGCCTTAGCCGAGCGTTGCCGGCGGATCAAATTGCCTAAACAGGTTCGGCTACGAAAGGGTCAGTTCGTCACACATCGAAAAAACGCATTGTGGGTAGTAAATTGACATCAAGCCAGGTAAAAGCTGGCTACCGACTTCGAACGTTGCAAACTCAAGGTGCAAGCTTGGTTCTATTATCCCACGAGATTTTGGCATTTTGAACCACATGCCCCGAAATGGCATTTTGAATCACATGCTTCGTAATGGCATTTTGAACACAATTGGTTTAATTCGCATTTTGAAGCACATGCCTTGAAATGCCATTTTGAATCACATGTTTCATAATGCCATTTTGAACACAATTGAATGGTTTAATTCGCATTTTGAAGCACATGCCTCGAAATGCCATTTTGAATCACATGCTTCGTAATGCCATTTTGAACACAATTGAATGGTTTAATTCGCATTTTGAAGCACATCCCTTGAAATGCCATTTTGAATCACATGCTTCGTAATGGCATTTTGAACACAATTGAATGGTTTAATTTGCATTTTGAAGCACATGCCCCAAAATGGCATTTTGAATCACATGCTTCGTAATGCCATTTTGAACACAATTGAATGGTTTAATTCACATTTTGAAGCACATGCCTCGAAATGTCAATTTGAATCACATGCTTCGTAATGCCATTTTGAACACAATTGAATGGTTTACAGCTCTTTGCGGTACAACAGGCGCGGCTGCTTTTTTTTTTTTTTTTTGAACTTTTCACTAGAACAGTTGCTGTGGGGTCAGTTCTTGTCGGAATCCCTTGGGAATAGGCGCGTTGGAATCGCGCTGTAAATCTGCAGGCGACCAAATACCGGCGTTTTTGATCTTATTACATAATGAAATTTCTTCCAAAAAAACATGGCTTTCAGCAGAAACACTGTAGCACTGTGAGTACTGGCCCAATTGACCTAATTCCCGGATATGTTATGCATCTATGGTGGGGCTATGGGTCCTGAATATTCACAGGTATAATTTCACCCAAAGCGTCTTATAGTAATCTATATATGGTAGGATCTAAATATCTACCTCACCAAAGTGTGTGCCAAATCACAATTAGTCGACATACTGTTGATAGGAGTGGACCGTCCCAAAGCCCCACCTCAGGTGCATAACATATCCAGGAATTAGGTGAATCGGGCCAGTACTCACAGTGCTACAGTGTTTCTGCTGAAAGCCATGTTTTTTTTGGAAGAAATTTCATTATGTAATAAGATCAAAAAAGCCGGTATTTGGTCGCCTGCAGATTTACAGCGCGATTCCAACGCGCCTATTCCCAAGGGATTCCGACAAGAACTGACCCCACAGCAACTGTTCTAGTGGGAGGTTCAAAAAAAAAAAAAAAAGCAGCCGTGCCTGTTGTACCGCAAAGAGCTGTAATTCGCATTTTGAAGCACATGCTTCGAAATGCCATTTTGAATCACGACATGCATCTCGCCATCGAAAAGGAGGTGTATCCATGAATTGTCTGGCATGCTGCTCACAGGATATGCTCTTCCAATAAGATATGGCGGTGCCAATATAAATTGTTTTGAGGCGGCGGAGCCGCGTATCACGAGTCGGGTGAGTCTAAGCTTGAAAGCACTGCAAGCGAAATTCGGGGCCGTTCAAAATTGGCAAGGAAATCCCATGATACTAATACTTAATAATTACCATAAAAACAGATTTTTGGATGAAATTATGCGCAAATCTACAGGACACGCCCTGTGTGCCGAGAATGCATCTGTAAGTCCATCACCGCTACTTTGAGTTCATTTCCGAATCAACGCCGACCGAACGGACTGAGCCGAATGACAAAAAGAATATTATGGAGCCCACAGAATATTCACTTAGGGCGCCAACGAGCATATATATTCAATGTATATAATGTTAAGTGCACTGTATGTTTGGTCCAATTGGCCGGCATCGGTATTGTTCTCACGAAATGAGGGAACAAGTCCTCGCATTGAAAATTCCCACTTTCGCCCACCTGAATCGTGTAGCTTTGAACAATGGAGAGTAAGCGGTGGAGCCACCAGATCAAGCGGTGGCTCGTGTTTTAGATTTCTGTCAGGACCGTCCGGTGAGTAGTAGCCACTATTTCATCCACTTATGGGGCTATAAATGGTGGCTACATTTGCCCCGCCTGACGAGAAGCTGATTGCACAGACAACAATAAATATTGACGAGAAAAAGCAGAATCGCGAGAATGGCGTGACGGCTGCGTCCAAGGAACAACCGTCGATAAATGGCAAAGCAAGGGAAGGTCCCCCACGTGGCCCTGCCAACGCCGTCGCCGAACACAAAAAAAAACTTTCTCACCGGCACGTACGGCATTACGGAGGGCCTTGCTTCGTGGGTCCAACACGGCTTTGTCTGTCTCCTCCGACCGCCATGGCCAACGCTCACCGCGACATCGTTCGCAATGTCCTTCTCTATCCCGTGGACGGCCGCGGCCCCCGAATCACGCGGATGTCCTTCAGCGAGTTCGGCGCGAAGACAAATCCAAATCCAGCGCTCTACACCCTCAACGTCGATCTGACAAGCCTTTATGGACCGGAAAATATGCCAGGCACATGCGCAAAGCTTTGGGATGTCGATGGGTCCCCCAATGAGAAATATGTTCTTTATCACAACATCAGCCCGGACTTGCCGGTTAACGTCGCGCTCGCCCGACTGCTCAAACTTGAGCCAAACGGACTCTACACGCAGCTTCTGTGGAGGGGAGACGTCGTGGTCGTGAAGAGACGTAACTGGCCTGCGTCCTTGGCAGTGGGCAACGGACCACACATGGATTATGTCGATATTCCGCGCAGAGCCATCGAGCTGTTCAACTCGCACCTCATACCCGAGTGGTATCGTTCGGAGGACGTTGTGCACCTATGCGTATTTGGTTCCGTCGCTTATGCGAAAGTGATGCCCGCGCCGGCTAAGCTGGAACCCCGAACGGTAAAGGCCGTGATGGTCGGGTACAATGGCACCGCCGGCTATCACTTGTGGGACCCACAAGCCCGCCGTTTCTTCTGGTCTCACGACGTTGTGTTCGAGGAGGGGCTGGGGCATTGGTCGCGTGCCCCAGCAGGGGGAGACGTGGATGATGCTGGGGTCGATGACGCGCACGCTCCAATTCCTATTCCCGAATCAGCTAACGTGCCTACCCCTACCACAGACGACAATCCCCCCTGCGCCTGCGCCTGCGCCTGCGCCTGCACCTGTTCCGGTTGCAGCACCTGCACCCGTCGCGTTTGAACCACGCCGCTCTGCGCGTACGCACGCACCTTCCAGAGCCCTCCAGGACTCGCGCGACTCGCAGGCTGGGGAAGCAGCTGCGAAAGCGGCGCGCGAGCCTTGGGCAAGAGGCGACGGCAAGCCAAAGAAGCCGCGGGCAGTTGCTGCCCTCAATATTTCTGCTGCGTCAGTGGTGTCCGTACCCAAAAACTACCAGCAGGCTATGCAGAGCCCGGAAGTTTGGATGCCGCCGATGCAGAAGGAGTACGCGGCGCTTGTTGGCCACGAAACCTGGGACCTTGTTGATTGTCCCCCTGGCGCGAATGTCGTCGACTGCAAATGGGTATACGCCGTCAAATACAATACGGAGGGGGAAGTGATCAAGTGGAAGGCTCGGCTGGTCGCGAAGGGGTTCCAACAAATCGAGGGTGTCGATTTCTTCGAGACGTATGCAGGAGTGGTCCGGTACGAGTCCCTGCGGATGCTGTGGGCGATCGCGGTGGAGGAGCCTGGGTGGGTGATGTGGGCGATGGACGTCGTGAGCGCCTACCTCAACAGCGAGATGATGGAGGCCGTGTACATGCGCCAACCAGAGGGGTTCGCTGTACCGGGGGAGGCTTACCACACAGTATACGCAGCAAGGGACCGTAGAACATGCTATTGTCAATAGCGCTCAATATCGCGCAAATACCACGGCTTACCAGTGCAAAGTCAGATGTTCGAGTCGAGACAGAAGATTTCTGTGCACGGTTCAAATCAGAAGGAAATAACAAAACATATCGAGGGAAGAACTCATATTTGGATCCCCAAATTTACCACAGTGCAATGGATGCTAAATTGAATCTGCCAGATATTTTTTTGTAAAGGTGGGCTATCGATAGTATGCACCAACTAAAAGTAACTGAAAGTTTCGAGGTTTGGGGCGAAGCTCACAAATTAACAGATCTCAGCAATTTTCAGCATCTTCAGCCGTTTTCAGCCGATCTCAGCAGTTCAGGCTGGGTTCAGGCCCAGTCAAAATCGGTCCTGCTGGGATCGGCTGGGATCGGCTGAGAACGACTCAACCGCTCCCAGCAGATCTCAGCATTTATTCCGAACTATAGCAGATCTAAAAGTTGCCGAACGCTGCTGGGATGTGCTGAGGTCTACTAGATAGGCTCGATTCTGCTGGGAGCGTCTCACTTGTTTCAGGCACATATTCTGCAGTAAAAATATATATATTCAACTATACCACTACAGCGTAGCGTCGCCGGCGCACCTATTTGTTCGCACCTTCGAAAGGGGGATCGGCCACTGACAGCGGTGAGTATGAATCCGGAGGGCAGTAGGGAGTCGTACCAAAGAAATGATCTTCCATGGTCCCGGTAAGTTCGTCGTACCACTTTGCGAGCGAGGTCAGGACATCTGGCCCGTATTGGCATCGCTCTGAGTCGTATGTGTTATGAGAACTTAGTTGTATTGAAAGATAGTCTTTGAGTGCGTTGATACGGTACCCCATTTCGGCGATGCTAATGGTCTCCGCCTGTATTACAGCATTAATCCACTGCGACGAGGTGGCCGGTATACAAATTGTGTTGTGGTAGTCCTCAGAACAAATTGCATGGCGAGGTAACACAATCATGTTCTGTCGTACTTGGCTCCATGACAAGGAGAGCGAGCAGAAACCAGCCAGAATGCGTCGCACATGAACAGGTGCGATCCCGTCCATAGGAAGTTTGGTAGGGGTTACGCCGTTGGAAGGGAATTGCAGGTGGAAATACAGTCAGGTAAAGGAAAATGATGTGCAGATTGGTCGGACGTTTCAAAGTATGACTCAATGGACCAAAAATTGAAACACAGTGGAAGAGCAGTGGTTCATTCAACTTTGAGTAAGACTACAATTACAAACACGGGACATACTTGTGCAAGCCACGAGCTCAAACGAGCGGGGGCATCTAGCGCAGATCAGCAGCTGGTCTATAGGCCAAGAGGAGCAAAGTATACCTCTTCATTTTCGTCGTCGTTAGTCTGACGGACTCGAGGGAGGGGACCTATGAATTGATGAACAAACAATGCAGTCGCATCAAGATGTGTCTCGGGGATCCTGAACATGGTGTAACCCTGGATGTAATAATGGTAAGACTTGAGAGTGCATGGTGAGAACAATAACTCACCAAACCACGACACTGTATTTCCTGAACAGTTGCATTCGTGAGGACCTCGGACGTGCTCGGGCCGGAATGGAGGCCTGCGACTCGAGGTTGGGGCCTTGAAAATTGCGGCTCGAATGATTGAGAGGATGCGGAGAAGACTGTGGGAGGTTTAGAATGGGAAAAGCAAAGGGCTATGACGGACACACTGAGGGAAAGAACATTGTCCAGCATAGCCTTGTGAGTGGGGACGGTTTGAAAGACAAATGAATGAACGAGTGAAACGGCACTCTTGAATAGAAAATTGAGCGCTTAGAGATGGGCCAATGACCTGCAAAGTCCAATCATTAAAGAGACCATTTCGAAAGGAAGCCAGTGAAAATTTTCCCGTAAAGCACAACCGAACCCAGAAATAAAAGCGATGCTCCAATGGATCGCCACTAGCAAGTGGTCTTGAGGCTCTCTGAGAAATGAGATTGTGGTGCGATAAGTCTGATCCAGGCAGCGGCAGGGCAGAAGGCAAGAATTGAACCCAGGTGAACGGTCAGGGAATGAGCTCAGTTTGCGAAACAGGGATTTGGGGGCACAGAATCTCAGATTTGTTTGATGAGAATTCAGAGGCCTTGTGGGCTTGAGGAACACAGAAGACCTTGACAATGCCCGAGCAAGCAAGCCGTTATTGATGGAAGTCACCGAAAGGCGGGGGATTTGACTGGTATCTGGTGGCCGGAACCACCAGTTTTATATCGGACAGATCACATACGTGGCCGCAGCTCGAAGAACGTGCCGTACTACGCAAGTGCTATGCCGAGCTAGGAGGAATGTTCCGAATGGGGAGATTTTCAACAGCACTTGAAGGCTGTTAAACCACGAGATACGGCTGAAACACCAAGCCACCTGTATTTAGATTCATTTCCAGAGATCGCTGTTCAAGAATTCGGGCGTGTACCCCACGCAAAGCACCATGGCAAGGTTTCGTCAGCTTCGGCCGTCTTGAAGTTGACGGATCGCATTCCAGAGACCGTCCAAAACGGTGTTCTGTCGTCGCAGAAGGTGAATGTCCAGTGAGTTTCAGAACGTACGGCTGTGGGCTGCGCACAGACGTAGGAGACACTCCAGGCGTCCCTAGCACATACAACGTGAGATTCTATTGGCATTGTGAGTCAGTCCATCACGCCATGCTAATATCCTCGAACTCACTCGGTGGATCCTCAGCCACGGACCGTCGTCTATGCGATTCGATTCCGACATGTATGTAGGACGGGTGCGAGAGGTGAGCTCTGACGTGGCGAGTACACAAGGTGTCGTAAGCCGACAGCCTTATTGATACTGGTCAATTTCGTTCAAATCGACATGGGGTGTGACGCGTGACCCATTTTACCTATTCGACATTTCGGCAGCCGCCGAATTTTTGCATGACACCTCGAAAATTTCGGCATTTGAACCGAAAATTTTTGTCTTTTTTGCCTTTTTTTTTTTTTTTTAAGGCAATTTGGGGCCTGTGTGACCACTTGGAGGTTCGACAGAGGCCCGAGTGACGCGTGACCCTCGACCAAAGTTCGTGATCGACAGGGGGGTGCGTGACGCGTGACTGCCGATTTGAACGAAATTGTACAGTATTCGCCGTCGATGTATCACGTCAAAGTGTCACTCGGACACTCACTGCCATCAGGTCGATTGATGATGTATGGAAAGCCGGAGCACCACTACGTACTGCCGCGAGCTGAGTTTGAGCTACCTCGAGGTGATGGGCAATCAACGTTACAACTCGAGGTACCTCCGAGCCAGTAATATACGCGGCGGTGGAAACTCCCGTGATCAGCATTTGATCGGCATTGATCGGCATCGGTAACCAATGGTCGCCCACCTACTTCTGTTGGACCTTGGTGGAACACAATGGCCGATCACAGCATCCTTTGTGTACCCAATGATTTCCACTGGACTATCACTGAATCCTCCACCGTTCTCCCGCCATCCCCATCAATATCCGCCAACTGTTAATGCATTCCATTGGACCATCACCTCTACCGGCCACCACTGGAATACACTGGATCCTACCGTATGTTACTTCAATTCAGTGTAAACCAGTGGACAATGCACGCTGGAGAAGCACAGTGAGACAGGCAAATTTGTTGAAAAATCACTGGATTTCCGCCACTACCTCAGAGTCAAGACTGCAGAGCACCGGCAGGCTTTAACAAACAGCACTGTCTAGCGGTCGGGCGACTCCGATGGACCGAGAGATGCAAAAAAGTTGTACCGCGACAGTGGCGACTGTGCAGCTTCTGCTAGGAGTCAGTCGAAGATCCGGTGCATGCCATGTTTATTTGTGGCCACACCGAGCTGATGTAGGTCCGGGAGCCCTTCTTGGTCGCCCTGTGCGGTGCGATTCCCGGGTTGCCTGTACATTCCCCTTTTTTTAACGCATCCTCGAGCAGTTCTGCTCCCCAATTATCTGAGTGCCTCAGGGAATTTGTGGAATTTGTTGAAACGTGGGATAGGCCATCGATTGTAGCCCCGAGGATGAGGAAACTTGGGTTTAAGACACACATATCCGTAATCAGGGACCCAACAAACCCTAGTACACCCATACTGCAAATTTACGGGAGCCAATCCGAAATGCAGAAGGTCTCGAGTTTGCCGCCTTTGTTGACACAATTGGCGATGGTGCAGGTCCCGAAGTTCAACTAGATATGCTGCAGATCGTTTATTCGGCGGAGGAACTGGCTAGCTTTGTCTATCCGACAGAGGTTCTCGGGGACCCTCTGGCATGTTTGAAACGGGCCATTCTTGCGCCGACAAATCAGCAAGTGGATACATTCAACAAGACGATTTTGAATGATATTCCTGGTACCGCCCGAACCTATCTGGCAGCAGACTCTTTGAAAGACGTTGAGGATGCGGGATTAACTCCTCCAGACAGTGTGTTGGACTATGTCGCAAAACACACACCACCCGGCATGCCCGCCCACTCTTTAACAGTTAAAACTAATGCTGTTTTCCGCCTCCTCCGCAACTTTTCTTTAGACCTTGGGCTCGTGAAAAATGTTCGAGTGATTATAATTGACGTTGATCTCCTCGATACCAATTTCGGACCAGACATCAATGCAGATGAGGGGCCGTCTCTTGATCCAGTTCCTCTGGAGTTGTATGATCAGGACGCTGCAGGTCACTTCCTCGGCGCTCGGAATGCGGCCCGAGAGGGAGTGTGGTCCAATGGCCATAGAGTTACGATAGAGGAGGAAGACGAAGAAGATCCAGACCTAGCTGTGGACATGGATGCGGATCTGGAAGCGGAGGACGATGGTCTGGAAGGAGAGGATGGTTTCTGGGGAGACGAGGACGAGTATTACGACGAGTACGAGGACCTCTATGGGCTACAAGCGGGCGACCTCATCGACGAGGACATGGAGCGGCAGCTTGCACAATTTGGTAGGTCTGCCAATTGTGCATGTATTCTTGCGACTCATTTTTTTTCTCGCAGCCGAAGAGCTCACGGAGGATGACCTGGCTATCCTCAGGGCATTCACCCTCAAAACTGAGGATCATCTGACTAACGCAACCTTTGCAAAACTGCCGTACGCTTTCCCCACGGCCAACATCGATACGCTCAAAGTTACGAAGGCGCGCATCGAGTTTCTGGCTGAATTCAAGCCGGTATCGTATGACTGCTGTCCCAATTCAAGTCTGTGTTACACCGGGTCGCACGCCAACAGACAGCAGTGTTTGTATTGCAAAGAACCTCGCTTCAAGTCGGATGGCCGACCGCGGAAAACCTTTACCTATGTTCCCCTTATTCCCCGGCTAGTCGCGTACTTCAAAAATGCGGCCATCGTGGAACAAATGTCTTATCGCGGCAAGTACCAGTCGGGCGACAAAATCAAGGATGTCTTTGACAGCACGAATTATCGCATCCTGCGGGATCGGTTTGTCACCGTCAACGGCCAGAAGATGTCCTACAAATTTTTCTGCGATCTTCGCGACGTCGGGCTCGGACTCTCTACCGATGGGTTCGCCCCGTTCAAGCGCAGAAAGAAGACCTGTTGGCCAATCATTCTCTTTAACTACAACCTCCCTCCGGAAATCCGATTTCATCTGAAGCACATCTTGTGCGTCGGTGTTATTCCCGGCCCGAAAAAGCCCAAGGACGCCGATTCATTTCTGTGGCCGCTGGTGGAGGAGCTGCTCAAACTGGAGCTTGGCGTTAGCGCATTCGACGTCACCGCGATGGAGAAATTCGCTCTCCGAGCGTATCTTACCACGGTGTTCGGCGACATCCCCGCAATTGCAATGCTGATGCGGATGAAAGGCCACGATGGCATCTCTCCCTGTCGCATGTGCAGCATCACTGGCTTGCGCGTGCCCTCCGCCCGTGGATCGGCTCATCATGTCCCTCTCGACCGCTCCCGCCATCCCGATGTGGTCACCTCTGATGACCCCAAGGTCGTGAAAAAGTACGATCCCTTGAACCTTCCTCTTCGCACACACGATGAGTTCATGGACCAAGCACGCGAGGTGCAGTTTGCGGAATCCACGACCGACAATGAATCTCTCTCTAAGGAGTACGGCATCAAGGGAATACCCATCCTCTCCTGCCTTTCATCGCTTTTCTTCCCACTTTCCTTCCCATATGACTTCATGCACCTAATCTACGAGAATGTCATAAAAAACCTCGTCCTTCTTTGGACCGGGGCGTATAAAGGCCTGGACGAGGGCACTGGATCATATAGGTTGCAGCCCACTGTATGGGATGCTATCGGGGCTGCAACGGCGGCAGGGGGGGACACGATTCCGACTGCTTTCGGTGCAAGACCCCCGGACGTCGCCAAGGATCGCACTGCCTGTACTGCCGACACCTGGTCTTTCTGGCTTCTCTTCATCGGTCCCATTTTACTTCACAACAAGCTCGAAAAACGAGTTTATTACAAGCACTTCATCGAATTTGTGAAGCTGGTTGACCTCTGCCTTCAATTTGAATACACGCGCGACGACATTTCCACCATTCGCACTGGATTTGCAAAATGGGTGGAAGAATATGAGAAGTAAGTTTGGCGCTCTTCGCTAGTACTGTCCCATTTATATCTCATGAGCGTTATAGGCTTTATTATCAATATGCCCCCAACAGACTCTCTGCCTGCCCCGTTACAATCCACGCTCTTCTACATATCGCAGATGGCATTATCGCCGCTGGCCCTGTTTGGGCTTACTGGGCGTTCCCAATGGAGCGCTTCTGTGGTCGACTCCAGCCTTGTATCAAAAGCAGGCGATTTCCATTTGCGAGTATCGATGGACATGTAGTGTCTACCGCCCAGCTCTCCATCATCAAGGTTAAATACGCTTGCGACGATGCCATTTGTCTTGGGCCACCCAAAAATGGTCTGACTCCCGGTGCCTTTTCGCACCCTGCATGTACGGTCTTCTCCGAAAACTTGAAGCTATATACTCATTGATATCAATTTTTTGACAGACCCGACCTGTGTTCTTCTCCCACCCCATCGCATTTCCTCTCCGCTTTCACCTTCGCTGGCAAAAAAAATTGTTATTGCTCTTTCGACACGGTTCGACAAACCAGTCGCGACCATTAAACAATATTTCGACGCGTCTAACATCGATCAATGGGCCAAGGTCCAACGTCTGGACGGCGACAAAATGCTTGCTTCATCTATGCTTACCAGTCTCGAAGACCGGCGTGACGCCACATTCGTTCGGGTATGTTCCCCAGATGTTTCACATAACTGAATACTCATTCTTCCTGTTTTTCAGTATGCTCTCCTAGTCGACGCAAATGCCCGCAACAGCAGACTCCAACCAAGATACGTGCTCACCACATCTTATGGCCAGCTCCAGCACATCTTTGTTGTCACCCTTCGAGCGGCAGTAGAGCTTGGGCTAGAAGAGCCCGAAACAATTATCCTGGCAGCTGTAACCGAATGCGAAATCACTGCTCACAACGACTTGGACATGCACTACTACCGCCGCGAACACCCAGTGCAAATTGTGGAAATGACGAGCATTCAGTGCCTCGTTGGCCGGATCAAGACAACAAATGGGCATGATTGGGTGATAATAGATCGTAGCGGCAGCCT
Source organism: Mycena olivaceomarginata (assembly GCA_029378375.1). Taxonomy (NCBI): domain Eukaryota; kingdom Fungi; phylum Basidiomycota; class Agaricomycetes; order Agaricales; family Mycenaceae; genus Mycena; species Mycena olivaceomarginata. The sequence continues at coordinate 130,738 of JARKIC010000936.1, read as the reverse complement.
AGCGCGTCCACACTACGACCCCGATGTTTAATATTTCTGCACTGTAATATAATTTAAACAGATTCTATGTATCATTTTCCGAATATTTCTTCGACACATGGGGAGTTTAAAGTAAAGTAAGGACAGAGAACAATCGTAGGAGGGAAGTGAGCGCGAGTATCTACTCCGGCATGCCTGAAATTAGAGCTAGGTTGCCACGAGCAAAGAAAAAGAAAAGACTCACTGATGGCCACTAGTCCTCCGCTACTTTGGTGACGTCGGGGTCATTGTTCTCGGTGTCATCGCGGTCGGTTTCCGCTGAATCGACACTCCCTCGGACCATCTCCTCCACTTCCTTCAGCGTGCGCTGTGCTGCTGCGAGATCACTGAGCAAGTTCTCTTCGGTGCGGGGAAATTCGACTCCAAGACTGTGCTGCTGCCGGGCAGCCTCCAGAAACTTGTGCACAGACCTGAGGGAAGTGTCGAGTGTTATATGGAGTCGCTTTGCGCTTTTTTTTTCGGAGTGTTGGGGGAGAACTCCGGGTTGTCACCCAGGAGGCTGATAATTGTGTCGGAGACCACTGTTGATACTTGGTCATAGTCGGTGGATGCACCTTTCACCCAGACGTATCTCCCTAACAAGAGCGTACGGTGAGTCAGGTAGATCGAGAGAGGATGCCCACCGTACCAGTATCGACAGCCAACCTAGAGAAAGGCACACCCTCTGCGGGATTCTCGTGGTATGTCCCCTTGATAATGTCAAGAATCGTTAGATGACTGTCGGGTTAGAAGCGCATTGCCTACCATCTCGACTGTGTGGAGAAGCCCTGAGGTCGAATCCGAAATATGAGAAGATGCGAACACAGAAAGGGCAGGATATTGCCTGGTAGGGCGTCGCTCAGACTCAATTCTCGTCGTTCAATCTTGTACGCGCTGTCGTTGGTGTAACCTTGTCCAGAGATGCTGGAGAGGACAGGGACATGGTGTTGCGATGAAATCCCCATGTCATGAAACGCGGATGATATTGGACGACAGGGGATGGAGAGCGGAAGTTCACGTTGTGCACAAACTTCCTCCAGGCAACCCCTCGTTGGGTTCCAGAATATGCCTACGCAAGGCGTCGTGGGCTCCGAAATCCGCCATTTCAAAACATCGCCTTTATACTTCAAACATGGGTCAGTGTCGAGCACGAGGTGGCATGAAGAATACTACGCACATACGGGTCATGTTCATGGTTCCGGGCGTATTCTCCGAGTTCGTACACAAAACTAGCATTCTTTGAAGTAGTAGACATCGCGAGGCGGAGTGCCAATCGTCCAAATGGCCCATCGCTTTATATGTGACAGCGGGCTAATCGATGAACTTTGAATGAATGTGGGACGATGGGAATTCGGACGCTGTGAAACATGCACGAGTTGCGTGGAAGCACTTGAGGTTGCCAGACTGAGTTTTGGAAGTCTGATTTCATTAGAATTCTACGTCATTCGGACCGGCCGCGTAATGCCGGTTCCAGGGATTTTCTCATAACATCAGACCAGTCTATGGATTCCATGACGATTAGAGCGGGAAGTGGGCGCGAGGAGAGTGCAGGATTGAGGTCGAAGGAATCAGCGAGACTTGCTAGGACCTGATTCATCGTGGATATACCGTCGACTTCTGTGGTCGCACCGCCCCAAAACCGTCCTTCTTCTGCCGTCATGCACCACGTGAAACCACTCGGCGGCTCGCCGGGGCGATAAGTAGACAGATTCGCATGCTTGGCGGCGTCAACATCGTTCTATTCTGAAGAGCAGTTGAATCGACCATCGACTGCCACTGGTTTAGGGCTCCACTATTGGAAAAGTTAGGAGTCTTGACATCTCTGGTCCGCCAAGGAATGGGAAATACTACATAGGTTGTTGAGACGTACGTATCCTCGGACTCCGCTTCTAAATAAACCCGCCACAGTCATCCCACCTAATAATCCCACATATCCCCTTCTAATAGAACGGACATGATGGCCGTTATGGCAGTTAGAAGGCGAAAACAGGGCCGTAGGGTTATTTGCAATAAACCTTGTAATAATACCCTTCAAAAAAATCTTCGCAAGACCCTTCAATAACGCAGGGCGGGGACTTAAGTGGTCAAAGGGATGCATGTGGCGGTGCCCGCTGGTGCGGCCCGCCCTCCGCCATCGCGCCCACTGCCCGACATGATGCCGATGTCGGGCCCAAATATTCATAAAATCACAATAAAGTACGAGAAAAATCATAAATGGTAATTTGAATGAAGATCTCACATCAGGAAAAACCTCCTTCCCTGATTTGGGGGTAATTTGATTCTGGATTTCAGATTGGGGTAAAGTGAGGAAAGATCAGGAAAAGCGGCCAAATTTGCCAGATTTCCTAAGTTGGCGTGTCACCACCTACTGGGATGTTGAAAATTGTTCCGAAAAACGGTGATTGTGTTCATTCATGTCATGGCACACTGGTGCGATGACTTTGCATGCAGGGAGTTGACCCGCAAGGATTTGCATGAGGAGGGATTGTTAAGAGAATTCAAAATGTTTCTAAGTCCGTTGCCGAGAGCTGCCGTAAAACATCGGCGTTAGAAGTTACCGGTCATCACGTGGTGTTGGTTGGTGTCTGAATTTGGAAGAACCGACAACACATGTCAACAACTCTTCTTTCTTTCCCCTATGTCGTCTTCGCGTCACCCCTCCCATTTCTGCCTCCTTCAGCTGCTCTGTGGCTTTCTGCCTCAGCTATGCTCTCCCCATCTATAACGTGAGTTGCCCGCCAGTGTTGGCCCTAAGGTCTAAGGCCTTAGGAGCAGCCTAAGGCCTAAGGCCTTAATTAAGGCCTTAGTCCAGGCCTTAGATCAGAGCCCCGAAATTCAATGTTTCATTTAAGGCCTTAAGTGCTCAGAGCATGTGACCCAAAACGTGACCACGCACAAATTTTCTTCTCCCGAATATGACCGGCAGCGACAAGGGCCCAATGTGGGCTTACTTCTACGAGCTTCCCACTGTCAATCAAAAGCATCTGCGTGCTTGCTGCCGTGCCTGTGTCAAGCATACCCTCAAGAACCCTGATGATGATGACCCTGATGCTGGAGCAATCGAAATTGACGACGACGAGGTGTACAGGGAGTAATTGACTGTAGAACTCGCTTAACATTACTTTTGTGGCACGAAATGCAGTTTCCTTTTTGGGATCTAAGGTCTGGGTAAGCCCTCGGATGAGCCTAAGGCCTAAGGCCTGAAATGAGCTTAAGGCCTTAGAAATCCGGGAGGCTCTCATTTAAGGCCTTAGGGCCATCACTGTTGCCCGCACCCTTTCCAGCCTTTTGCGAATGATTTTGACCTTCTGTCTCGCGTCAGCTAGCCGTCGACGTTGGCAGTGATAATGAACAGAGTATGTGATCTCCATTAAACATGTCTTGAATGCTGACCATTTCCCAACTCTTAGCACTGGAACCGCCGGTTGTTATCATCTCCCGAGGCAACGTCCCCACGTACGACCTTGACCGACTGTGACCGGGGCAGGCATGTGCCTGCTGGGATGTCACAAAGTAGCTGTTCCCCAGCTCAATGAGTATAAGGTGCCCATTTTGCCAGAAGTACAGGTGAGTCTTGTGCAGCCCACTTATTTGCGTACATGCTTATGTTCACCACTCATGGATATTTCGCAGTGTGGTGTCCCCGTTCCACCGGCCCTCTTCTGCCGTTTTTTTGCGCACAAGTTGATTCTACATTGAATCAGGTAAACCGTTTTTCTTGCCGCCCGGAATTCAAACAGTCTCCCGTGTGTTCTGTTTGAAGATTTCTTCCCGAGCCTCGAATACGGTACGCATCGTGCCGTATGTAATTTTTTTTTTGCCGTGTTCTGATTCAACAGCCACTCAGATCCACGTTCCTTCGATCCAATCATCGCGTATGTTCCCAACATCGCATCAAGCGCCCGTAAGTCATATCTAATCCCGCTCACTGAATTCCCTCCCTGACATTCTTTGGAACCAACGAGCCCGCTTTGTTGCGCAACATGGCACGCATCCGTCCGTTGTGCAGGTGGAAATGTACAGGTATGTATGCGCGTCACTGTCGCGTGACACGTGGCTCACAATTCTTACATGTTAGTCGCCAACTCGCACAAGTCGGCCATGCCAGTCACATACCTCAAATATCGTGAGTCAATTCATGCATTGTTTGTTCCGTGGTCTAGCATGTGTTCTGTCTTGGGCCTTGCTTGGTCTCGGCTCTTCGTGAGTCATTCCGCTCAATATCACTACTGTTTCTGGAGACGGGATGGGTTTCACGGGATCATCTGTTCGGTGGTGTTACTAGTTACATATCATAGCACTTGGCTGTTTGTAGATAGATATGTGTGCAATATACCTGGTCGAAGCTCTTTTGGTCAGAATCCTAAGCAAGCGAACAGAATATGATGGGTAATACCATACCAAACGGTGGCAAGTCCGAGTAATTTGGGGGATTTTGTGGCTAATTTATTTTGATACTGCAGGCGTAGGCAGGCGTGACGCAAAATAATGCGGCGGGATATAATCGCCGTATAACGCCGCCGGCTTGCTTACAAGGGCATCATGTCATAATAAGGTCACGAATCCTGGCGCACCCGCTCAGGCCCTAACTCCTGGATAAGTCTCGCATCGGTTCAGAACGTCTCAAAAGTTGTGGGATATGTGTGGCGTTCGGCATCGTTGGCACAACATTGATATTGTTGCCATTTTGGGTCGGCCTCGTCGCGCTCCCGGAACTTTTCTGGGTTAAATTTTTGGTAACTCGTCGACAAGCTTCGTGGGACACTCAAAAATTGTAGAATTTGGGTGGCATTCAGAATCACAATATTGATACTGTTGCCGCTTTGGGTGAGCCAAAACCGTTCGTCGCGATCCCAGAGATTTTCTGGGTTAAATTCTCTGTAATTCGTCGACAAGCTTCGTGGGACACCCATGCATTGTTTCATTGCCTCTCAAAATTTGTGGAATTTGTGTGGCGTTCAGAATCGTTCACACAACATTCATATTGTTGCCCTTTTGGGTCAGCCAAAACCGTTCGTCGCGTTCCCAGAGGTTTTCTGGTGTTAAATTCTGTGTCACTCCTAGGGAAGCTTTGTGGGATGGCCACGTATCGTTTCTGAACATGTGAAACATTGTGGAACTTGTGGGGCGTTCAGAATCGCTCGCACAGCGGCGCCCTCCATGCCTCCCCAAGGACTCGGCGAAGACATCCTCCTGCGGTTGCTCTCACTGTCGGACATCTGCACACCTCTTTGTCTATCTCGGTCGGCTCCTTCCGGCTTCTTCATGGCCAGGTTAATCGATATTTCTGAAGCATTACCCCGGTCAAGCAGCTCTGGATCCCATCCCGCAAGTTGTACATTTTGTGCCACACACTGCGTTCCGAGGTCCCGTAGACAGACCCTGTTTACGTGAGGCTACATCAGTCTACATCAGTTGACGTAGTAACCCGAGTGTGTCTATCCCATGTAGACTATTTTTGGTCTACCTGGGTCTACTGTAGGTCTACATCTGTCTACCCCGTGTAGACTATGTGTGTCTACCAAGGTCTACCACTGCCCCTACTCCCAGGGACTCCCCGCCACCCTCTGCCGCCTCCTCTGGTGTCTCGATTGTGCTCGGGCTGTGCGTCGCTACCGATTAATTGTATTAATATCATCCCTGTAGTAATTTCTTGTTTTGGAAGCTTCTCCCATTGCTCGTGCGCTGGCATGATTCAGCAGCTCTCTCCATTTCTTTCTCTCGCTCTATTACAGTCTTTCCTTGAGGCTCGATGGGCCTGAGTGGACCGGTTGGGGGGTGTTTCGGCCATGGACGTTCAAAGAAAGGAGCGGAGAGTCACTCACGAGGCTTGCGCGAGACATGCCGTGAGGCTAAGCGGAGACAGCGGAGATCCGCGGTCCGCTGATGGTGGTGCCAAGCAGAGATCACGTCAACTGTCAAAATATCAGCAGCACTGCCAGCACTCTCAGTCGACACAGCTACACAGGTTCCGCAAACAAGGCCGAGAAACCAACCCGCCAGCAAGGGGTACATGTAGACAAGGTTGGTCTAGTTCAAACTCTGTCTACATCTGTCTACGGGGGTAGACTAACCCTTGGTCTACAGACCCTCGGAATGCAGTGACAAGTTTGAGTGCAATGTAGAAGTTTAGGCCATCAATTAAACACATGGGACATTGGAGGGAACATATATACAGCTACAGGACAAGATTGTAATCTCTGGTTCGCTCTCAGGAATATTTGGAAGAGGATACATTCAATAGGGGTACTAAGTTACCTTATTGGGAACTGTTGGAATTCTCCAGGCATTTGTGGGCACTCCTTGAGGCCAGAGGCAGCTAAACACCGTCGGGAACATCTAGGCATCATCTGGAACGGCCAGAGTGGCCTTGGGCGCCGTTTTCTGAGTCCTAATGAGTCAGCTTACAGGGATAGAATCCCTGACATGTCCTCAGTGCCCAATATCCGACCCTCATGGGTCCCCTCAAATCCCAGCCATACGTTGAAAAAAATCCCATTTCTGCAGTGCACAGTGCCCAAGGCATATTCTTCATCGTCGAATCATTGAGATACTTGGATGCAACTATGAGCGCCCAAGGGAACACTCGCTCCATGGCCCAGCGGTCTGATGCAATTTCTAGATCTGGCTTTGCCCGCCGCCCATACACCATGGTTACAAGTAGGTTGCCATTCCACCTCCGCGCGGGTCAAAACCTTGAGCGTTCGGTATTTCTAGTGCTCCAATACTGTAGCTAGTCCAAATGTCTCGTAAGCACTCTACAAACGACTTCCGCACATATTTGACCCATTCACGGTCCATAGATAAAAAACTCTATCCAGCACCAACGTAAATTTGTCGGAATGAAACAATTTAAGGTTCTGTTTTGCCAGTCTCCTGGCTTGATGGGGGGATGTAATCGCCTGTGTTTCTCCGAATATGAAGTATTCCACTGAGGGCGTGTTGATCTCGGGGTCAGTAGTTGCATTCGTCCTAAATACTGGCCAAGGAATGTGTCGGAACTGGAGGGGGAACCCGAGCTCTTTATGTCGTCTCAATATTGCCCACTTCCTTTGATAACCCTGTTTCTGTTCCAGGGCATCCGAACCCAGCTTTCCCACTCCAGATGTTGCAAAAAAATCGAAGGGAGGTTATTTTGATTCGAGGTCAATAAGGGGCTTTTCATCTGAGAGTCTGGAGGATGATTGATCATGAGCAAGTGAAGGTCGCAAGTTTGAACACCACAAACCGCTGGTAAGCTCAGGCACAGATTCAAACCCTACCGACATACCTAGATAGGTTTTTGTGCTGCGTGCGTCTAACGCCAGAGGCACTGGTTAGTAGTCTACATGACGTGACCAATGCAATGCATGCTCACCAGAATTATTCTCTGGTGGTGTATCTACATTGATTAGGTGCTCGGGAGTACTGATGGAGGGGTTCACTCCTGATGAGACCAACTGTGATTCAGCGAATCCGAACTATAGACAGGGATTACATACCAGTCCCGTCAACATCCATCGGGGTGTAGACTCTGGACTCTTCAAAGTTCATGGCATTGTAAAGTGCTGGATCGTCAATGTCCATGGGGGTGTAAACTCTGTCTTCATCACTGTCCTCGGTATGGATAAGAGCAATGAGATTGAGCGTCAGTCGGGTTTTCCGAACCGTACTTAGATGGACCGCCTCATGACAAAAATCGGCGTGGTGCCGGCCCACAGTGTCAAAAGTCAAAAAGGTGTTCGCCATGGCCCACCGGGAGCAGGAAAAACTCTCCGGGCCGTAGCTGCCCGGTTAGTTCTAATACCGCTGCAGCTGGTTCTACAATTCCCAGTGTGAAAACAGCTGTATATGGCAGCTTCGGACAGCTTTGATTTCTGTATTTAACCCAGTACATACTGAAGAGCATCCCTCAGTTGTTCACCTGAAGTGCCCGGCTGAGGTACGTTCTCCTTTGCTACCCCCTTATTTCTGCTTCCTAGTCCATTCATTTATCAGGTTATGGGAAAGAATGCCCTCAAAAACATTCAATTCTGGGTCTATCGGCATGGGAAGTGGACCAAAAGATGCACATTCTTCGTGTCGTTCTGCCCATACCAAAATCTCATGGGGCAGGAGAGAATAAAATTGTGTCCAGAAAGGGAAATGTCTAAGCATGATTACGCTGTGTTCTTCGTGAGCACCCGGCGCTTTCGGCGGATCCCGAGTATCCAGACCTTCCGGTTCGTGCACTGCCGGCGGGAATGGTCATTACACCTACCAAAGGGCGCATGCACCACGACTGCCAAGGGTACAGAAAAAGAAAAAGGCCAAGCCCATGGAGCACTCCAAGGCACTTGTTCTAGTGGAAAAGCGGTGCCTCAACCCAGTCATAAACGGGGAATAGAGAGCTGCGTACTGCCAACAGTCAAGAACCCGAGCCTCCATTGTCATGCCACGACTCGTTGGATTAAAGTCACACTTTTTTAGATCGGTTGGCCGCTTCATATTTGTAGCGTTGGAGCTCCTTGACAGGGAAGATGGATCCTTGGAAGCGGCCGGGCCGTAGTGATTGGGGGCGCAATGAAATCAAGTCCGTGGCCTTGGTGTGCCAAGCTGATGACATTGCGCCATGATTTGTATATTTCGGCGTCGTAGCGAGGATCATCTTCAGACGCATGGCAGTCCCATGAGATGCATGCAGCCAGGGGAGTAGGTTATCCCATTTCTCGGGTTCCACGACCATTTGTTCGTCTAAATCTCCATTAGCGTTCTGCATCCCCTTATTTTCTACCTCCCGTTCGCCATTAGTACCGGTGGGTTAAGTTTTGGTGCGGCGCACGCGCAAACATGCTGTAGCGAGCGGATATCTCTTTGAAAGTGGGTGTAGGCGAGGAGCGTAGTCGACGAGAATACAGGCCACTGTATGTGGACACTTCCCCTTCTCCAAGACCTTTCCCACGGGCTCCGTTTTGAGCCCCACACTCTCGCCAAAGGGAGGATCGTCACCTATTCCAACCACTCCCACCACCGCCAAATGCTGGAGACCGCTAAGAATGATGAGAGAATTCATGTGAAATGCATACGGAGGATTTTCGAACACTGATTTGGCGGTATCGTAGTACGATGTGCTTATTCGTGGGGCAATGGCGAAATGGCCGGGGTTGCAGATCACCAACTTGTGGACTCCTGCGCACATTGGACCATAGGGAACGAGCTTTCTGACAAGGCAGCCAAGGCCGCCACCCTCCTCCCGCCATCCTCGACCGTCCCCGTCTCCCTCACAACGTGCACGCGGCGTATCAATTTGGCGATCCTTGAACGGTGGACGGCGCTCTGGAATGTGGCGAAAACAGGGCGCGGACTCCGGGAGATAGACAACTGCCCACCGTCTCTCATCCTCCGCTCGCCCTACCTCTCCTCTGCAACCCGCGATAACATCTCCATCCTTGCCCAGCTGCGAACCAATTTTTCCGCCCACCACGCGCATCGTTCATCTACCTGTGTCTACATCCAGTCTACATGGGTCTACTCACGTAAGCGATGTACACGCACGTCAACCTATGTAGCCGCATGTAGGCAGATGTAGACAGATGTACATTTAATACCAAGCCTACATCATGGTTGAGAAAATTGGCAACCCGTGGATAGTTTCAGAGTGGAGTGTAAGGGCCCACGTCGAGGTGTGTCTAAGTGCATTGACAGCGTAGACACAAGTAGACTGACGTAGCTGATGGCCTATGTACGGCATGAAGACGGCATGTAGATTGATGTACGGTGAGCTTGCCACATGTCAATGTGTACTTGTGGCGTACACACAGGTAGCCGTGCATAGCCATGTGTCGCCACACGTAGAAACTGGCTCGATGCCTGTACGTGCGTGAAGGTAGACTGGGGGTCTGTCTACGGGGGTCGGAACGCAGTGATTGAATGGCTCGAATGGCTGTGGCGCAACCTGTCTATTGTCGGTCTTGCTGCTCGATCTTCTCGTCTTTCGTGTTTCCTTGTTTTTGTGCAGAACCCCCCCTAACCTCTCGATGTGACAGAGTACATCGCCCCGAGAAGAACGTCGACCGATTCATCCAACTCACCAGCATGTTTCCAGCGCACTTTTATACTGTACGCTTCGCGCGCCCTCAACACCCGCAACACCCGACTGCGGACGATGAATATGATCACCTGTTTGGCGATACTGAGAGGCTTCAGATCGCCGAGTTGATGTATATCCAACATTCAAGTCTGAAAACACCGTTTATATATCCCATTGTCAATGGAACGTCTACAGATATCTTACAAATACCATGCGCTCCAACTGACAAAGACATCTAATAGGACGGACCCCTTGAGGTCCTATTCAACCAGTTACATATATTTGGAGGACATTTCGCACTGCGGGAGTCAACTTAGAGGAGGAGATTATATCTGAAACGGCAAACCACTCAGGCATCCAACCAGTGAAATGTCTCCAGAAGTAGGAAACCTCATCAATATCACAGCAACGGCATTCGAACCACCCTCTAATTGCTGTCGACCTCTTTATACTTGGGCAGAAGGTCCGCAACAGTGCTTTCTCAACGGATTTTCGGCAACTTGTGGCGGGGATAACCCATAACCCTGCAAGACCCCCTAAATTTTCTCGTGACCGAGGGCTATGGGTTACCGTATTTCAGTAAAGTGGGCAGGTTGCGGCATCATTCCTCGGCACGTTGCGATCAATCGATTCTGATTTGTTGAATGAGGTCACGTTTCCGGCAAACAACTCCACACTTGACGCGTCTCTACTGCCAAGGCAAAGATTGTAGCATGGAGAAGAGAAGGGCGGTCTCATGATTGGATCCGGGTGCATCTCACCGGCCGCCACGACATCTCAGATCGCCAGATCACTCCCATCTCGGCAGAGATATGGCGAGAAGGAGAACTACTACAATATAATGACGGACACAAATCCGGACGGCCGCCCAAGATGGACGAGCGGGATACCCAGTTTGCGGTCCGACAGGTTGCAAACCAAGAGGGCCCACGATGCGACACACCTACAGAACCAGTTCTACCCCGACTGCCATGTGGATACTGTCACAAAGCACCTCAGGGAGGACGGCCTCGAGTCCCATATTCGTCGCCCGGTACCTCTCATCTCGCACCGAAATATAAAGAAACGAAAAGAGTGGGCTGAGGCGATCCTGTTACTCTCAGCGGCGATGGGACCAAGATCAGACACATCGACTACGAAGCAAAGCATGTCTGTCACCTTTCGCGATGCTCGAACTGGCCGCCTAATAACCCGAATTCTTAAGATTACATCTGCGCGGGACCATACCAGCGAGTCACAGAAGGAGGGATGGCGAAGCGTGCTGCTGGAAGGTCTCGTCAAGACGTACAATGCCTCCCCGCGAGGCCAGCTTAACCCAATCGACGAGAACGAGTTTATTATCATCATCAAAGGGCTGGGGACCGACCACGCGAATGACCAGAAAAAACTCGCGCATCTCATCAACGAGTGGACGACGAACGCTCAAATCATCATGCATGGCAAGCGATATCTCCTCAGCGCAGAGCTGTAGCATTACCTCCCCATCATTGCCCACTATAACGACGCAAAAATTGCCGCTGCCAGCGGACTGGATGCGTGAAATGTGTTGCCGGAAGCAGAGAAAATTCGCCAAGACATAAGGTTACCTAGGCGTCAGTCACTCACTACGAAGGTCACGTGAGCAAAGTGTGACATCGGCAAGGCTCCGGCCACAAAACCTTGAGTCACAAACTAAAGCCAGGAAACGGCATATTTGAGCTACTAGAAGACATCCCTGGTCTCAGAATCTCGAAATATGTCCTATTGATGGAGCAGTATACTATTTTAAAATCCAATTTTTTTTTTGAGTGTAGAAATGCATTTCTTTGCATTTGGGCATGGTTTGAGTTTTCATGGCCTCGAATTTTGCCGCTTATGTAAGTATCCCCACGCACCTTATATGGTAAGAGTGGCAGGAATAAACAACATTATACAGGACAGTCTAGGGCCTTCAGTGTGTCCATTGGTTGTTATGGAGTTGTTCCATACGGGAATGAGTTTTCAGATATATTCCATGTCTTTGCCTTCAAAGAAATATTTCCATAACATGACGTAAGAACTCAGAAATTTTTTCAACTTCAGAAACATCGAAAACAGCCGAATTCCGGCATGTTGGGTTTTGCGCCGAACTTTTTTTTGCCGCGTTACGCGTGACGTGACAACATCACGTGACCCTCGTAGTGAGTGACTGACGCCTACCTTAGCAATGTTGGCGGTGGGCAATGACTTGGTGTCCGATCGGAGTTCCCACACTTAGTCACTTGATCGAAAAGCCTGTTCAGACTGACCCAGAACTCGCGGAAAGGTTTTCGAGGCCTAAAACATTCCGGATTGTCTCGGTTGCAAGAAGTAATATGCTCTAAACATGTGGAGGGATGCCGTCTTCAATGTGGAATTTTTGATTTCGGCCATTGTTGGGAGGGAGTTGGATTTTGGCTGCCAATTATAGTCCTGCACTGGTAAAAAGGCGAAATTACAAAATCCGGATTGAAGGCGACATGCCTGCTCATAATTCAAACAAGCTTCCCCAATTGACCTAAGGGCCATTCCTCGTTGTGAATATAAAAACATTTTCAGACTGATGCATGTCCCATCATTTTGAGCATGTTTTGATCTCGCAACCTCCCGCCGACTGCGCCATATCTAGATCACATTGCTATTTCTCAGCAATTTTCTTCCACAGACAGCCTACACAAGGCCCTCTGACATATAACTGACATAAAAACCAACCTAAATAATGCATCCAACGTTGGGGGAGCTATGTCGGACTTAATCGGCATTACGACTTGCAGAAAGGTTGCCCATTTTTGGGTATCTATTCGGCCCCAAATATTATGCGGGTGGGCTATGATGCTTAGGATGTGCCAGACCATGCTTCTGAGACTGAATTGATTTTTTTCTGGCAAAGAATGAGCTCGCTCGAGGGCAAACATTGGTGGGTCAACAAATTTGGTGTGTTCCCCAAGTACTGTGACACGTGATCGTCACGATTCGGCGATTGGCGTTGCCCACCACCATCTAATAGCATTCACTGATATTTAGGCTCGTGACCAACCGCGTTCGCCATCACGTGGCTGCGCTTATCACGGTCGGCGAAGCGGCTGGGACATTTGGTTGCCATTTTGGGTGGACGCGCCAAGCGTGAGTTTGGACTTCAAAAAAAATCGTCGTTTACCTTCAAAAAAAAGTGTCAAAAGTCGTATTGTGAAAGACAGTTATTTTTGAATTCTAAATTAAATGAGACAAACTTGTTTTTCGGCCCAAAGTAATGATATTTGGGTGCCGATCGATGCGTTGACATTGCTCCTTGATCATTCCTCCCACAATTCTCCTTTCAGGGGTTGCTAAACAATTTGAAAACTGGCTATGGTTGGTAATTACTGTGCTGAGGTGTCTGCGGTGCTACCCAAGTGAAAGAACCAAATAAAGCGTCCATCCTTTGCTGCTCCTGCGACACTGGGAAACTAGCTCTGATCTCCTCTGGCGTCGGTGCTGTCTTGGGTGCTGCAGCTTTGCGTCGAGGTTTCGGTGGTGCTGGGGTTACAAAAGTGAAAGCAGAGGAAGTGCTGGCCACACTGGCAGGCGTGGCTTCTGCGGCGATTGTCGGCTCTTCGACGCGGCGACGTTTTGACGTAACGGCGTCAACTTGTAGTAGAAGATGACATGATTTACGATGCCTACCGGAGCTGGGCCAAAGCCGACGACTCGTCACTTCCAGTATGTTGTTATGCTCTGATCCAAATAAAAATCCCTCTGACAGTTTTAGTCCTTGCATGAAAAGGAGTGTTTTCGACAGAGGGATAAGAAATTAGGTCCAAACTCGGCCCGCCATAACCGGCTGTACAAAAGTAGCGGTGACTAAGTTGCCGGGTGTGTGGTTCCAATTCGTTGTTCATCAGAGATAACACGCACCTTGTATTTCTTCTTCAGGTAGTTGAAACGTGCCTTACATGCCTCCCCGGAGCGAATAAAATAAGAGTTTTGACCTTGTTGCGCAGATGATACAGCCAACGCATCGGCAGTACCATCCCAGGCAGCCGTGCGAGAACGGCGAGGCGCGAGAAACGGACGGTCGGCATTCACTTGCACAATCAGCAGGCGATCCTGCCACGGTTGCCACGTAGGAGCGCGCGTGTTCTGGGCCTGCGTGCGAATTTTGGGGCCAAGATCAGCATCATCCTCAAGTTCATCCTCCTCATCTTCCTGTCCGTCATCCTCGCCCTGGTCCCCTTCTGCCTCCTCTCCGCCACCCTGCTCGTATGTCTCGTCGTTGTCACTTTCGTCTTTATCACTATCAACTTGGTGATCGGATTCGAGCTCAGAAGCGTTGTTATTCTCAGAGTTGTGGGAGGGAGGCGGATCTGTGGATGAATCGCGCGCGTGTGCTCTCGCACGCGTCCGGACAGGCATAGTGGTAGAATAAAGAACATTGGAACACGTGTCGAATGCGTCATTGCAGGAGCCACCGTAATGACGTAGCCACCCGGCACCGCATGCCGGAAAAGCCACCCGGTGGCTGCCGGTGGCTACCACAAACTCTCTAATGTAATACATGCATGTGGCCAAATCGGCAGGCAACTTTTTTTTGCTCACTCAGTTTTGCAGTAAATAAAAATCCCTCTCACAGATCTTCTTGGACGTTAAAACGGGGCACATTTGTGGGATAGAAAATCGGATTAAATTTGAAGCCACAAAATTTCAAACATTAGCATGCGGTGACTAGGTGACCTTTGCAAATATTTCCATTTCGACAGATCATTATGAGTGAGCACGAGGTGCTAGGCTGGAGATTCTTAAAATGAATCACTGTGTCACAGGGTGTGTTATCTCGTATCAGAAGTCCGATGCAATGGGGCAATGGAGAACCAATGTGTTTTGTGCACGGCGCGGTCCTGACGCACTGCCGGACCTTGTTCCAATCCTGGCAAATGAATAGTGATGAAGAGACTTATAGTCCAACTTTTGATCCCACTGCGCATTACCCTGCATTACCCTGCATCGAGCTACACCTTTCAATCTTCAACTCCTTTCCAGTAGCCACTTAGCTCATCAAAACCGCACACACTTTTGCGCATGGCAAGATCTTTAACTGTAGGATGCCCGCAGAACGCAGCCGCGGCTCGCGCCGCTCTTGCGCAGATGGTCGGTTCCACTTTTCTTTCTTCCATTTGTCAACCCTCTTCACCTCATTATCATTCATTGGCATCTCATCTCTTCTTCCCCTTCCCGCTTTTCCCTTCATTTGAGCCCCCATGATACTCACTCTCCGCATGAAAGGTGCCAGCTAACATCCTCCTGTTCGAAATTTTGACTCACCTCCGGGGCACCCACATATGATCCGTGTCTGATCAGTGACTCGAAAATGACTCCCAGACCTTCACACCGTAATTGATGATGACAGAGGGTTTATTGTTCGAAAATTTGAGTGCCTTCCGGGGCACCCACATATGATCCGTGTCTGATCAGTGGTTCAAATATGACTCCCAGACCTTGACATCCTAATTGATGATGGTAATGATTTTATTTTTTGAAAATTTCATTTGCCTTCGGGGCACCCACATTATATCTCGTAAATATGAGTCAAGACACAGGCCAATTGTTTATGCACAGCCGAAGCTCTCAACTTCTCCCACAGCAATTAATTCTTGGCAGAGTGCATGGTTCCGCACATCCCGCCTGCATAGTTTAAAAAGTGAACTGAAGAGTTGGATCGTCTATGGTCAATCCTACAGGTGCCAATGGCACTAACAATGGTACTTGTAAGGCTGCATTTTCTTTTCTGAATTTTTTAATCTCTTGCAGTTCCGCCAGATGAAGAGCTCAAAGAAATTCTGTTTGATATGAACGCCGGTGCCTTGTGCTTTATCGCTGATCAAAAATGATTTAGTTCTCCACTTCACTACCATTTCATACATCAATAGGGTTGTTCACAGTAGCCCTTTTTCGCGCCCTTTTTCAGGCCCTTTTTCGCCCTTTTTGCCATTCTCTCCGTTTTTTGCCCGGTTTTTTCCCCCTTTTTCAATTAGAAGTACAAAAAGAGTAGAAAACCGAAAAAAAACGGGGTCCTGCACAGACTGTGACTGGCCGGGCCACACAGCTCAATCTGTCCCCCAGAACCCAAACAGAAGTCACAACTTGTCAGGTTGCGACAACTTTGATCCCCCAGAACCCAAATAGAAGTTGCAACTTGCCAGGTTGCAACTTTTGTCCCCCAGAACCCAAACAGAAGTTGCAACTTGTCGGGTTGTGACTTTTATCTCCCAGAACCCAAACAGAAGTTGCAACTTGTCAGGTTGCGACGACCTTGATCCCCCAGGACCCAAACAGAAGTTGCAACTTGCCAGGTTGCAACTATTATCCCCCAGAACCCTAGCAGAAGTTGCAACTTGCCAGGTTGTCACGACCTTAATCCCCCAGAACCCAAACAGGAATCACAACTAGTTTATGGGCGCGGTGGTGTAATGGCAACCACCGCATCCTGGGGGGAGTCTCACGTGGTAAACACGGAATGAGGTGAGAACCTTTTGTGGGTTCGAACCCCCGCCCCGACCAGCGAAGATAGCATTATGCTTCGCTTTCTGCCTGCTGATTTCGGCCATCAACCAGCACGTGATGAAGGCACCCAATCACCACGCCGATGACTTTGTTTGGTCTGGGAACTAAATGCGGAAGTCTGGAGGATCAAGAAAGATTTGCCAAATGATTAGAAATTAGTGACACAGTTGATGTAACACCAGACTCCGACATAAGCCAAAAATGGCTTGCAGTGAGGATAATGGAATAATCAATCAATCATTAGTGTATCCAGGGGGCAACCACTAAAAAGAATCAATAAATCGACCTGTCCTATTATTGCCCATTGTTTGGTTTTTGATGCATATCAACGGTAATGTCGGCAATGTGTCGCCGGCCATCAATTCGGTTACGCTGACTGAACAACGCGCAACAACGCGTTTGAAGCTCGATGCGGTGAGATTAAATTGAATTCCACACAAGTGTGTACAAAAGCCAAGTTGCTTGATCGAATAATTGTTTGTCCCTATTTATACCTCCTTCGATCAGTCTCCTTCCGGGACCTGCTAACCCAAATGACAAAGGCTTGAAAGAAGGCAATATATAGACATGACAAGAAGGATTGCCACGAGGACTAAGGCCAAGAAGCATTGTGATAGACGGTAGTATGAATCGGAGGTCGAATAGAAATTGAAACGAGAGGTGTGCGATGTATTTGAGGGTGTATTCTGGGAACATTGAATCCCATACAATTTGATATTACTACTGGATGGGCAGAATGGCAGAGAATAATTGAGTGGCTGAAAATCAAGTAAATGTTGAACTGAATAAAAGTTGATAGATGAACTCGAAGTTACTCGAGACTCACAATGACACTTATGCTGATTTCGGTGTCCGCTGCAGAGTATAGGCACCCGTAGGCAGTTTCTCTTCCGTGGCGAGGCACGGGTAGCTGCTAGTCAAGTCAAATAGCTGTCATTCCATCGCATTTACTTCCTGCACCCAAATTTTACATGTGCACCCTATGAGATATAAAATTCACAATTGATTTAGTTGGACCAGATCTTCGTTTTTCATGAGCACCTGAGTCTGAAGACTCTATGCTATCGGCTGAAGCTTGATCACAGACGGCCTGCTTGGAATGCATTCCACAACTCAATAACTCTGGCTCGGGCCCAGAAGATTTCGTGGTTCAATGACCTTCGAATTGTACACCCCCACCCTGAGACACCGGTCCAATTTGATATCACAGTGAAAATAACTGTCGAATATGTCGAACTAGTCATGAAAGATGTCAAGCTCTCAATGGAGGCCTGGATCGATGCTGAAAAAAGAAAACAGGGAAAGTTTCTGACTGAAAAACAAACTAGCAAGACAAAGTTATTAAAATCTAGTATCTGCGGCCGAACTCAGCAGTGCTTGGTCAATCCCAGCACGACCGATTCTCACTGGGAGGCCTAAATCCTTGTTGAAAAATCCCGAAAAAATTATTTTAAGCTTATTTTAGGGTGTTGAATCTGATTCTGAAGTCAGCTAAGCTCTCTATTCAATATTACAGCCACTATGCGAATTGCTGTCTTTGACTGTCCCCAACTGTAGGCTCCCTCTTGCCCCATTCCGGTATACAGCATTCCGGCTTATCGGTCACGCTCCCGTTCTAAGACACCGTGCGATATGTCAACGAAGGAATGCGAAGTTCCAGTGCGCACTCATCGTCCAACTGGAAATTAAATATCCCGTCCAAATCCGACGACCCTGTCCAGGACATCCAAGACCGCAAGCCAGCGATGCATGTCAGCGACCTGGACATCAGGGATCGTCTTGATCCTCGTCCACGCAGTGAATTTCGGCGAGATCTGTCTCATCTCTGGCCCCGTGGGATTGGTGATTTTGTTAACATCGACGTTGAACAGACGCAAATAAAGCTTGTTGATTTTAGCGTCCCAAACTCCCTGGTGTACAAACTCTCAGAAAATCGCGAACGGACAGGACTCAAGGACCGCTCACCTTCATCCCGCACAGTTTGTCATAGTCAAGCGCAAACGCAGTGGCCTCCGCGAAAGTCATTCGGCGGCTCTGCGGAGACTCGACGTTCTCGCGCAAAGTGTAGCCGTGTTCGCCCCAGGCCTGAATGACTCGCACGCCGTTGGGGGAGACAAACATCACGAACGAGTGAGCAAAGCTCATGAGGCCGCTCGTTCCTCCAGCCTTCTTTCCTTCCCCCCGCATTATCATCTCCACGTCGACCATATTGACGGCCAGTAAAGTCGTTGAGCCCTTTTCGCCCGTCTTCTTCGCGAGGGTCAGCGCGCGCGACAGAGAGGCAGGGCGTGAATCTTTGATGTCTGCATACTTCGGGATGCATTCCTATGTCGGGGCTAAATCAGGATCTTTCGGATGAGGGGAGGCATAGACTTTACATGTCCCTTTGGAGCGAATTCCTCTTGTCGAAGATTCCACGCGATACAGGCAGGGATCATGCTTGTCGGCGCTACAAGCACCATACAGAGTTCCGAGATGAACTTGCAGGACTTCATTAAATCTGCTCCGCGAGGAAAGACAAAGAGGTCAAAGTCTGAGGCGGGGGGAAGTGCATCTAGATGTCCGGCGCTGGATGCGGACTTTAGAACCTGGTGGATTCGAGAGGCTCTCGAGGCAGAGAGGTCATCCCCGCCTGCACAAATTCGGTCGAGTAGCTCGGTGAAGAGATCGATGGTAGTCGTGTTCGTGGTCATGGTCGAGACAAAGGCGTGGACAGTGGCAAAGCGCCTCGTGACCTCGGCAAGTGCCGACCAGCCTTCGACACGCCACAACCGTGCCTTTGTCTGGCTCGCTGCGCTCGCGCGACCCGTGGGAGCCGGTACCAACATCTCGACAGCCCTCAAATAGGGCCTGTGCATGTACTGCACCATTTTCCGTTGCATAAATTTGGTATTTGGTTACCTTTCTGATGAGGAGCAGGGACAGGTCACGCTCCAGAGCAGGCCCCGGGAAGCTCCTGCCGAGGATTGTCCGCAAACACCCGATTCTGGCCTCAAAAAGCCTATGTTTTTTGGGAGTTTGGTCATCAAAAATCCTATATCGGACAGGGGTGCATTCAGGCAACGGCTCGGCAACATCATTTTTACACGTCTTGGCAAAGCCTAGCCGATGGCCGTGTCGAGGTGCCGTTAGCCAGCTAGACAAGTCCGGGTTTAGCCGCTTCCACATGCCTCGACGAGTCTCAACAAGGAAGGTACCTAGATGAGCTGTTCTAACCCTAAGTTTGGGTTTATAATTGAACTGTTGGTTGCATCCGAGGACTAGTTAGCGCTTTTTAACCTGTATCACAGTCCCCATATATCTGAGAGACTTTGGCAACACTGAATTAAACATTGACTATCCGTCACAAATTGAATTTCATGATCAACTTCAAAGGCAACTCATGATGTGAATAGTCGTCGTGGTGAGTCAAAATCCATTTGGTTCAGATACAGTTCAACCACTTTTCGACTTCAACACAAAATAATCCTTGGGATGAATACTGAGTGTTCGCGCATCCCAGACCGATAATCCACCGACCATAATGGACCGGGTGAGAGGGGCACCGTATTACTAAAGTAAGAACAAGGTTGTAAGAACTCAGTCGGACACACAAAGGTGGAATCGACTGTATTGTTGGACCTAAAGTAAGAACAAGGTTGTAAGAACTAGAAATAAGATGTAAGCATTGTGGAAGTAAGTCAGGTAAGTAAAGCTCACCTCAGTCGGACACACAAAGGTGGAATCGACTGAGGTGAGTATGCGGGCATCGCAATATACAGTATATAGGTAGAGTGAGTCATAACATCAGAGGAGTGAGTCAGAGATATCAGAACATATGGTGCTCATGGAAACGAGCACATGGAAATATATATAAGAGGCAAGATGCCATCCTTCATGAATAGACAGGAGCACATGTGTTCCATGTACATCTGAGAAAGATGGGGATAGCATACCGGCGGGTCTCCTTCAACAATTACGTCGGGCCCTCCGTCGGGCTCTTACAGATGGCGGGACCAATCCGACCCAGCACTCGATATCTGGAATGATGACCAGCGTGGACGTTTAGAATGGAGGCTATAAACTCGTAGTTCTCAACGCAGATTGTGTTTTGGGCCGTGTTGCCGCTAATAGGCGTGCCTATTAGCCTTGCTCCGAACATGGCGATTGTGTGGTGATTGGAAAGGATTCGACATATCGAATGAAATTGTGGATTTCCCCACTACGAACGCCTGAATCTAAAGCAAGGGAAATGTTCGCAGTGACCCTAGCTATGCAGATCTGCAGCCCGCGCCTCAGAAAGTGTCTCCAGGACTGCTGTGGAATTAAAAAGAAGGTCATTGAAGCACGTGCTTCAAAATGAATGGAAAAATTACAATAATGGCTACAGCACTTTTCAAACGTACAAGTGGTTGCCAGCCCGCTTCGCGGGCTGGCATCCCCTTTATGAGCACGAACATAGAATATGTAGTTGGTTCTCGAAATACCATTACCATAAAAGTTCATTCCAAACAATGTTAGTAGTGCATGCGGATGAATCGCCTTCGTACTTCAGGATTAAAACATTTTCTGCATCAGGAACACGTGTCATTGCGGAGTATAACTGTCCGTGCGAGAACACTGGTCGTCTGAGATCGAGCCCAAGCCTTTGAACTGTCAAGCCCTGACAGCTATTGAAGGTAGTGGCATAGCACAGAGCGAGGGGGACCTGTTTTCGGTATCAAGGCTACAGCTTCCCTTTCTCGATGTATCAGTTCAACTTGAGCTTGACCGCGGAACACCGGCCACCAGGCCTCAATTCCGGGTAGTCACTAGTGTCTACCAGAAACCGCCGAATGCCTACCTCTACATCCCCTGGAATTCATGCCACTCTTTGAGCTCCAAGCATGCTTGGGTCAAAGGTGAGCTTATCCGGTACGTCCGGATCTGCTCACGCGAGAGAGATTTCGCTGAGATCCGTCTGTTATTTCTCAAACAGCTCCCCGAACAGGTCACGCCACCACGACACACTTTGTGAATCCGACACGCAGCAGAAAAAGGGACACATCTGGTTCACCTCTCACAAAGTCCGACACATTCTTTGAACACTTTCTTTCCTTCTAAATTAACTTTCGTACCTACTGAGCTCGCGATCCTCGTGGTGATGGGATCATACCCCCTCGTCGAGTAGTTTCTGCGTATATCCATCGCTGGCGGTCCTCTATGACTGCATATACAGTAGGATGGCTCATAATGCATAAGGTTGGTTCCCTGCCAAATTGAGCTGAATTTCGGCAATGCCTATGCATTATGAGCATTTATTGCACTATGAGCTCACCTCTACAGTGGCGAAAGGCATTTTGGTGGATCCAAAATCCGATGCATTATGAGAAAATTTGGCAGGTATGCATTATGAGGTTATGCATTATGAGCCATCCTACTGTACCAGGAGGTGTCATGGATAGGAGAATTATTGGATGATATATATAGGTGAATTAAATGACTTTAAGTTAGTGTAAGTACTACATGTGCGTGCATGCGCCGCGGTGCGCCATCATTCTCATTCACATTGTTGAGCTTGACTCTGCCTCAGTGTCCAATCGGAACGAGACTACGCCCACCTTGCAGCCAAACAGAACCACGGATGCCGCATGTGATGCCGCAGCGTCAATTTCCGCTGTACACTGTGCGCGCCAGATGCACCCGCTACGCCCCGCCTTCGATCGTTCTTGGATGGCGGGGCGGGGGCGGTAGTACGCGCAGGAGTGGTTCTCGCTGGCTTGCGGGCGGGAGCTACACGGATGAGCGTAACTTGTGAATAGTTTCTTGCTGTGACAGAGAAATTAATTTAGATCGCCTCGGGCCTGGCAAGTGGTCCGCTACCACTGCAGTGCCGGCAGGGAGTGGCATGACGACATTTCATTAAGAGGAAGCTCGAAAGACGATTGAACTTACTGCGATCCTTCCAATCGAATCCGTTGGCGCGATTTTTGTGGCCTCTGTCTTCACACAGGAAGTGACTCGCGTGGAATTCGCAAGAAGAAGCAGCCGAGCGCATGCCGCCACTAGCTACTGCCGTCTCGGAGCCGAGAAGTTGCTTCTATTGCCGCTTCGGAGGCACTTCTCCACCGTCGGCATCAGAGTTGCGATAGTCGAAGTAAATTTGCGGAGGAGCAGTGGTCATGTGGTCCATAAGTTGGCTGTACCACCCATGGTCTTCTTAGCATAGTGGTATTTTGTACTTCCTGTAATTTTCGTTGTTCTCGTGAGGTCCTAAGTTCAATTCCCCCAGCACGCAAATGATTGAATTAAGCATTCTGAAAATGAGAGACGCAAGTCAGAGCTGAACGGTAAGTATAACAAGAAGACAAGACAACACAAAAGAAAGAGGTTGAGTGAGCAGACAAAACCTTTCCTTTTGTGTTGCAAAGGCCCCTTTCTCCTAGCAGCCCGCCTAACTACATAGGGTTACATTGTCAGGCGGTTGACTACAGATGGCCACATGAGGCTACAGAGCCTCCCCGGTTGACAACAGATGCTACATAAAGGGGTACCTAACGATATGGTTACAGGTGATACATGGCCAACATTGCTCTATATTGTATTTCCTGATGTGACACATTTCGAGGACATTGAAGAAGAGGGAAGTACCCCAAGTTGGTTCGAGGTAGGGATGCGAAGTGGAGGATAGTTCGTGCGTACGTAGAGACGCAACCGGTCCGTTAAGAACAGTAACGGGGAGATGTACTTATAGACGAAATATACGTATAAGATGGAGATCGTACGAGCAAGGGTAACAGTAAGCGCCCAGGGGTTTGTAGGCAAAACCTGGGTGACGGTGCAGTAACCGAAGAAGGTACAGAACGTAAACGTTCTATAGCTAGTCTGTGGTACGGCGTAGTTTCGTTGCGTTAATCTGGAGATCACCGGTTTCTCTGCACGAAGCACGAGAAAGAAGTCTGCGCAAAGCACGACCGAAATGGCAGTTGACAGCTGGAGCGAATCCAGCCGAAAAAGACCCGAGAAGAAGTCCCAGGAGTAGGAATACGATGTAGATACGAGAAACGATGCGACTGAGTGTTGGGTTGACACGACTTGAAGCTGTCGAAACACCCGAGATGGTGGTATGAGGCAAGCAGGGTTGAGCGATGGGGTCCACTAAAATTAAACAGACATTAGCACTGACTGCACAAGGAGGTGTTGACATACAAATCCGAGATGACGGTGCAGTGGGAGCCATGCTTCCCACTCTCTCTTCCGACCCAGACTCCCGCTTTCGACCACGAGGGTGGAGAGCCAGGTGGAGAGTGGGAAGGGACACTAGGTCGGGCGATGGGGTCCACTGAAATTAAACAGACATTAGCACTGACTGCAAGAGGAGGTGTTGACATACAAATCCGAGATGATGGTGCACTGGAAGCCATGCTTCCCACTCTCTCTTTCGACCCAGACTCCCGCTTTCAACCACGAGGGTGGAGAGCCAGGTGGAGAGTGGGAAGGGATGGTAGGGTTGAGCGATGGGGTCTACTGAAATTAAACAGACATTAGCACCGACTCCACAAGGACATACAAATCCGAAATGATGGTGCAGTTGGAGCCATGCTTCCCACTCTCTCTTTCGACCCAGACTCCCACTTTCAACCACAAGGGTGGAGAGCAAGGTGGAGAGTGGGAAGGGACGCTAGGTCGGGTGATGGGGTCCACTGAAATTAAACAGACATTAGCACTGACTGCATGAGGAGGTGTTGACATACAAAGCTGAGATGACGGTGCACTGGAAGCCATGCTTCCCACTCTCTCTTTCGACCTAGGACTCCCGCTTTCGACCACGAGGGTGGAGAGCCAGGTGGAGAGTGGGAAGGGATGCTAGGGTCGAGCGATGGGGTTCTACTGAAATTAAACAGACATTAGCACTGACTGCACGAGGAGGTGTTGACATACAATTCCGAAATGATGGTGCAGTGGGAGCCATGTTTCCCACTCTCTCTTTCGACCCAGACTCCCGCTTTCAACCACGAGGGTGGAGAGCCGGGTGGAGAGTGGGAAGGGACGCTAGGGTCGGGCGATGGGGTCCACTAAAATTAAACAGACATTAGCACTGTACTGCACGAGGAGGTGTTGACATACAAATCCGAAATGAAGGTGCAGTTGGTCCACTGAAATTAAACAGACATTAGTACTGTACTGCACGAGGTGTTGACTTACAAATCCAAAGTCACGGTGCACTGGAAGCCATGCTTCCCTCTCTCTCTTTCGACCCAGACTCCCACTTTCGACCACAAGGGTGGAGAGCCAGGCCAAATGGGCGCACACACAATGGGAGGAAAGGGAGTACAAGAGGCCAAAATGAGCATGCTCAGATTGTGAGGGGAGGAAATGGAGTTCAGATTGGGAGTCTTTATATACATTCTCGGGACTCCCATGAATATCGGGTTCCTGAGGTCCCGACGCCGAAATACAGAGACTACTATGCCTCACTTTGGTGTTCAAACTGTACTAGATGTTCAAACTGCTGTCTTCCTTCCTCAGTTTTGACTGGATTAGCTTCGGAAGCGGCGGGAATGAAAGGTATGGGTCTAGAGAAGCCGTGAATGAAGAACATTTGGAGAAATTTGGGTGACAGCTCAATGAAATTGAGCCCCAAAACATCAAAGTGAGATCGAACGCCCAATTAGGTTCAAAATTCCTTAAAATTGTTTCTTCCCCGGGGGCTACACACTTCGGGTTTGCTACAACACACCATATGGACCCCTGAGGGAATTGTCCCAAAAGTATGACATTTGGAACCAGAGGACAAGGCAAGTTATTCATGAATCTGCGAAGTTTGAATTATCACGTGCAAAGAAATGTACGGCCCCTCTTGCCTTCGCCCTGCCGAACCCCTGACCACGAGCCCTCTGTCTCCATGCTATTGATTTAGTGGAGGCTGAGCCCACCCGACATGCGAATAGCGGCTTTGCCACTCCCATCAATCATTTGGCCTCGCCGAACCCCTGACTACAAGCTCTCTGTTTCAGTGCGAAGCCGCTCCCATAATCATTTGGCATCGCCGAACCCCTGACTACAAGCTCTCTGTCTCAGTGCTATTGATTTAGCGGAGGCTGAGTCAGAGGTGAAATAGCTTGCAGTTGATTTTCCTTGTGCTATCAGGCTTTGCCTTTACCATCTAGCACAAGGTATGTGCTCTGCGCTCCTGCCGTTTTCTCTATCTTTTCAACTGTTTACTCTCGTACTCACCATTTTCCTCCCTTTATGCTCCCAGATTCATTACGCAGCTGCGCGAGTGTCTTTGACCTCATTCCACTGCCAAGCCGATACAATTCCGACTTCAAGATCAATTACTCGACCATGCAGGAATCTTCCATTATTGAGCTATTGGACTTCTCTCCATATCATTTACTTATATCTCTCTTGCATCACAGACTCTTTATTTATTCTCACTATGTACTGCCAATGTGACGTGCCAGACCCGAGTCGTTGGCCGTCTCGGACTACGCCGGGGATCAAGCCGATAGTGGCATGGACACCCACTCGTCAATGCTGTGGGGGCAGCATGCTCTCCCTATTCCGTCTTTGCGTAGCTCCCGGATGGTGAGATTGATGGAGGATGTGCATTAGCTGAGGCTTCCCTCATGGACTCTTTATTTAATTGTTACGATCAGACACTTTATTCCTATCTGCTGATTTGAGGGATTTGGCAGGCGGAGCGATGTGCCGAGATAGTTCTTCCCCGGTAAGTTCATGTGTTTTACTGCTGCCTGTCGAAGCTCATTTGAGGAGGCATGTCCGTCAACCACAGATTCAAAAGGGATCAGGTGGGTTAACAACTGTGGACAATTCAGGCATAACCGTGGGTTAAACTTTCCGTTCAACACTCAGGTTATCATTTGGATTGCCATCCACTGTATTATCATTCTGGGCTGTGGGAGCGTAGGAGGAGGTCGTCGAGGTAAGGCCAGCAGATGGCAAGATATGTTGTACAGTCTTCTCTGTCTTAAGCCATACCTCTCATACCCATACTTTGTTAAACCCAGTAGTTATGTGTGTCCACCAGGGTGGTTCCCTATTGAAATCCCATAACACGCACTCTACTACTCCATAATCCATACATTTTGAGTAATTCAAAACCCATATTTCCGACATCTATTGGTGGAATTTTGTCTTCTGGAGGATGGGGAAGGCAAGTATCTGCTCCGGAAACATAATCCCGCAAGAAAAAGTCATTTTCCCAGCCATTTTGATGCTATCGGTAACCTCAGAAATATTAATCGCTGGTATGCGCGGTTGATTTGACCTTGTTGGCATGCTATTTAGACAATCAAAATGTGTAAAAAACTCGTTCCTTCAACGATGATGAAGTAGCATCCAAATTCCATCCAGAATCAATTGTTGGTTGAGAAAAGATTTGTAGAATTAAACTATGTGACCTCTGTTGAAGTCCATACTCTGTGATACCCCATACCTCTGAGGGTCCACCAAGGGGTATGGGTTAAGATAGAGTAGACCTGTATGTGGAAAGGAAGAATTGCCTCGCCTGGTTGTCCATCAAATACGTGCGGATTAATTTCAATATCCTTGTAGTTTCTGCCCCACCAGCTGGACCACTCCACCGTTCAACAGTCTTCTTTCGCAGTTCAACAGCATTGACCGTGCTTTTCAAATTGCAATTCAGTTCAACCAATACATGCCTGGTAGATTGTCGTGGACATCATCATCGACGAGCCAACGGTCCAAGTCAGCCTCATCGTGCATTAGGATGAAGTTGTGTAGTGCAATAAGTGCTAATGGGATTTTTGACTGCACTCGCATGGGATAATGTGGCGCGTGGGTCAAGATGGTCCACCGGTGCTGATTACACCAAAAATACGCTCTACCACATCTCGTGCAGAGGCGTGGCGGAGGTTGTACAACTCCTTATAATTATGGGGCCTATAGAGTATCAGTCTATGTTCTAATGAGAGCTAAAGTGAACCAGTTCCGTTGAGCTGCTCGTGCCCATTCTGCGAGGTGATACCGAGTGTTGCGGAATAGGATAAGCAGAGCATCACAGATACCAAATCCTGCATCTGCGAGATAGCATTTGCCAGGCGGGATGGAAAGCCAGCGAGGCGATTATGAGCATACATACAGTTGTCACTGTCTTAAGCCATACCTCTCGGTGGACTCCAGAAGCTATGGGGTATGACAGGTATGGGTTCCGGAGGTGGTGAGAAAAAAAGGGCCAATAAATTCGGAAAAAAAAACGCAATAAATTCAGGAATATTACTACGTCGTTTTTGGTGCGAAGTAATCAGTAATTGAGGTAGAAATGAGGCTGCGGGGACTGTTCCAAGCGTGTTTCCCGCCCAAATTTGGTCAAACTTCCCTCCAGCATGCGAGCAAATGGCCCATCTACATCCTCAAGAAACCTGGAAAGCATTGCAACAGCTTGTAGAGCTTCTCTGCACGTCGGCCGAGGCTCTGTGGGCAGCTGCTTGATACAGAGATTGGGATATTTTTATTGAAGTGCTCTGCTGTTTTAGTCTGGCTCCGTTTCGTCTGAGCATGATGCCAGTCCAAAATTTCAATGCACTGTGCAACTGTCGCATTTTCCTTCTTTGTGAACACCGGCTCTAGGTCCTTCTTTCCTTTTTCTGGCTTTTTGCGCTGGGGTCCTGTAAAGATGGCATCACGGTCAGCTCAAGCCGGAGATTCTAGAAAACACACACTTTTCTGTTTGTTATTGATGATAACTTTGGCCACGGCAGCTGCTCTGGGCTTGGTCAGCACCTTCGGCTTCTCCACAAGGGAAATGTCCTTTGGATCAAGGTTCGAGAGGGTGTGCTCAAAATCCGAAGATTCTTGGAGTTGTGCAACCAGAGATTGCTCCTCGACAAGATTGGCAATGTCATCAAGCCATGCGCTGTCTTCATCAGATATTTTCTCCCTAATAGCCAGCTGTGCAGTAAGAGCATCTCTGTGTTGGTTGACACTGTTCTCAAGTACGGAGAGCCCTTTCTCAAGTATCTCTAGCAAGGTCATCGTGTGTGATCAAGAACATTTTGCCCGAGTAACAGTGGTAAACACATCAGATAAGATAAGATAAGGGGATCATGGCTTTCGACCCCCAGAAATTGTATGGATTATGGAGTATAATGGAGTGATGGGTTTAATTGGGAACCATGTGTGTTCCGGCCCAAAATCTATGGAATTTTACAGGTTATGGGCTATGAGGAGTATGGCTTAAGACAGTGACGACTGTAGATGCATCAGCGGCACACCCGTCCCATCCACTAACAAAGAATAAGAACCGCATATCGAAGGAGACAGTGGCAAGGCAGTTTTGTGTCACGCCGCCCTTCCGATCTCGTGCGGAGTGAAGCTGAGCTGCACTAGGGCCCGGAATGCGAGGGTGAGGAATAAGTATATTTGCAGTGTTGGGTGGAGGTATGAAGGCATATCATGACCACATCCTCGTCCTCATTGTCTTCATCGTCCTCTTCCTCCTCCTCCTCCTCTCCAATGTTGACCAGAGCACGATCCACGTCCATATTCGCATCGGGGTCCAATACCATTTCATCGACCGACTCCAGTTCATCTTGAGCAGCAATGTGAGCGATGGAAATTTTGCGTGAAGCTGCGCAAGGCCTTGAAGCTCTTAAGATCTTCATTCTGGAGGGACACGGTGCTGTGAGGACCGTATTCATTCCAGTCCTTCGGTCTAGGCCGTTGGGCATTTAGGCACGTCTCAATACTTCCCATTAAGCAGCATAGACCTTAATTTGGTCCATCACGGCTTTTTCTGAGTTGAAGAATACTTGTTCATCTCACGGCCCCAATTTTCAGGGTTTCCCATCTGTCGGAAGCAAGTGTTCTGACCATTTCTATACCCCATATCTACACCAAAACTATTTGAAATAGTGAATATAGTTGGGAAAGACACAAATAAGTGATTAAAACGTGAATATATTTCTTCATCCTTCTTACTGGTCTAAATGCCTGTGCTCGTAAACGATCCCAGCGAGCACAAGCATGCTTAGCACCTCCCCGCATGGAAAAGCCCCGCATGTTTGCTCGTCAGTGAATACTGATATATATCTGCCTTCCATCTGGGTGTACATGGGCCAGAATACGAAAAACGGTGCACCATCTGTGATTATAGAAACAGGAGTTCTTGCAGAATCTTTGGGTCTGGGGAGACCGAGAAGACTAGGCAGCGAGGGAGCGCAGACTGCAGAGAGTCTTGTTTCAGCATGCATCAGTTCGGAATGCAATTGGGAAGAGACCTCAGCCGAGAGCAGGAGGGATAAGGGAGCACTAGACATATTAAGGTTTGAATGGATCCCACAAGATATTCACATTTTGAACCCTATGCCCTGGAATGCCATTTTGAATCACATGCTTCGTAATGGCATTTTGAACACTATTGAATGGTTTAATTCGCATTTTGAACCACATGCCCCGCAATCGTATTTTGAATCACATGCTTCGTAATGGCATTTTGAACACTATTGAATGGTTTAATTCGCATTTTGAACCACATGGCCCGAAATGGCATTTTGAATCACATGCTTCCTAATGGCATTTTGAACATTATTGAATGGTTTATTTCGCATTTTGAACCACATGCCCCGGAATAACATTTTGAATCACATGCTTCGTGATGCTATTTTGAACCCTGTGTCTCACTATTGAATGGTTTAATTCAGCTGAGAGCAGGAGGGATAAGGGAGCACTTGACATATTTAAGGTTTGAATGGATCCAGCGAGGTATTTCCATTTTGAACCCCATGCCCCAGAATGGCATTTTAAATCACATGCTTCGTAATGGCATTTTGAACACTATTGAATGGTTTAATTGCATTTTGAACCGCATGCCCCAAAATGGCATTTTGAATCACATGCTTCATAATGGCATTTTGAACACTATTGAATAGTTTAATTCGCATTTTGAACCACATGGCCCGAAATGGTGTTTTGAATCACATGCTTCATAATGGCATTTTGAACACTATTGAATGGTTTGATTTGCATTTGTTTTAAAGATAAATACTTAACTACAGAGTGGTACAACTATTTAGAAGACAGGGCTTAGGACTGTGGGCAGGGAAGCGGCTATATTAGAGAGTTTGTGATGCAGCCATTCGAGCCATCTGATGGCTGTTTGGCGTTGTGCAAATTGGTGGCTAATGGCTCGAATGGCTTTGACACTTCCCCATGTTCTTAGAGTGATTTAGTTGCCTTCTGCTCGTTCAGCTCATGTCATCAGTCACACCCGCTCCGTGTCGCGCCATGAATTGCCGATGCGTTGCTGCCGCCCGAGGTATTCGTCCTTAAAATTTGCCACACAGGGTCGGAAAAGTGCAATAAGACCCTTCAGACCCTCTATTGGGATCAGATGTATAAACCCTCCAAGGATAAAGGATACTGTAAATACTCGCTATGTGCGAAATTGGCCGGAATAGGGTGTACACCAGCGTGCAAGGAAAGTCGGGCATCTTCGGATGCCGAATTCCAAATGCGGGTGAATTCATTTTGACACAGTTGTACATTTTGTCCCCGATTAGCGAAAGCTCCAGAGAAAATATCTACAATGTTGGATTGACCTCATCTACAATTTTCATCCATGTTTTACATAGTTACAGCCCTTTGCGGAACTTAGGGCGCGCATGTTTTTTTTTTCTGTTTCGGGACATTTTGCTCAGGACAGCTGTCCTGGGTGCAATTTTTGTCCGATTGCCTTGGGATATGGCGCGTTGAAATCGCACTGGAAATCCACAGTCAATGGTACCCTACATTTTGTGTTTTGATGCTGTAATAAAAAAAATATGGTTTCAAGCAGGACAGCTGTTTTATAAGGAGGCAGGAGACATTCATCAACTTGAAATTGGCTGACTTGGTGAGATCTTCAATAAATCAGCATTGGTATGTCTCGGCAAGCTGAATCCGAAGAGCGGAGATTGCGGAGTTTAAAGGTAAGTTAGATTTATTACCAGTCTGCCGTCATGCATAGTGCTTGCACTAAGAATTGCCGTCATAGGCAGACTGGCAACGAGTCTACGTGATTGCCAAAGTGGCGTTTTGCGCAGTCAAACGCTGCACACAACGGCCCGATTTCGCAGCATAAACTCATTTGAAGAAGTTGAGAATTACATAGGAAATGCAGCTAATCAAGTAGTGTCAAGACAAGAGTCTATCCTCACCGCCCCGCCTCCGCGTCGTGTACACACATTCAGCGTATCACTCAATGATGCAATCCCCGGCCGACTCCCCACCGCCTTTTTCGCCACTGGTGTCTGGCGGGGCGGTGGAAGAGCAATCGACGACGCGGAAGATGCGAGCGAGACGGCAACGGGCGACTCGCCGGAGCTGCCCGACTCACTCAACGGCGACATGACCTCGTCGACGGCCATCGCATCCGCATCCTCCTCCTCCTCCGCCCCGACCTCACGCAATGGCCGGTGCTGTGCTAAAAAGGGGTCGCTTGCGGTTGCAGAAGCCCCTGTCTCCCTCCAGGTCTGCAGCAGCTCGCCCCGGCTTTTCGTCAACTCCCACTGGTCGACGTACTGCCACACGCGTTTTCTGGGCGTCGTGCCGGTGGGGGTGTCCGGTTGTGCGCCGTGCTCGGCCAAAGCCTCGGTAGCGTTCGTTGCGGATGAAAGCTCGTTCCTCGATATCTTGTGATACGTCTCGGTCGCGCTCGATAAACTGGTTGTCTAAACTATGCGTGAGCAGGGCCGGCGAGGACAACGGATGAAAGGAACTGACCTCCGACACCACTCGTCCGACAGCGCTCTCGATGTTCCGAGAAGTGGACGCGAACCCTCGTTGGAGCGACTTGTATTCACTCTGTACTTCGGCTCCCAAAGAGCTGGTTGTCTCGATGCGCGCTCTCTTTGCGCGCGTTTGCTGATCGAACGCTGTTGGGAATCAATAAAATGAGCGAAGTCGAAAAAATGAAGCAACGTACCAGTGCTGCAAGTCGTGTTCATATTCTGCATCTCAGTTTGCACCTCTGTGGAGTACGAATCGATGGAGCCGGATATCGTGCTCTGCAGTGAACCCAATTCACTCCTCAGCTTGGCCTTGGATCCAGTTAGCGTCTGAGGAACCTCAGTATGAGCATCTGCAACGACCAGGAAAAGGCAAACCTTGAGCCCGCCATCCCTCGTCCTCTTCGCAACTCCGCCCTGCTCCTCGACGCCTCTCGCGACCTCTTTACCCTTCGCCGCCAAAGTCTCCACGATCTCGCCGTGTTTCCGCTCAAACACCTTCATCCCCTCCTCCGCCTTGATATTCCCATCCTGCAGAATGCCCGCGGCATCCCACAGCCCCCGATCGCGTTCCTTCGTAAACTCACCTAGCAGCCCCGAAACGCGCTGAAGGAGCTCGTCCTTGGCCTTCTCCCCTTTAAGCTTCTCATCCTCCAACATCCGCGTCAAAAGCTCGTTCTGGTTCCTCAAACGCGACATCTCGGCGGCGGCGGCATTCGACGCTAGCATCTTCGCCTCGACGACCGAATCGCGTTCGGCTTCAACAAACGAGCGCGCCTCCCTCACAACGTTCTCCACCAAAGCTCCCATCGCCTCGATTGCCTTCTCCACCTTCGTGAACGCCTCAAGTACCGCATCGGTGGTTTCCGTGCACGTCGTTTCGCATCCTCTCTTCAGCGTGTTGAACCACGACGCGAACCCCACGTGGAAGGCTTCGTGCGTCTCCTTCAGCGTGGTCTGTACGACCGCCAGCGCCTCGGCCTCGGCGGTATCCTTGGCGTGAACGACCGCGAGGGCGGAATGGATGCCCTTCAGCTGCTGGTCGACGCGCTCCGAATGCCCCGTGAGAGCCTCGAGCTCCTTCGCCTCGAACTGCTTTGCCTCTGTGCGCAGCTTCGTCGTGCTATGCGACGACGCCTTGAGGAACTCCTCGAGCTTGCGGGACAGCGCGATGGTCGCGGCCGACATCGCCTTCCCGTGCGTCAAAACGGCCTGCGAATTGGTGTGGAGGATGCTCGACCCGCGTTCTGTGAATTCTACGTAAAAAAAGATGGTCAAGAGGTACGCGAAGCAGACTTACCAAGCTTGTCAAAGAGCCCGCCGACGTCCTTGACGCTGTCGCGTACAACAATCTTGAGACCGAGCGCCATGCCATTTAACCTCCCTTCCGTCTCCTGATGCGCCTGTCGGACAACCGTCTCCTCCTCCAGCGCGCCCTGCACGAGCTTCAGCTCGACCTGCTTCCGGTTGAGCACCTGCTCCATCTCCTTCAGCTGGTCCCGCGTGCCCTTCAGCTCGCCCTCCCTCTTCTTCAACAGCGCAATGCTCTGCTCGAACTCGTCCCTTACGGTGCGCATTTGCCCCTCGACGATCTCGACCTGCTTCTTCGCCTCTTCGAGCTCCGTCTGGCGCATCTCCTGCTCGGCGCTGAGCTGCAGCCACGTCTCCTCGCTGAAGAAGATGCCGTTCTTCTCGCGCGCGGCGAGCACATCCGCCTTGAGGCGCTCGATCTCGACGACATACTGCTTGAGCAGCGAGTTGCGGGTCGTGCGCTGGTTGAGCTCGGGCTTGTTGCGGATCGACTTTGCGCGCATCGCGTAGTCGAGCGTGGAGAGCGTCTCCTCCATGTTGGAGCGCGCGGGGGAGACGGTCGCGATGATGCACGTCTTGGTCCGCCCGCCGAGGGAGTCTTGGAGGAGGCGCGTGAGTTTGGATTCTCTGCACCAGTGTCAGTACTAGTATTCATGTCGTGTATGTAGGTAATAATTGTTACGCACCGGTACGGGACGTGCTGCGCCTTGTCCACGAGCGCGTTGATGACCCGTCCCAGGGTGAGCAGACTCTGGTTGATCATCCCCGCCTCTCTTGCCCTCTTGTTCTCCGCGCCCGAGCGGCCGATGTTCTCCGAGCCCGCGAGGTCGACGAGGTTGAGCTTCCCGATTTTGAGCAGGTCGTCGCCGACGCGGCCCGCCTCCTTGATGTGGACTGTGATGGAAAATACCGAGTGCGAGCGCGAAGAGTGGTCGTTGAACTTGGTGGCAGCGATCTGGCGTCGCTCGCTGCCCTTAGTGAGGAGCGCGAGCGCGTCGGCCGAGTCCTTGACGGCGATCTCCTCCAGCCCCTGGATCAACACGCCGTGCTTGGACGCGTCGTCGAAGATCTTGAGCCCCTCGGGGACCTGTGGGGCCCGGGTGTCCTTGGCCATGCCCATGGGCTGGGTGCTTCCTGTGGGTGCGGAGAGCTCGGTGGCAAGGAGGTCGCGGAGCTCTTCGTTGTAGAGTTCGACGTAGGATATCTTGACGCTGAAGTCGGAGGCGGAGGACTCCAGGTGGTGGAAGAGGCGGAAGAGAACACGGGGGATCATGCCTGCGTTGACGGAGGGATTTCCGAGCGGCGTCGGGGCGAGGTCGCCCTGCATCGTGTAGCTGTATTCAATGTCAATTCTTTCAATACCCCCCAAAAAATGAGCAGAAGCACGCACGTCTTTCCCGTCCCCGTCTGCCCGTACGCAAACAGCGTGCAGTTGTAGCCCATGACGACGTCGTCGAGCATCGGAGCGACTACTTCGTGATATATCAGCGCTTGGTCCGCCTCTGGGCCAAATGCGATATCAAATGGATAAGTCCTAACAGGGGGCAGGGTGACCACACCCAAGCTAGACTGAGGCAGGGCAGCCTCGATGGAGAGCTCCTTGCTCTTTGCGCCGTTTAACGACACGATTATGGGGGAGTTGTCTGCCATCTCGCGTTCTGAGCGGCGTCTGCATCGGACGACGACCTGGATGTTGGTCTCGGCGTCGTCCGTCGACTTGCCGAGGACTGAGCGGGATCTGGGCGGCGGCGGGGGTGCCTTTGCGCGGGACGACGGCAGGCGGCGGGTGGCCATCGAGGTAGAAGTTAACACGGGAGGAATGGCAAACGAACGTCGTGACTTTTTGATTGACTTGATGTGCCTCCCACGCACGGACCACTCAGTCATCCGATCGCGCCCATCGCGCATGATCGTCACCCCAAGGTGTAAGAGGTACCCGCTTGGCGTGAAGGCCTTTTAGGCCGCGGCCGTTGCCCGCACGACCGAGTGCAGGCAGAAAGCAACCCTTAGATCTGAGGTACTTTGGCAAGTGCGCGTGATGCAAGGCGTGATCCGCATAATGTTTGCACATCCGAGATGGTTTTACTTCAGATCGCCACCGGCATGAATGAAGGCACATCAGGGCTATGTGATATTCTGATCGCCACAACATTGATCTACGTACTTCGCTCAAAACGCATAACTGGAATCGGCGCGTATGTATTGATGTCAACTTTGTGGCTTTCCTGAAACTCAACAGTACGGAGCGAATGATTGACACCTTGATTCTTTATATTATTGCACGAGGGGTATTGACCGCGTGAGTCAACCTCGAACTTGTGGTGGATTGTCTTCTGACCACGTCACAATGTTTAGAATCACACAAATCCTGTACCTCGCTGTGGTAACTCAAATCCCTGTCGAAGGATTCCTTGGGTTGTGCTGATTCTCAATCAGATGGTGACTAGATTTCTTCCATGCCCTCTTTCTACCATGGTAAGTACTGCATATGTATTAACTCACTTGTCATCTCCAGTCATCTTTCATCATGTTGTTTATATACTCATCATCACAAAAAGTAACCGGCCATTTGATTGCACAGCCGCACAAATCGAATATCGTACATTCTCACGGACATATTATGAATCAATTGTTAATTTTGCATAGCTTGTGGTAGTACAACCTAAGTTGGCAGGTCCCACACTTAGCGCAGTAATAAATTCGGAAAATACCAGTATTTGCCCATTGGCAACAGTTCAGACCAGATTTCTCGAAACCTTTTGGCCTCTAAAATAGTGTTACATATGCTAAAATGCATACATAAAATTTCAAGGAGCACAGCCCATCCTATGAGTCGGCAGAAAGAAATTAATTCCGAGGAAAATTACATCTTCGATGGGAAAAACTGATCTTTTCACATAAATCAACAAGAATGGCTGGTTCTTTCTGTTATGTAGCATCAGGGGATACCATATGGAAGCTTTGGAGCACAGGTTTACCCACAGCAACCCCATTGTTTGAGAGGAATACGGTGGCCGGTCACTTTTTGTGATGAGGAGTAGATTAATTATTGAAACAGATCAATCTCTGAATCATCTATGGATAGTGGTTTGGTCACAGGACCTGAAGAGGTAAAATAAAGAAAGCAGAGAGGGTTTAGGCCATTACAAGGCTAATATTGTATCCATGTGTTTAAGGTACTGTATCCTTCCTGGGTATGCAGTGTTCGGTAGCCAGGTAGTTTGGAGTAGGATGGTGTAGGGATCAGCACCTCAGTCTGTGTTGAAGCTGTCGGACTCCGAAATATGGAAATATTGCACAACTCGGTTCGCCCGTGGTTAATTTTTGTGTTCTCCGTGCAGAAGTCTCGTTGTGGGCACACGAACACAATCACACAAGGAAATCTGTACTCATTCCACTTCCGAATGCACAGGAAGCAGAATACTCCCAAATACGAGAATACTGCACAACTTGGTTTGCCAGTGGTTAATTTTTGTGTCCACCACACAGAGGGCACCTTTCAGGCACCCAAACACAATCACACACAAAAAATCATACTCATTCCATTTCTGAGTGCACAGGAAGTAAAATACTCCCAAATACGGGAACATTGCACAACTCGGTTCGCCGTGGTTAATTTTTGTGTTCGCCGCACAGAAGACTCGTTTCACACACACCAACACAATCACACAAGAAAATCTGTACTCATTCCATTTCTGAATACACAGGAAGCAAAATACTCCCAAATATGGCAATATTGCACAACTTGGTTCGCCCGTGGTTAATTTTTATGTTCTCTGCACAGAGGACTCATTTCAGGCACACAAACACAATCACGCGACAAAATTTGTACTCATTCCACTTCTGAATGCACAGGAAGCAAAATACTCCCAAATATGGGAATATTATACAACTTGGTTCGCCCATGGTTAATTTTTGTGTTCTCTGCACAGAGGACTCGTTTCAGGCACACAAACACAATCATGCGACAAAATTTGTACTCATTCCACTTCTGAATGAAGCAAAATACTCCCAAATATGGGAATATTGCACAAATTGGTTTGCCCGTGGTTAATTTTTGTGGTCTCTGCACAGAGAACTCGTTTCAGGCACACGAACACAATCACGCGACAAAATTGGTACTCATTCCACTTCCGAATGCACAGGAAGTAAAATACTCCCAAATACGGGAATATTGCACAACTCGGTTCGCCCGTGGTTAATTTTTGATGTTCTCTGCTCAGAGGACTCGTTTCAGGCACACAAACACAATCATTCAAGAAAATATCTACTCATTCCACTTCTGAATGCACAGGAGACGAAATATTCCCAAATATGGGAATATTGCACAATTCGGTTCGCCAGTTTTTAATTTTATGTTCTCTGCCGTGCAGAGCTTGCCCAAGACCGAATAGAAAATAACCGTGTCTTACTGATTCAAAAGCCACCATAATTCTGAGTCGAAATGCCTGCGAGACGTTGGCGATCATTAACCGTGTCTTGCTGATTCAAAGCCACCGCAATTCTGAGTCAAAATGCCTGCGAGACATTGCCGACCATGTAGATGTTGCCCATGACAGAACAGAAAATAACCGTGTCCTGCTCAATTCTGAGTTGAAATGCCTGCGAGACCTTGGTCATTGGTGCAGCGGTGAAGCTATGAGGAAAACACTGCAGGGAGGGTCTTTGAATCACATGCGCAATTGAAAGCTCAGCTCGGATCAAAAGTGCCAATACACCGTCGAGGATCTTTTACACAATAAGGGATTTCACTGACAGGTTTTTTAAGGTTTGCGATGTTGTAGTTAATCAAGTGAGGCTTTCCCTGCAACATCAGTTCTTATTTTGGCTCGAGGCACACATCTGCATGGAGACACACCGTGATTGACCAGGCATGATGTTGCCCATGCTTCTGGCATGGTGTCTGTTCTCGCCCGCGGCTAATGTTCCTGACGTCGAAGAAACTCGACTTTAAATGACATGCGATGGATGAATCCGCTTTTTTGTAAGCACGGATTGAATGGTTGGCTTCGCTGGTACACCACGACGTCCGTGTCGACTCAGAATGCCACACGCGAATCCCCTCCCACCGGAAACATCTCGTTGCACAGCTGAACCCTTACCAGATGATGTATTCATTTAGACCTCGAAGCTATTTTTCTTGTATGAGAAGGAACGAGAACGCGTTGCATCGAATATATATGGCTACAAGGCAGTTGTACTCAAAACCAACTCAAAATGGTGATGATTTGACGGCATAGCATGTGCAGAAAATTTTCCAGTGGTTCCCATTCGCTACATTTTGATGGCCCCTCGGCCGACTTGGTCGATGTCGGCTGAGGTTGGCCGAGGTTGGCCGAGGAGGCTCAACCGGGTTGGTGGAGGGGTAGTTGGCCGAGGTCGGTTGAGGTTGGCCGAGGTTGGCCGAGGTTGTCTCGGCCATGTTGGGCGAGCCCCGATCTCTGCCCCAGTGCCTCCAGCATCCCTGGCGCAGTCAGCCGGCCTTCCCACAGCTCATGTGAGTGTGTGTGCCAATTTTAGTTTGCCGATGGGCTGTGTGTGTAACTGATGCCTCTGGTTGACTGGGAAGAAAAGAGCTTGAGGGAATACCTCGAGTGGTGGGGTTTTGAATATTAGTAGATGATACTCATGAACCCTTGCAGAAGTGGATTGGATTATGCTACGTTACAAACAGTGAGGATTGCTTTCAGTGTTATATCCTAATTTGGAGGGCCCTTCTATGTGCCGGATCAGTACATAGATCGCTCATTAGCAACGGCTAGTGAGGAGGGGCTTAAAATTGAGGTCGACCAAAGGTTGACCAACCTTTGACCAACCTCAACCGACTAGGCCGAGCCAAGGGGTTGGCCGAGGCAGCCTTAAATGTAGTGATTTTCCTGGTCGGTGCCCGCATGAAAGTATCTACATCCCAGAGATCACATTTGGACATTCGTAGGCGAAAAAGAATCCGGGAGAGGCCACGAGATCTTCCGGGTGTTCGGACCTCGGAGAGTTCAAGCAGTGCGCAGCCACAGATTGGCAGCTGTCATTCTTCGATACTGAATGAATTCAACCAATTTTCTGGGAATACACTTAGAAAAGGCCCGAAAAACTCATATTACGCATGGAGATGAACCAAGAATACAATTCAAGTATGTGTGAATATTTATGGCTGAGTTGGTCGTCCCGAAGCAACTCCTGGGACAATACGCTCCCGCCCTCTCTGTTATGCTGTCTACCAAAAGTTTCCCCACTCGCCCTCTACTTTTACTTTTCTCTCTTTCCTATATAACGTTGTGGCGGAGGGATGTTCCCGGCTCGTAGGTTCCTGAAATGGGTCGGTGATCCGGGTAGCAGTAGAGCGAACGCAAGGGATAAAATATGAGGATAGGTCCCGGGCCGTAGAGTACGAAAGTGGCGGAAAAACAGAGTAAGAGGGTGCGAAAATGACGTGTGAAGACGGCGGCGTCGTAAGGCGTGATTTGAGGGGTTTCGGTGGCGATACTGCCCACTGGTGACTTTCAGAAGACTGAGGATGGAGGGACACCGAATCCCTCCTGGGCGAGGGCCCTACACTGGTCACGAAGATGGTGGTTTGCGGCAGAAAGGTGATGATGTGGCACTATTGACGTTACAAACAATGATGTAACTAAAAATAAAAATAGAAACGGGAAGAGCCGAAACCAACATGTGGCTGGATTTCCACACGTCGGCCAAACGACCCCTCCACAACGTATCCTCGTAGAACCAGTAGATTGGCCCTTACATATCCCATTAGTTTGACACGGCGGATTGATCACGATGGAAATTCTGCACAGGCATTGCTGGCGCATGGGAGGCCGTGTGGGTCCCAATATCATCTCAGAGTTGCCACATAAGTTATGCTCACACATCCCAGGCTCTTCCACGACGTATTACGAGTAAATAATTATGTTTACATAATTCTTTAAATTGATCCTTATCCCTGCCAAATACAGCCGTTTTCACACACTCAGAGAAGCATGACTTGATATGGAGCCGAATCTTGTGCGCGACGGATGCCGCGGCCATGGATTGCAATGTGCCGGATGTGCAATACACTGTCTTGTGTTCCCTGCCAAACTCCCTTTCAATTCTCGCCCAATGGTTGGGTCCCACGGCAAGCAATCGCACCATACATGGAACCTGCATTGTTCTTATTCCGCAATACGTGTGTCGCATGCAGGAAGTAACGAGTTGATTTGCATGGTCATCAAATTTCGGATTTGAATGCCCCGTGAGCAAGGATACATAATTACTTTCCCATGCAATTTTGAGGCCTGTGCTTCGCAATTGAATAGCCCAGCACATGAATTATAATGCATTTGTGCTGGGATAAGGGAGCACTAGATGTATTTAAACTTTTCACAGCCACATGGCCATTGAATTTCGGATTTGAACGCCCCGGGAGTAAGGATACATGATTGATTTTCCTCGCAATTTTGTGTCTTGACCTGAATTGGTACCCATTTGAGCTCAGAATCTTTTGCACAATGTGGCCATTTTTTGCATTTTTTGGGCAAAATAGGCAAAAAATGCTAAAAATGACCAACTTCGGGAATTGCAAGCCTGGAATGGCATTTTGAATCACATGCTTCATAATGGCATTTTGAACACTGTGCCTCACTATTGAATGGTTTAATTCAGCCGAGAGCAGGAGGGATAAGGGAGCACTTGACATATTTATGGTTTGAATGGATCCCACTAGATATTTGTATTTTAAACCACATGCCCTGGAATGGTATTTTGAAGCACATGCTTTGTAATGGCATTTTGAACACTATTGAATGGTTTAATTCGCATTTTGAACCACATGCCCTGGAATGGCATTTTGAAGCACATGCTTTGTAATGGCATTTTGAACACTATTGAATGGTTTAATTTGCATTGTGAACCACATGCCCTGGAATGGCATTTTGAATCGCATGCTTCGTAATGGCATTTTGAACACTGTGCCTCACCATCGAATGGTTTAATTCAGCCGAGAGCAGGAGGGATAAGGGAGCACTTGACATATTTAAGGTTTGCATGGATCCTGCGAGATATTTGCATTTTGAAGCACATGCTTTGTAATGGCATTTTGAACACTAGGATATCGAATTCCCATTGGTCGCATTCAATGCTTGAAACTCGAGCATGACTCTTGGGCTCTACACAATATACAAACACCCTGGATTCATTGATTCTCCATATTTTTGGATACCGGTCCATTGGAAGGGACCGCTGAACCACTGACCTACCGACGCTTGGACCTTTTTACTAACCCACTGAAATTATGTCCACCGGAAATACAGGACAGCGATGGCTCGGTTGAAGTTCGTTTCGCATCATTCGGGTATCGAAACCCATTATTTGTTTCTTAGCCTTGTTCAAGTTCATTTTGCACCGTTCGGGTATCGAAATCTGAGTTCGTGATATCACAATCTGGGGATCTTATCTGCGGCTGGCAACCCACTTACTATTTGCATGCCATATATTTGTCGATGCATTCATGCAGTGTATCGATTTTCGCGTGTGACATCTGTCCGCTTAGAAACCCCGCTATACGCTATACCTGGCTAGGGCCCCGGTCACTCCCTATAAGGATGGTCGGCCGTTGGAGAGAGCCGGGCGGTAAGTCCAGGAAACTAGTAGATAGTAGTCTCGTGAAAACTAGTTAGTTTTCGTACACGCAATACTGCTGCCATTAATATTTGGGACTGTCTGTTACTTAGTTTTTGAATATCACCAACCGAGTTCAACCCATAAAAGTAATAAAGACGGTAGCGGACTTTGCTGCTTGCCGGCCCTACGTCTTTATAACGGTATTTTACAGCGGAGCACGGAATTGAACCGTTGCCGAACCGCTAAGCGTCTAGAAATGATCGAAAAATTGAGCAAAAAGTGGTGGTTAGTTGGTGTACGCTCAGAGCTCGGATTTGAGAAGAGAGACGGAAGAGAAGATTTGAGAATGGGAGAGAGGATGGGAAGAGAGGTTTGGTGTGCGTCATTGTGGGGGTTCCACACTGCGCCGGGTGCAATTTGACCCTGTACTGGGCATGTACATAATAAAATCCTAAATATCACACCATTCACATATTCAGGATAAAACATGAGACTAGAGGGTAGCTCCTGGCTTTATCCTCATTGATGCTCACAATTTTGGTCTGTTGTTAAATTTGTGCGTGCCATATACCCGGCGAGGTTTTGTTGTCATTCTGTTTGAGTTCACAGTTCCGATGGAAGAAACAAATTGTCGGGAAAGAGGGATCATTGCGGTGAAGTGGTGCTATTTATTGGGATGCCATTGTTGGTACTTGACGATTGTTGATTTCGGCAGGACCCCCGAAATTCAACCCAAATGCCTGGCCGCCGAAATTTTCCACTCGGATAAAAACTGCGCCAAAATTCGAAATCCCTGTCGGATAAAAAGTCGAGTTTTGGCAAAATACTCGGATAAAAACTCGAGGGCGCCGGGAAGGCCTGGTCTGCATCCGGATAACAAAAATCGGGCCACAGGCGCGTCAAAAGCGGAAGGAGAAAGCTGCTCGAACATACCCGATTCGATTTTCTGAAGACTCGTGAGGTGCTTGGACCAGGCATATACTACTACTACATGCCATATAGTGATTTACCGGCCCCAAAACCAAGGCATATCACTCTCTGGTCCCCCTCTAAGTTCCGCCAACGGCTGTAATGGATAGATTGAACGTTATATAACTTATAAGCTCTGATTTAAGTGAAAAAAGGCGTACTCATTTGTGTCCTCGTGAGCCAGTCCGGCCGACGAAATCTGGGAAATCGCCAGACAATGGCAAACATATCAACATCCTGGCGTTCAGATTCAACATCCGTGATATCATCAGTATCAACCTCCTGGCGTTAGGATTTTGTCAAACTCGGATGGTCACAGTTTTTCAAGTGCGGGAAATTTCGCGGAAATATGAGAGTCCATTTCAAAATGCGATAATTTGTGCAACTTTTCTCACAATTTTGAATCAAAATTCAACGGTTTTGTTGCCATTTTCTCATAATTTCAGACTTTGAAGGTGCAATGAAGTAGTGAAAACTGATTATATTGCACGCATAAATATCTCATACACAGTACACGAGTGGTAAGTTAAAGAAGACCCAGTCCCAACATTCTGCCTAGACAACTTGCTTCGCACTGAAGGGCGGCGGCTTTTCTTTTAGGTGTCTTCCAAGGAAGGCGCGTGTGTCGTGGCAGTGAGAAATTTGGTTTAGATAGCGGGTCTTTTCTGGAGCCTCAGAGAGGGACAGACAATTTCGGGAGTTCCGGCCAAAAAAGTGAAACACCATGGGGAGAAATGGGATATTAGATCAAACACATTCTTTTGAGCGGTTTCGTGGCTGGAAAAATCGGAAAAAATTACAAAAATTTTCTCGGCACCATTTGGCACGTGTCGGAGAGGTCGCGCTGCGC
Source organism: Mycena olivaceomarginata (assembly GCA_029378375.1). Taxonomy (NCBI): domain Eukaryota; kingdom Fungi; phylum Basidiomycota; class Agaricomycetes; order Agaricales; family Mycenaceae; genus Mycena; species Mycena olivaceomarginata. The sequence continues at coordinate 86,697 of JARKIC010000936.1, read as the reverse complement.
ATTGTTGCCTGGAGCTGGGCTTCTTCCTCTTGTACTCGCAGGTCCAAATCGTCGAGCTCATCGTCGGACAAGGCATCGAAGAAAGTTTTGTGAACTCCAAGCTCCCGCATTCGCTTCCTCAACGTGGCGCGATGAACCCCTAAGGCAGCGGCAAGCCTGGAGAACTTGATATTGCGATTGGAGGAAGTGGTCTCCCTGAGGTGAGGTAAAACCTCAGTGCTCAAAACTCTTCCGCCGTTGGGTTCCAAAAAAACATGGCAATCTCCGTGGGAATCAAGAGGCAAAAGGCATCTCCGCGAGTCAAAATCGAAAAGTCCATCGCTTCGGCGAGTTAGGATTCAGTGATGGCCGTCTCGTCTCGCCAAGTTCGGTATGACTTGTTTCGGCATTGGCCACAATTATGATCCGGATGCAGCCATGATATATAAACCGCGTGATAAATTGCAGGTCCCTAGATCACCGTCTTCCTCTACCGTCACTCCCACTTTACCATGGTACGGATATTACGGCCGAGAAAGGCGCATCAAACTCCTCAGGCGAAAGAGAAGGTAGACGATTTCCACTTCATCTGCGAACGGCATTGACCCATTTTAGATGCGCATTCGCCTACCCAGACCCTTAACGGCACCATTTTCAACCAATCTTCAAATACGGCAATTTCTTGGAAGTCTACAGCGTCTCTCGCACGATATCAATGGGGGCGAACAATCAAGCGAACACATAACGATTTGGCCCCACCCTATTGGATTCGCCAACGGAATAAAACGTCTGAACTGGATCAAAGACTTTCCCTATCTTGCGGAATACTCATATTTTGCTGAGTGTTTTCGCAAGAAGGCGCCTGGGCGGATGTGGGCAGGGCTCTTTGTCACGGCGATTGAAAGTTGGGTTGGCAAGAGAGTGCTAGCTGAATGGCATGTATGGGCGGCCATCATCATCAGTCCAGAAGCACCGGCCATGGGGAAGAAACTGCTCATCTACGATTGCGACGGGGAAGATGTGGACTTTGGCCACTGTCGCGCCAGAGAGGCCCTCCCTCTTTCTATACAGCGCGATTTTTGGAGACAGAAAAAGATGCCGTTCGCGGAATTGTGGCGTTCCAGCTACGATCCGGAAACCTTTGGCCAGAATCAGTGCATGAAGAACACCTGTGAATTTCTCATTCACACTGTCAGGTCACCTCCTCGTATTATTGTGGGACCAGATGGTGAGGTCATTGATGGGTTTCGTCGGGTTCTTTGCGTATGACTTGTGGTACATATTGTATTATTTCGATCAATTTGTTTCCGACCCTCGAATTTCGTCTTGAGCATTGGATGCAACATCTCCTCAAGATACTTCAAGACGGCGCCCTAGATTTGCGACCACTGGCAAGATCGACAGATTCGTGCTTTTTCGGGTGCCAGAAATGGGCCTTGTAGCATCCAGTTGTGTAAAAGCGCGTCAAACCGAAACTTGAATGATATTTGGTGGAGTGGTGGGCGAGAAAGCGCATGGTCGATGGTAAGCCTTGCAGAAGTACGTGTCACGGCAACCTCCGAATTACATGATAACGAAGCACCCCAATCAGACCCCCGCGGCAAACAATAGACTAAAGGTAGGAAGACTTTGTTCAGCCAGTGTTTCATCCACATCGCCTGCTGCGCTCCCCGAGCCAGCGCGATATACTCCGCCTCTGTTGACGACAGAGTCACTACTGCCTGTCTCTTCGCGGACCAACATACCGGTGGGCTCAGGTGCAAAGAAATGCATTTCTGCACTCCGAAAAAAAACGCATTATAAAATGGTATACTGCTCAGTCAATAGGAGATATTTTGAGAATTAAAAACCAGGGATGTCTTCCAGTAGCTCAAATACACTGTTTCCTGGCTTTAGTTTGGACCCAAGGTTTTGTGGCCGGAGCCTTGGCGATGTCACAATTGGGTCACATGACCCCTCGTTTTGACCTACCTTAGCTTGTACGAGAAATCACAGATTGATTCCGGAAGCAGGTCTGCACTAATTTGGGTGAAATTTTTAACTGTATTCCGTAACTCTGCTACACCTGTTCCACACCCCAAGTTGTTCAGACGAGCCTTCCGCGCTTCCTGCTAGACTGTGATAATCAATCATACTAGGAACTGTCTTGCAAGCCAATGCATGCCCCAAAAATCCCAGAAAATATTATTTGAAGTCTTACTAGGTACATTTCAAACATCTTGCAAGATCCCGTCATCATGCTGAGCATTCATATGACTTTCAGGACATTCATTGAACTGAAACTGGTACTGTAAACCACTGCATCCTATGTTGCACTTCGACTAATTTCTAGTATAAATCCGATTCCTTCGGTCATACAAGCCGGAAACCCCAAATGTTTCGATAGTTTCCTAATCCTCGGAGCTGGTGGATGTGAACCGAAGACAGGCCTCGATAATGTTAGAAAAATCGCACAAGTGCGCGTGATATTTCGGGTCCCGAAATCGACCCTTCAGACGGATCGGCGCAAGATATACAAACCAGAAGGCCCACGCCTCGGCACTGTAGTAGGAGGGATTATCACCTATGTAGAACACGCACAAAGTCGGAAGGAAGATGCTCGACTGCGGCGGCGGTTTCCTGCCAGATAGCAGTCCAGGTATCTTCATCAATTTCGTAGTTTTCAGTTCCCTCGTCAAGCCCCTTGAACTTGCCGCTCCAAACTTGGGGGTAAGGGCCGTCGCGGTGCGCAGCACATCTCGTACTTATGTTGTTTTGTAGCTAAATTTATATTTGAGTGTAAGACGATCGTCAGTCGAATTGAATGGGTGGTCACAAGCCTTTCTGTTCCAGAGTGCTAATTGAATATGAAGTGAGTTGATTTGATTTAAAAATGCCTAATTTTAAGCTCTACCAGGGATAGAATCGAGCCATTGCTCGTTTTTGAGACCATCTAAATGGGATCTGCAAGGATCCACCAAAAAATCATCGAACTTCAACAGCTTGGGCAGTGGCGAATTTACTTTCGGAGTCCCAAACAAGGGTCAACCGAGTTTGACATTGAAGAATGCCAACTTTCACGTTTTTCCGAAGCTAGAATCAGCCCAAAGCTCGTTTATGAGAGTATCCAAATATATTCTACAAGGAACCAGTCAAAAATCACTGAAACTACTACTGCTTGGGGCAGAATCGAATTTACTTTCAGGGTCACCGACAAGCGTCAACCAAGTCAGTTGAAGAATGATGGTTTTCATGGTTTTCTGGGGCTAGAATGAAGCAATGGCTTGTTTCTGAGATTATCCCAGTGGATTCTACAAGAGACCACCAAAAAATCACTGAAACTCCTATTGCTTGAGCAGTGGTGAATTTATTTTTCAAGTAGACGCACTAAATGGACTTGATCTGGATCCACCAAAAATCAATTGGAGACTTGTTCCATTATATATAAAGCCAATAGCAAAAAGAGGACAGAGGGGGGCGGCCTCACTCAAACAACTACGGCCCTTTTTACCGAGATCTGGAAGTCGGCACCAGCACTCAACCTCGACGGCATCCGTGGCGCCAGAAAAGCCCTGCGATGGTATCCTTTCTGTTATAGACACCCTGTAGCAGTCCCTAACTCCTTTCCAGGTGCTTTGATGCGTATTGTACTCTTCAGGCCCCATGGTCCGTTGTGAGGTTGAAGAAGGTTTACCTCATGGGACCCAACCGTAATCCCGAATTCGGATTCGGAATCGTAGCGTCCGTTGCCCTCTTGGCCGGCGAGTACATCTACGAGCTCATGGGACTACTCTCCGTTGACGGAAATGCGGTGCACACGCGCCTCTCCGAAATCCGTGCCGCTGATAAAACTGTGCGAATTTTATGCGGCCCACTTCGCATGTTAAATCATGATTGTAATCCAAACGCTGAGGTGAGCTATTTGAGCTCCCCGTCATTTCTTTCTTTTTTCTTTTTCTTTTGAGAAAAGGCTAATAATGTTGTCGAACGCTCAGTATGAATCCATCACTGGATGCGAATTAGGTCTCATAGTCTGAACCCTTCGTTCTATCGAGCCCGGAGAGGAGATCACCTTGCGCTATTCTGACAATAGAGAGTTTGCGATGAGCCATTCGAGCCATCAGATGGCTGACGGTTCTCTGCCCCCCTTGACATGTTTACTTCCGAACTTTGTGGGATCTGTGGAGGACCGCTCTAATATTAATTTAATGTACCCAAGGTGGGGAAAGTCTGTGATGAGTACATCACAAATGCTCATCTTCGGGAGCCATCAGCCATCTGATGGCTGCATCGCAAACAGGCTAATGCCGATTATTTCGATGGTGGGAGACAATGCCCATGCCGCACATGCTGTCCATCTCCAATCGCATATGTATCTGGCCCTCTTACAATCGACGAATATAAGCGTTGAAAGGCAAGACAGATGAAACAACTGCGGCAGAATAACATTAAAAACTCGCTTAAAAGGAAAAGCATAGCTCTGGAGTCTACTTTATTACATTTATCGCAGAAAACTTCGGAGTTTGAATTGTAGCCGCCCCTACCAGCGTATTCGCATTTAGAACCCTTTTTCGAGCCATTTTGCAGTCGTGCTTTAAGTAAGTAGTCTGCGCAATTGAACCCAGCAGGTTTTACGATCACGTAATGAAGTAGGGCTCCTTCTTACTTATCACATCTGACGCTAATTGTCTTCGTAGTTGGCGGTGGTCAATTTCACATCCTCGGTGAGCTCCGCCGCTTCCTCTCGTTGGTGCTATCATCTGCCATCGGAAGCGGTGCGTTTCAATTCCACTCTTCTCGTACACGCTCGAACTCCTCCCTAGTTGGTCAACATCCTGCACTAGCCTATGAATCTATCGACGGCTTCACCGTTGTGTAGTTTGTGGGTGAGTGTTGTGCAATGTTACTCTTTGTCTGTATTTCAAGTCCTTCTGCAGGCTTTGTCATTCTCCACTACCTTGAAACATGCACAGCCCGAGCATCCGAGACGCATAGCGTCCATCGCCGTTTAGAAAAATCGCAGTTTTGTCTGTTTGTGGAAGGCGGAGGCGGTGACGTCATCGAATGAATTGGAGGCAGAAAACGGCGGCAAGGGCAAACATAGAAGATTCCGAGAAAAGAGGAAAGGCATAAATCAGTTGAATGAAAAATATTCAAAAGCAAAGGGAAGCAATTGACTGGCAATATGTGCTTCGAGCAGCACAAAGACCCGACAATGGCAGCACCGGCGCGTTTCGAGTCGTCGAGCCAGATTTGCGCCACCAAATGGGGTGTTAGGATCCTAAATGACGCCTCCGTAAGTTAATAGTCGCAGCGGTGAAGGATACTTAGAAAAAATAAAATTCTTGGCGAGTGTGTATGCCTCGAGATCTGACAATGGCAGCGCCGGCGCGTTTCGAGTCGTCGAGCCAGATTTGCGCCACCAAATGGGGTGTTAGGATCCTAAATGACGCCTCCGTAAGTCAATAGTCCCAGCGGTGAAGGATGCTTACAAAAAATAAAATTCTTGGTGAGTGTGTATGCCTCGAGATCCGACTATGGCAGCGCTAGCGGGTTTTGGGTCGTCGAGCCGGGTTTGCGGCACCGATTGAGGTCTTAGGATCGTAGACGACGCCTCCGTAAGTCAATAGTCGCAGCGGCGAAGGATACTTACAAAAATAAAATTATTGGCGAGTGTGTATGCCTCAAGATCCGACAATGGCAGCGCCAGCGGGTTTTGGATTGTCGAGCCGGATTTGCGGCACCGATTGGGGCGTTAAATGATGCCTCTGTAAGTCAATAGTCACAGCGGTGAAGGATGCTCAGATTCCGGGTGAGTGTCTGCCCCAAGATTCGACGATGGCAGTGCCGGGGCGTTCTGGGGCGTCGAGCCAGATTTGTGGCACCGAATGGGATGTTAGGATCCTAGATAATGCCTCTGTAAGTCAATAGTTGCAGCAGTGAAGGATGCTTACAAAAAATGAAATTCTTGTCAGGTCTGCGAGCACCGAAATCCAATGGCAGCGTCAGCGCGTCTTATCGACCGGGATTTGCTAGACCGAATGATCCAGAGGGGCTAAAAAACACTTCCGTATGTCAATCAACGCAGCGGAGAAGGTCACCTACAAAATAAGTTACCGTTGTATGAATGACAAAGTAGACAAGAGTGGAAAAGCAACCTTCAAAAAACCCACAAAAGTCTTTGAACTCGCATTCATTGTTGGCACAGATCTCGGGCATGAGATTGATATGCACTTAGAAGAGGTACTAGCAGAGAGCGGCCCGGCGAAGCTCGCTACTGGGTGAAAGCGGTGCATAGCGGCATGAGGGCGTTTTGGACCACGGGGCTGGATATACTACTGCTACTCTTTCCTCCCGGGCAAAGACGACAGTGCCAAAACCCCGTCTGTGCGGAGAATAGGACCTGCCTGGTGGAACGTGTCCTTTAGATCCTGCCACTGAATGTGGAATGGTAGCTGGTACAGTTATATGTCAGCCACAACATTCAAAGAGATCCAAAGAAACAGACATTTTCTACAAATACTGGTGGCACATAATTGTCCCCCATGGTATTGTCACATGAATCCTCACTGTAAAACACATGAGGACCGAGTTAAGATCTGTTGTAGTGTCTGTTTACAAGAGACTATCCTCAGGTGATCCCAATATCATCTTTGAGAGACTGGACATTCAGGGGAGAGACCAGAGCCTACGTTTCTGATGGTGCTTCAGATTTGGGTGCAGGCTTTTCTGGTTGGTCGGATTGGTCAGATGTACCAGATTTCTTGAGTTTGCTAGGTGCTATTTCAGTAGAGGGAGAGGCAGTAGGGAGGGACAAGGCTGAGGAAAGCCTGGTAAAATAGTTCATAAGTGATCACATTGGGAGAACAAAAGCGAGGTCACATTTTGACATGTCGTAACCACTGAACAACGTGGTCATGCCAGTCTCCAGGTTTGTGAGATAAAAGAATGTTATCTGAGCACCAATCAAGGCCATTGTTTCCAAATTCGAGTTTGAGCACTCCAGGATGGGCGCGAAATAGGACGATAGGTTCCAGATAAACTGGGTGTGTGAAAGAGCTGAAGCAGTATCTGTCAGATTGAACACCCATTGAATGTGCTAGATGCTATATGAACCATGGACTGTGGAAAGTAAAGATCAGGTAACAGCGTCTTTTGTTACTAACCTAGCTGACATGTCGCCACGTCAACTCATACTCCTTTCTGAGTTCTCTCCGTCAATGCTCCATTGGCCTATGTCCTTCTCTCTGGTGGAGGGCTTGTTGGTGGCGGCCAAACCATTCTTACTGGATCTTATCGTCTGCAGAGGATATTGCATATCTTTTGGTTATGTCATCTTTTAGACTGGGCCCACCGCAAGGGTTTATGTGGTGCTAAGGAGAGGGTTTCGATATGGTCCATCTAAATTCCCAGCACATATTGTAGTGGGTGGTCCACAAGGTTTCTCGGCTGTGACCAAAGCCTGGATCCTCGGAAATATATGTTCGGGATAGGGAAGACCTGCTCCCTCAATTCCCTTTGAGGACGACTGCTCAAGGAGATTGGCATGCCCAATAGGCTGAGCACACTTTGATTCGCTCTGCGGCTACTCACAATGTCAGAAAGTAACCGTGATAGGTGGAGCTCTGAATGATACAGTGACTCTTGGCAGATCATTTCCGTCAAGAATTTATACAGCACTGTGGAACCCAGGGATGGATCCTCAACTTGCTTCAACATCGGGTGCCAGGAACACCGAGCACTTTTTGAATGGAATCCTTGTTAACTTTCCATTGCAATGGATTAGCATATGAAAATTGATCCAGTTGAACAAGACACTTACAGCTGGTGTCTTCAGCTTATTTCAGTCACTCGTGAAGTCATGCAAACGGCCAGTCTTTGACAATGACAGTGTTAGACAAGAGACGCCCCCGGTCTGCTGCAAAATCGTTGTAGCCTGATGTTGTTGGTCCAGGGCCAGTTTGAACTGGAGTGATTCACTGGATTTGCCTCCCAACAAGCCTGTAGTTGAGCAGCCACCTCCACCATCTCCAATTGGTGTTGCTGCACATTGTTGTTTTCACAATCAGACCACTGTACATCAGCCTGCAAAGCAGTGGTTCTAACAGGGTATGGGCCCCAGCTTTTGAACATCCAAATCTAGCATCTGAGATCCTCACTCCTTTTCGCATTTCTTGCCCTCTTCAGTGTGTGTGAGAGCTTTTTCATTAGGAGCACCAACTGTTGAGACAAATCCTCTTTGCGGGAACCCTCATTTCTCATTCTAGAGCTCAATTAATTTAGCTAAATCCATGTAGCGGAGTGATGGCGTGATTCCCGGCCCTCTCTCCTCTCGTCCACGACGACGCTCCGCTACTTCGCCCGCAATGCCGCCTCAAGACCGTGGATGTATCCTACGAAAACACCAAAATGCTTCCCACTCACCCGCGCCTGTTCTCATTTCTCAGAATTTGCTACCCCATCCTTTGTATTTATTAGTCTGGTTTAATTCGGGGGGCAGCCGTCACGGTAGAGTAGGGCGGTGGTGTGGGTTCATTCTCTGCCTTCGCCATCGCCCTACAACCTGGAGATCAGCGCTTCCGGAATCAATTCCATGCTGCTCTCTCCCAACCTTTTCTACGGCTGCCCATTCAGCCCTTCTCGTGTGATGAAGCAACGAACAAGAGCTCCGTAGTTGATTTGTAGCACTGCAGAGCTCTACACAGATGGCACCCTTCGCTAACGGTTGCTACGGTGCTACGGCAACTACGTTGAGATGTAGGTATTGAAGACTAAGAAGCCACATGCCAAGTTCCAGGCTGGTAGCATGGCGGTGTCGTGCAATACGAGGCTCGCCAGCCTGAGCCACGGAAAAAAGCAGCGACATCTTCTTGATTGCAAACTGACCCAACCCAGCATATCATTCAAGCAGTAGTATCCTGGTCATCAAAAGCGACAGAATATCCAGCAAAGGTCCCCCGAATTACCCTCCAAATTAGAGGTAATTTGACGGGGGATCACACCCCACCCCTCGCAATCTGCCCCGAGTGTGGCTTGGCGGACGGCAATTGCCATACTGGATAATTTGGATATGGGTGAGAGGGAATCCCCTTTCAGCCGCCTCAAGGATAAATTGGACGAGCGTCCACTCTTGGACAACTGAGAGCTTCATGATGCCAGGCTAAAAGCATATGCATCCCAGTTCCTGTTTTCTGTCCCTGCTCTCACCCGCGCTTCAGCGCCCCGACCTCGGTCTACTTCCATATCTTCCACCGTCTCGACAAAATCAGCATCATCTCAGATGAACATCACTCCTGAATCTCATGCTGCATACAGTGTCGTTCAAAGTTGCCATTTTTCTTCTCATTTTTGTCTCATTTTCATTTTCATTTTTCACCCTCTACTTGTTATTTCTTGGTCAAAAATGCAAATTTTTCTTTTGGGTAAAATCTGGTCCATCTGAAATACTATTCTGCACCCCACAGTCAATTTTGAGCCATATATTTCAAGCCATTACTGTGTGGCAAGGAAAAGGGGATTTAAATGCAATGATCAGTAGGAGCTTAAAAATGGGCAACTTTGAAACTCCCCCCCAGGAGAATTTGCGAGTAGGAGAACAAAGACGTTGCAAATTTTTTCTATTGTTTAAAAGGCCAAGTCGGGCATGGCTCCGTTGTGTAGTTCTCAATTTATTTAAACCTGGAATTCACTAAGATGCGGCCTGTTTCCAGTGCTACCTTGGAAATATTATGACACAGTCATTTTCATTTGTAGATCATGGAGAGCGAGTTTGATTCATGAAGATTTGTGGGATACAGCCCGTTGCGCTCTGGGACGATGAATAGCATCGCGCGGTCCGGGGTGAGGACGTGCGCGCTCTCCTTCTCGAAGTGGACAGCGTGGCCAGATTTGGCCATGCGGCTGACGGAGATGAGTGTCAGCGGCATTTCGGGGGCGTGAAGGACATCGAGGAGCATCATGTTGATGCGTCGGCCATCGTGGAGGACGGTAATGGGAACCTTGCCGCACCCGGTGGCGTAGAAGGTGCGGTTGTCGGCGGATCGGATGGGGACGGCGTCAATGGTGTGGTAGTGCCTTGCGCTCGGCTCGGAGAGACTTCACGAGCACCTTCGATTTCGTAGATTGCTCAAGCAAGCGGCACTCCAGGCGACTGCCTTCCACAGCAAGAGATGTAGAGAGTCGGCATTCACTTTCGAGGCGAGCTTCCAAGGACGCAAGAGACTGTGTGTATGCCTTCGATTCCGTTCTTTTCATAGCCAATCCTTTCTTCTCATCATTCTCCAGCCGTTTGACACGTTTATTTGCTTTCTGAAGCGCAGTCTGAGATTTCGCGAGGGCTGACAGTGCACGGGAGAGCTCGTTGGACGTGTCAACGTGGTGGGATTGGGCAAGTGCAAGCGCGGAGCGGAGGCCGTCGACATCGTGGTGAGATACCATCGGCGATAGAAGCGAGAGCTCGGTTCGAGGCTTCCAGGTCGGCAATCACGGCAGTCAGACGCGAAGTTTGGCCCTCGGAGAGCTCCAGAGAAGTCGAAAGCGCGTCAATTTGTGCCTGGAGTTTAGCAGTCGCCGATACATTATGCGTCTTCCGCGGCTTCCGGTGCTCGAGGTGTCATCAGGGTCAGTGTGTCCAAATTCTCGTCAGAAAGGGAGGGAGAGGTGTCTGGCTGAGCTTTGGAGAGTAACAGTTGCCGAGTGTGTTCCATTTGGGCCCTAGAGCGACCCATTGTGGAGTTATACGCGTCGAGGAAAAGAGGGAATCAGAAATTCCCACGATCATTGAGACCTAACCTCAGTCTATGGGCACCGAAACGGTTTTGATGTAAGACCTTTTGCTCCTGTGATCCTACTGATTAGATTCCGCTGGAAAAGTTGTAGATTAGATGAAGCCTCATCGAGCCTTGGAGCCTGATTTTTTTATTCCTCTCATTCCGATAATTCTGATTCATGATCTTCAAAGATCTGCTGTCAGAACTTCAACAATGAAATTTCTCAAAAATCCGGGCCCAAGGTGGTGAACTAGGAGATCGAAAATAATATTCTATGAAGTTACCTCGAAGATTTCTAGGAAGTTGAGGTGATGGGGATTCACTGCATTCCGAGGTCCCGTAGACGGTCCCAGTTTACGTGAGTAGACGTCAGTCTACGTCAGTCGACTATGTAAACAGAGTCTGTCTATCCCATGTAGACTATTTTTGGTCTACCTGGGCCTACGGCTGGTCTACGTCTGTCGACCCAGGGTAGACCATGCCTGTCTACCACTGCCCCTACACCCAGAGATTCCCCACCGCCCTCTGCTGCCTGCACTGGTGTCCCGCTGTGCTTTGCTTAGTGTTGCCACGGCTCGGCTCCGGCTAGTTCGGCTCGGCTTTTGATAGCTCTGGAGCCATCACCGCTTAAAGCCGCTTATGGACGGCTGGCTCAGGCGGCTTGCGGCTGAGCCATAGCTCAGCCGTGGCTCAGGCAGCATTTGTGGCCCTACGAATCTGGATGACCCCTGCAACATCCTACGCTCTCCCTCCACCTCTGAATACCTTTGACACTGGACAAAATCAGCGTAGACGACATCACTTGCGCAATGATGTGCCACGTTGTTATCTGATCTGCCGTAATTCGACACTTCTTTGCTTCCCCTCCAGCATCAGCCGCAACATTTCAATCGACACAGCTCAACACAGGTTCCTCAAACAAGGGAGAGGAACACAACCCACCAGCGAGGGGTGTCGACACATGTAGACAAGGTTGGTCTAGCTCGAAGTCGGTCTATGTCTACCTACGGGGGTAGACCAACCCTTGGTCTACGGACCCTCGGAACGCAGTGATTTTTCGAAGATCGGAGGTCAATGGAACCGCTTGGTTATCGAGAGCAAGCCTTTGTAAGCAGCACACTTTTCCGATCGCGCATGCCGGTCCCCAATTAGAGCTGGCGTACCGATGGACAAGTTCAAGTTACCGGTCACCAGCTAGGAATTAACAGGAATTTTTTCCGCGTATTTGACCCCAGTAAATGAACGACTTCTGAGCATTTATTTCTGGCGGTTTTGAGGGCATAATTGATGGCACTGATGTCTCGGCTGGAGTGGCGCTCTACTTACTCGACCGGAGACTCCCTGTATGTGGAATCAAGTATCTTCTTATATATACGTCAATACTTGATCTGATACGCTTTTCAAGCCACCACCGGCAACCATCCTCTACACTGCGCTGCGCCGCACAGGCAAGGTGTTTTACTCTGCTTGAGCTTGTTCTGTTTAGATTTAGATTTCTCCCTGTACTGTACTTTTTCCTTCAAATCGGTAGTCACGCATCACGCACCCCCCTCTATTGCGCCACGTCATGCTTTTCAAAATGCCAGCCATTTGAATGCACCTCTATTGCACCAGGTCATGCTTTTCAACATTCAAATGGCTGCCATTTTGAAAAGCGTGACCTGGCACAATAGAGCCGCATTCAAAGGGCTGCCATTTTGAAAAGCCTCACCTGGCACAATAGAGGTGCATTCAAAGGCATGACCTGACACAATAGAGCTGTGTTCAAATGGCTGGCATTTTGAAAAGCATGATCTGGTGCAATAGAGGTGCATTCAAATGGCTCGCATTTTGAAATCGCAATAGAGCTGCATTCAAATGGTCAGCATTTTGAAAAGCATGACTTGATGCAATAGAGCTGCATTCAATTTCAAATGGCTGCCATTTTTAAAAGCATGACCTGACACAATAGAGCTGCATTCAAATAACTGGCATTTTGAAAAGCGTGACCTGGCACAATAGAGGTGCTTTAAAATGACGGGCATTTTGAAAAGCATGACCTGGTGCAATAGAGCTGCATTCAAATGGCAGGCATTTTGAAAAGCATGACCTGACACAATAGAGATGCATTCAATTTCAAATGGCTGCCATTTTGAAAAGCATGACCTGACTTCCATCTACTTATGTAATTTGAACACTACCTTTACACTGCCCCAGAGGCCGCAAAGACGTTGGTCGTATCTGGCCCTCACTGTCTTCAACATGTCAGACAAGGACGGACATACGGGTCGAAATGGACATTATTTATTCATGGTTAATTTCCGGCTGAGATATCGAACTCAGGCTGGGACCTATTCCGTGTCCCCCCATCTGACTATCCGCGGTTGTGTCCCTCCGGGTTCTCATGCCCCCTACGCCAAAAGCTTACCGCGGATCGGTGCTAGAGGTCTGGAGTTTGATTTCAAGAAATACAGTGGGAAAAGCTACTGTAATGTTACAGACATCGTGATGAGAGACGGGACAATGCGTAAAGTGCGTAGAATCATTGCGATGAGGATGAGGGAGCGTGCTGGTAAAAGAACGACGGTGCGATGGGCTGCATATACGGCGGAAAGGGAGGCGGGTATGGAGGGCGTGGGTGAAAGTGAGGAAGAGGGGGAGGTGGGAACGAGTAGTAAGAAGGTGCGTGCACTGCAGCTTGAGTGCTCGCTGCGGGAGGTGTTCGTGGACGGCGAGGAGAAGCCACGAAATTGCCAATCTCGTCCAATCCTGCGCTGCGAGCTGCTCGTCGACGGGCCGGCGACGGGCTCATCGTCTGACGTGTCGTCCGTTCGTTTTCGCTTCCCAAAAAGAACGGCATAACACTTGTCCGTCTGGAGCGTAGCATTCGCAGGAAGGTCAAAGTGACCTTGGATCCGCTCCAGGAGGTTGCTCTTGGTACCTTTTTCGTCGAGCTCGAGCGCCCACGCTAGGTCCTGCAGCTCACCGAGCTTTTGCTGCTTGAAGGTACCTGTGAAAGTCATGGCAGCAGTTGACTCGGCACGACGGGTCCGGCTAGCTGCGGCGGCGTCGTCCTTCTTCTCCTGTCGTTATGATACGTGACTGGGTGTGGACGATTCCCCGCGAGAATGGCATGGCTTGCGGCTTTGTCTCTCTGTTGCCGAGCGAGTGTGCGCTGCTCTTTGAGCCTCTGATTCCGCGCTCGATAGTGGGCGATCTTCACGGGTGTGGACAGATCAGAAGGAGGGTCGTCGTCGGATTCTGAGTCCGAGTCGTCGTATACGTCGTGAATGCAGGAAGTGGCGGGAGGGGAGGAGTGGTGGAAGATGAAGCTTGCCCAGCATCAGAGATGACACGGTTCGCGGGAGTAGGCGTGGAAAGCTGGGGAGTTATTAGCGTTATTGGCGAGAAAGAGCTGGAATTGTCGGAATTGTTGGAAATCCTGAAAGGAGTTCGACTAGTACGAGCACCATTATCAAGAAGAAGAAAGATAGAAGAAAAGAGACTCACAGTCATCTTTGCTCAACGTTGCGATGAGGGCAAATTGGACGAACGAGAGACAACGAAAATCCCCGACATAAAGGCAAATCCAGCACAGATTCTGAAAAGATCCCTCTGCATCGCTGCAGTTGATGGGTTGATGTCCTGAGAGTCTCCTGAGTTCTGCGGTCAGCGTCGTGCTCTGGCTGGTGAGGTTGATGGAAAAGCAGCTGTACAAGTCCTCCCTGGCACGCTGGCCCAATACAGAAACGCCGTCTTTCCCAGCAGCCTTAAGTGCTTGCGGATGCAAAATGTGATATTATTCCAACACGACGCGCAAGCAACGCGCACCTGGATGTCACCCCATGGCTCCCGAATGAAGTCTTGGCGGAAATTGTTCAGTCCGCGCAACCGTCGGACCAGGCCACTCTGTGTCGCGTTTCGCCTCCCAAAATATTAAGTCACTTACATGTACACCTAATTTAAACAATAGGTTGTGTGCGTGGTTGACCCGCAATAGAATGATTCGTGAGCGCGCCCGGCAGATCTGGATAGCCAGGGTCATTGCGAACATTTCTTTCGGTTTAGATTCCGCCCAGAGCCATTATTGCGTTTTCCACAAGGCATTCAATTTGAAACGTGTGCTTTGATGACCGCGCATTTACAGCCGTTTTCAGAACATAAGGCGCAGTCAGTTTTTTTTCTTTCTTTCCAGCAGAATCGGCGTCACGGGCTTAATTTTGATCCCATTGCCTTGGGAGTAGGTGCGTTGTATTCGCATTAGGCTGGTCGATCTGAGTTTGAAATGACGTAACAAACTTCTTTCCTAAAAAGGTTATTGGTGTTTCCCTCTCTCCGAAGGAAATTCAAGTTAATTTTTGCCTCGGCCGGATCGCGCCTTTCCCTCCAACTCATCCCCACCCATCCGAGAAAAAACGGCGAAGATCTGGGTGTGGTAGGTGAAGATTTGTACGCTTTGCTGTTATTTGCATCATGTCGTAACTCACTTTACAGCTCTTTGTGGAACTTAGGGCGCGGCCCGTTTTTTTTTTTTTGTCAAATTTTCTCATTTTTGTTGTTGCGGGCTCAATATTGGGTTTTGTACACTCACATGCTATCTGTGTCATATGCCGATTACTTTATACATACATGTATTGAGCAGGACAGAGTTACAAACCTCTGGGATGTTTATTGCACTGAAAGCAAAATCATGTATTATATTCATTCTCACTTCGGTAAAGCTCTACTGGGCGCACACTTTCGTAGATGGTATTTCTTTCATAGCCTAAAAATACTAACATACTCTCGGTATAACATACTCAAAAACAAGGGAGATCCAAGAGATTATACTTGGCCCGCATGAATGATCGCCGTTGACTTGAGGCCATTGCCGTTATCCAACCACACATTTATACATGCAGGGTCGTCTGGTATCGTCAAAGGGTAGCTTCCCTCATTTCCTGTGGATTTCCTTGGATCTTCATCATCTTCACTCTCTGTCACCCTCTGGTGCTTTGCGCGACCACACGACTGGTCCAATTGCTGACTTGTGCCGTCCTGGATGATTCTAAGGTCTTCTGCCGTGGACAGGGAGCTTTCTGAATGGCTACAGATCCAGATTTCCGCCGGGGTCCTCCCATTGGATCGTTTCAACGAGTTGCTTCAGACCAAGGGGGCATTTATGGATATAGGGAGAGGGGGAGGTCCCGAGGGGGCCTGAAAAAAAAACTTCTTCCTATATGTTATGAGGCAAGTAAAATAAAAAATTAGAGCACCTTTTGCACCTCCATGAGGTGGGGAACACAAGATTCGAGTGTTTAGAGGCCTACAGAGGCCAGATATTGACCAGTCGGCACTCGCATGCATTGTTCAAGGCCTGAGATGCCTCACCTTACCAACAAAATGAGTCAACTATTAAGACTATTAAGCAAATATTGAATATTCAATGTCCTCTTCAATACTAGGACCTCGCACGAGGATGTCGAGGACAATCGCTAAAATATTGGCCAGGGTGGCGGTGGGCCGCCACATGACCGGGAAGCGCGGACCGCCGCTAGGGATGGGAAACTCCTTCCCTATATGGAAGGAGGGGGTCCCAGGGATGGTTGAAAAAAAAACCTATATCCGTTTTTCAAATGCCGATGCCCCCTTGCTTCAGACTCGAACAAGTTGCGCTTCATATTTTTTGCTTTTATCACATTTGTGGTACCACGAACGTTGAAGAGTCAGTCCATGCACTCATGAACTGAGCGGGAATTTGAAGCAGCCAAAGAAAAATCGCACGAAGGCACCTGGGTGCGCAAGTCAATTTGTCGAGCGCACGTGACTTTTCACGGCCATTTTGTCTCAAAATGCACTATTGACAGTCATTGTAACAGGGAATGTGGCTGGTTTAAATCAAATTCATCATTTTTTTAGCCACACCGTAACAATGTTCACCGTCACGCCAAAGTGTTGAATTCAATCCTGAGTTGTGTACATCAATGGAGTGTGCCGGTGCTTCGGACTAGGATGATGGGGCGTTGAAGCGTATTGTCACGGGTGAAGAAGATATGTTCAGTGCACAAGCCAATTTGTACTAGGCATATCGTTCTCCGCACCAGATGTTCAACATTGGCTTGTACGCCTGGCTGCCAAGCGGGAACTTGCTCAATTCATGGGTTAGAGTGTTCACGTTTGATCTGTCCTTACCAGTCTTCCGCATAGAGGAATGGACTTGCGTTCCCCGGACACATTTACTTGTGCGGGTATCTCGAGGAATTCCACGCTCGCAAGTCAGGATGTTGTCCACAAAAGTCAACATGAGTTGCACGATACCGGGAGGCGGAAGGGACTATGAATACACGAGTTTAGGACTATTGAAAGACCTCATGAACTTGTGGTTGCCGCGGAGTAAGTGCGCGTCAGTGCCGCGTCACTCTGCATCAATGTGGACTTGTATTGGACCACTGAAGCGCCCATCCTAGGAAAAAATGGCTTTGCGACTGCGCTGGAATTGAAATTGTTTGGAAATCCAATGGCTTTCAGTGAGGGCAATACATCTAGGGTCGAACAATGTGTGTGTGTGTTTGCATCGAGTCTCAAACAGCCGTAAGCACAACGCTATCCCTTTGATTATTTAGCAGTTGGAAAAATATATGTTTAGGTGGATTTTTCAGGTTCCTGTGAACAACTATGTGGTTGCCAGGTCCAAAAAGCCCATCCTAGGGGCATAATTAGTTCCGAGAAAGTGTTACACTTTCACGTGTTTGCACACATTTGGTCGCTTACCAAAGATTGACCTCGCGCAAGGTAACCACTCACTGTGGGCTATGGGAATAAATTCGCCCGTCGACGACGGCATCACCTCTTTCACACCACTCGGGAAGCCGCCGAGGAACTCGATTTTTCGGAATACCCCCGATCAAGGTTCATGCCACAATTTTATTTGAAGAGTTTTGATGAACAAATGGGCTCAAATGACCCCGTGCAGAACTTTTCACCGCCACTGTATTATGGCGAGATGGGTGTGGGGTTGAGATGGTACGGCCAGAAATCACATGAAAATTGATTCTTCAATGGAAAGAAGGCATCGGCTGGATGAAGGCAAGAGGTGAGTGATCGGAAGATCTTGGCATTTGATCTGGCCACGCGAGGTGGCACGGATCATCGGCATCAAATGTTGGCAGTATCAACGGCTCGTTCGGCATAACTACTCTGGCAAGCTTTACTCGCGAAATAAGTACACATTCTTTGCCGTTTCAACATAGCTACACTATATTCAATATATATCAAGTGAAGACATCCAAAGATGATTGTTAGCCCAATTCTACCCAGAGCGATGCATTTATTACCGCCCCAGAAATGTCATGGACGATAGACCCGTTTTGAATGCATGTTTGACCCACCTGGAGCATCGCGGGCATTGGACTTCCTGGGTGCCTATCCTGCGGTCACCTCTTTCAAGAAATTGTTGCTGACTTTCATTATTTTCAGCGGTGGTAACCGCGTTTGTAGTCCAAGACGTATGTGCATTATTTACAGGCACAGAGCTCCATACTGTTTGCAGGGTGTTGGGTGGTGGCTACACAAGAGTGAAATGTGTAGACGCGACACGACACGACGCGCGTCGCGCTTCTGATTCTGGGGGGAAGTGGCAGGCGAAAAAATGTATTGATGGCCTGGATACTGCCGCTATTTGCCCTGCCAAACAGTTTCCTTATTTGGGGGTAGGTAGGGTCGTGGGATTATTTGCCAAGATCTGCCGATCAAGCACCTCTTGGATGAAGGCCACCTTCTCGCAGCAAGAGTACGTTATTCCCCGGATGCAGACGAACTTCGTGTGTCGAGTTAAAGCTTTCTCTTCCTGTCGAAGGTCCAATCGTCTTCTCAAACTGTCACGGTACGGGTTGCTCCGAGACTCGAGCAAAAAGGATACGAGGCGGGACGAGCGGAGCGGGGGCACGAAACTGGTGTTGGAAAGACAAGACGAGTAACTATGTGGCAAGAAAATAAAGACCATAGTAGGTAGGTAAGCTATCTACAACTATTTATGTCTCGGGTGCGTCAAAACCTCGTCGGGGAAACGTGGGGGAACCCACATTGAGAAAAAAGCTACCGGACTGAGATGCGTGCATTTTGTACAACATTCAACCAGGGCCGCTACAGAACACTTGCGTGCAAAAATCAGCCTGGGCACCCATTATTGATAGGAAAATTCATTACCAACGAGGAGCAGAGATCCTGCAAGGCCCTAATTACCCTCTTTATAAAATTACGCGTGTCCGAAGCCTTTTCAAACTCCGCCATCTCGCTTCCGGTGTCTCGGAGCCGCTCTACCGCTCTAACACATCCTCCACCCAACTTGAAGTGCTTCGATTCAAACACCGAGCATTGAACCTACTTAACCGAAGTGGTGGGCCGCTTCGCTCTTGTAATCAAAAGAAATATCTGCAACACACCGCATTCTTGAAACAGGTGGGAACGCAAACGGCGTGAACAGCTCGGGGTCGTCGTCCTGGAAGGGTGGAGGCCCGCATGGCCCGTATGAACAGCGCGTCTCGACGGAGGGGAAGACACTCGGGATATTGGAACCCGAAAAGTTTTTCATTCGCATTATACATTCAAGTCAGATAGTTGCAAACCCAGCACGCGCTGCAACTCAGAGAGTTCTTTACAAGTTGCGCCAGGGCAAACGTGGTTTAATGTGGATCGGTCGAAGTCCACTAGACAGAAGGCGCCACAGGGACGGCGGAGGATGTTCCGCGGCGCCACGTCGCCGTGGACGACGCCGGCGGAATGAAGCTGGCGCAGAGTGTTGTAGAGGAGAATTCTGAAACGTTGGATCAGCATAGAAGGACGAATAAGGACCGGGGGATATTTGCGTACTTTTCCTGATGCGTCAGACCCAGATCGTCCTAGCGAATCTCGTACTCCGAGAGCACGGTGCCGGCGTTTTCGAGGATCAGCCCGCCCCAGGGGTCGTAGCGTGGTTTGACGACGGCGTGGAGGGTGGGGACAATGACCGCCAGATGCGCGATCGCGGCGTAGACGTCAAACTCGTGGATGAGCAGATTGATGTCCTCGATTGCGTAGGTCTTCAGGACCACGCGTAACGGTGTCTCGCCCTCCATTGCGAAAGTCCCATGGTGTATGGCGGCCGTGTGGCCGCCGCGCGATTTGAAGGAGTCGATGGTGAGAAAGTATGGCGACGGCGAGGAGAGGGTGGATATGTGCGTTGAAACTAACGAAGAGGTGGAGTAGGCGACCAGGTCTGCGCGCGACATTGCATCGAGCGGAACATCATCTGGGGGTAGCCACGGAAACGGCCCCGGGGAAGTCGCATTTAGGGGAAGAACATCGGATTTGCGTGCTGAAGCTAGAGAACGGAAGCATCAGTTATTTGGGAAGAGAAATATGAGGATGGCACCAACATTTACCCGCTGAAACTCAAAAGCTGCCGAAGATGCCCACTAACTTTAGGTAGTGGGTCCTGAGGTGTCTATCAGGTATAGAGCGTCAGCCAAGTATGCATTTTCCGGTACCCGGTTTCGATTCAGCTAGCGTCGCTTTTAAATCATTTTAAATTCATCGCCTATTGTCTTCGGTCTTGTTGCTCAACCGCTTGATCTCGGCTTGATCGCGGCATTAACTTGTTCGGAACTTCCTTCCTTCAACACCCTTCACTCTTTGCTGATTCTATCCGCAAGAAAGGAGAATTTCTGTGACAATATGAATCTTTTAATGGATCCAAAAAACTTTTGGATCTGCTGATCAGCAAGGGGACAAGAACTCAGTGGAGGCAAGATTAACCACGAAAGAACCCCGACGCAGTCGGGGTTCAAATGCCCGATGGGAGCTGGTCGACGTGTCGACCGAGCGAGAATTGGGCCAAGGAGATCATTATTTTTTACGAACTTTCGAACTTACCTGTGCCTTTCCTAGGCAAGTCCTTCAACAAGATCCGAGAAATTCAGGAAGAGATATGAGAGTATCACCCATTTTTCTGTCAACCATTCCCTGTGAAACTGAAAATGTCTGATGAAGATTGGCCCCACCTCGGGCTCAAAAAAATTATAACTGTCATATTTTTGAACCAGAACTCGGCAGCCGACTGGAAACTTCCATTCTGACTTTCTTGACAGTGATCAGGTTTCGATCGTACTTTCTACACCCTTCCATTCTTCTTTCTATACGGCGTGATGCACCCGTTCTTTGGCGTGGGATGTATACATCGCACAGGTCGACGTATCTAATCCTGCTGACCCGAATCGGGGGGTCACTTTGAGCTGGGTGAGAGCGCAACCGCCAAAACGATGGGGTGGGTCTGCATTTCGAGAGACTGACTGTGGGGCACCAATGGCAGGGAGGTATGGGCGTGCTTTGAGGTCAGCTGGCGTTTTAATGAGATTGGGGCCAATAGTTGCCGCGCTTTGACAACAATAGCGGTGACAATGGGACCCCACGATGCTGAGAATTGTACGTGTCACATTCCTCACCATCTTCTAACGAGATGGGGTCAGTACACAGGAATAAGACAGACCAAATATGGTGCGACTGCTTGCGACTGGAATGAGGGGGGGGCCACGCACAACGGATATACTGACTAAGAGAATCATATACCACCGTCGTTAAAAATGAACCGCCATTGAATTGGCATTACCGAATCCGCAGTCGATTGTGGCAGTGGTGTTCGCCTCCGCAGCAGATGTGCGTGCCGAATCAATGATTCTGTGGGCACACCTCGGTCTGAATTTGTGAGATAAGTCTGGACACGACGGCAGGGACGTGCATCTTGCGCGCGCCATGCAAAGCTGGGACCACCGCCTTCATTATTATTCCAGACAGGCCCAGAGTTGAGAGAATGGCTCGAGCAGCCAGCCTAGCAATAGATTCAGATACAGCGAACGCGATATGCGCTCAGAGGTGATACTGGTGCGAGATACGCCGTAAACCGAGATTCGAGGCTGAGGGGCATATTACGTTTACGACGCTCCGCAATAAATGGCACCATATCAATTCTGTTTGCTCCAGAAGCGCAAGACGCCTGATATCGGATGGCATTTGTGGCGAGGAATATGAGGATTGAAAAGAAGGAAACTCCTTTAGCTGAGAAACATGCGCGTTGCTGAATCGCCACCGAAAGAGACAAAGCTACCGGATATTTCTCTCTGTAATGCGGGGGATATGGAGTCGAATCTAATATTGTTTCACTATTGATAAGGTAACATGCGACATTGACGTACTGGATGACCGGCAACTGTGGATGAAATTGTTTCAACTTCCGCCGTGCCGAAGAAGCTTTCGTACAATGACCCGTGTGTTTTTTGGTCGGACCTTGAGAAGCGTCAAAATTGTGAGTGAGTCGGCAAATTGAGCCTATCTTGAGCACTAATTCATGGGGAGGTATTCCTGGTTCTTGGAGTAAATTCAGGAATTCGGGGTCAGAGAACGCGTCTTCGCTGGAGCTGTCACCGCTGCCTTCGATTGAATCACTGCTGACATAGCAATGAGTCTCGCCTGGCACGGTACGAAGAATCGCTGCATTGAAGTCGTCCACAAATGTGTTGAATGGGCCCAGAATGGCCCGTGTGATGCAGACAGACGGGTCAGCAACCACATTGGGAGGAAAGACAAAGTTGATAAAATCTTCAACGGATTGGGTGTGCTGTAGACGGTCGAGATCGACTGAATTCTGGAGATGATCATCCCCAATTGCGTCCAGAAAAGACGAGAAGGCCAAATCGGACTGCTGACACTACAGTCTTAATTCTGAAGAGAACATGCGCCAGACAAAAGATACACCGCAAATATAAGATATAAAACGTACACTCCGGAAGACATTGCTTACCTTGAAGGCAGAACAAGTGATGACATTACCTAACTTTGCCATGACAGATTATTCCTCACAATGTAAGACTAGGGATATCAATGTGGTTGATTTGAACAATTGCAAAGATCACTTTTCGTATTACACTGCTCTATCACGAAGTTCCACTTCTGAAGTCACAGTTATTGTTCAAGGGATGGATGCTTCAAAAATAACGAAAGGCATTTCAGGATTTCTGCGGCAAGAATTCCGGGAACTTGAAATGTTGAATGAAATAACTGCCCTTCATTATAAATATGAAGACAAACTATCACTTGAGTTCACGGGTATAAACAAGAAAGAAGTATTGCGAAGCTATCAAATGTGGAAAGGGGGACAACATGAACCACAAGTTTTACATCCATCTATTAAATGGAAGCATGGTGATTCTGCTTTGATGCCGGCCAATTTGCCAGTGGGAAAATGGAAGCTGGTTGGGTCAGACAAATCTAAGGGAAAAAGTTCAGAAGACAAGACTAGCACCGGAAAACGCAAGGCTTCGGACAAACCTGGAAGCCCACCCAAGACTAAAAAGCCCAAAGTCTCTGGCCCTTCACCCGTTGGTACAAGTTGGGACCCTGTCAACTATAGCTGCTCATATGATGCAGTGGTGACACCAATCTACGATATCTGGCAGGACCACGCGTACTACGCACCATACGACAAAAGCTTCCCGGCCAAACAGACCAAACTCTTGCTTCTCTGGGACGAACTCGGCATTCCTCACGACCTCCCAAAACAACTCTGGTATATCACTCATAGTTATCGGCATGGACGTTGACACGCGTTCAATGTCTATCTCCATGCCCGCGGAATCCAAGGCCGAGCTCATCAGATTTATCAAAACTTTTGCTGCCGGGAAACGCTGGACTCTAAAAGAATTCCAACGGCTCGCAGGCTGGGTAAATTGGCTCTCAACGTATACCCTCGTCTCCGCCCGGGACTCTGCAATGTCCCCGCAACAGGGCTCAATGTAGAAGCGACGGTTCTGACCGAAGGAGGCGCAGGAGGCACAGATGAGGACAACAATGTCTGAATACAGATAAGGACATACTGAATGTAAGGGAAGACGACGCCAAGGAAGTGGACGCTGGCAACCCGAACGAAAGGGAGCAATTTTGAGACCCGTGCCTCAGAATTGAACAGAGCAGCACTATTGCCATTAGATTTGCATGGCCTGACGTCAATCGCGGGTTCACATTTTGAAAAGCGTGAGCCTATTGCCATTAGATAATAGATTTTGAAAGGCATGACCTGACGTCAATGGCCCAAACTGGGAACATTATTCCATTCTGGTTCTCTGAGAGATTCCACAAATTTTGTGAGGTTCTCAGATGATACCTTGGCTCATGGGCAAGCCCCTGGTCAAATTGCAGGGGATTTGACTCAGAAGAGGTTGAGCATTTCGATGATCACCCAAACCGGGAACCTTATTCTATTTTGGTTATCTGACAAATTCCACAAATTTTGTGAGGTTCTCAGATGATACCTTGGCTCATGTGGAAGCCCCTGGTCAAATTGCAGGGGATTTGACCCAGGAGAAGTTGAGCATTTCGATGATCACCCAAACTGGGAACATTATTCTATTTTGGTTCTCTGACAAATTCCACAAGCCCCTAGGAAAGCTACAATTGCGTTCACATACGACGACGTCGGCGGAATCACATTCGAGGTCGGGCCAGCTAGTGTGGTGATGGAGCATATCAATGAGCTGGCGGCGCAGCTCCGATGGCAAGTCGCCCGCGCAGCGCGAAGTGGTGAGCGAATGGAGCTGCATCTCGTGTCCATCTTTGAGGGATCGGTAATCCACCCGCTCTTGCTACCCATGCGCACCTCGACTGCTGCACTGCAGCTGGAAATTCACGATACTGCACGTGTTCTTCCTCCCGGTAGGCGGACAGAGAAACTTGTGCCGGCCATTGAGCGCTCTGTGAAATTGTTCATTTCGGACCTGGGGAAGGAAATCCTCCTTGTCCATTAGTTAGTGCATATGCTCCAGCTTGCTGCTTCCTAAGGGTAGTCCATACGCAGAGTATCTACTGTAGGGTACAGTTATGCACCACCAATTGGTGACTAGTCCGGCGCCCCCCTTTTGTCTTTTTCTTATTTCAAAGAAAGAAAGAAAAAAGAAAAAAAAAAGAGGCCGCTCGGAGGCGGATGAAATTCAGCTGATGATACAGTCGTAAACTGGTGATAAGCCTGCAATTGGAACATACATGAAATTGTATTAAATTTGCATTTCTGAGCTTATGTTCTCTGCATTGGCGAGTGTGGGACCCGCGCCCGCCGTTCAATTACAACTGTTTGGATTGACGTGAAGAGCCTTCAGCTTTCCTGGAAAGCAACCGGGGCGCTGAGGAAAAATCGGAGGAGATAGTTCGAACTGAAATTTCGCTGGCTATCACGCCAGATAGACGCCGTCAAAATCCGGGTTGAAATGGCTGCATACAGTTCAATTCACTGATTCGATTCGAAACTCGCCATGCCGTGCCGTGGTTAAATTGCAACTGTTTGGACGTGCAGAGCCCGAAGTTATCCACTGAACTTTATTTTTTTCAAGTTCATAGTTGACATATTCATACTGACACGGGAGATCTGACTTCAAAGTCCCCTCACAAATGGCCCGCATGTTGTAATTACTCATTTACAAATCCTTTTCAGTGCTTAGATCGACCTTCTGAAGTCCAACTTGTACGTCGAGGCCGCGTCAACACTGTGTCAAGGTCGCGCCGAGGCCGCGTCAGTGTGCGCCAATGTCGTGTCAGTGCCGCGTCAACACGGCCACTGTCGCATTGACGCGGCATTGCCTAGGCGAACTTCCCTTGCACCTCTGGGACTATTCATGTGCGGGGAAAGGTGATAATTGAATACGGAATACACTACAAGTAAATGCTGAAGTATTACAGGTCTGCTTTGTAAGGTCATGGGTGAGAGTATCTGTTTTTTAGACGAATCAATCGGCTGCCGGTTCACCTTGAGGATTTGAAACTCAGTGGATTTGAAACTTAGTATGAGCGCCCAACGTAGATGGGTTTGCTCTCATCTCTAACGCGCTCGGTATGGTAAATTATCCTCCCATTTCTGTCTCGGAACACAAGGGGGAATCGGGATTCGAATTTCCGACAGGGCGTAGGGGGGAGGGGGGGGTCCCGGGAGGGCCGAAAAAAACTTCTACCTATATATTAGCAGGGAGGGAAAAGAGCCTCTAAAACACATCTATGAGCCTTTAGAGGCTCAAATTCACCATTGGGAGGGATAAGGGAGCAGTCAACATATTTAAGGTTTGAATGGCATTTTGAGTCACATGATTCGTAATGCCATTTTGTACCCTGTGCTTCACTATTGAACAATTTAATTCGCATTTTGAACCCCATGCCACAGAATGCCATTTTGTATCACATGCTTCGTGCTGCCATTTTGTACCCTGTGCCTCACTATTGAATGATTTAATTCAGCTGAGAGCAGGAGGGATAAGGGAGCAGTTAACGCTCCACCGATCCGAAATGATGCGGGTGCCAAATAAAATTGCTGAGCTGCTTGCACTCTGATCATCCGCAATCAACCAATCATAAGAAGATAAACACCGCTCAATTACATACAATCACACACATAACTTGAAGCGAAGTAGTCATATAAGTATGCATCACATCTCCTCCGGCATTTCATGAAACGCAGTGTCAGCAAAGTCTAAGCTATCCAAAACTTCCTTCCGGATTGCTTCCTCATCTTCGCCACCCAATTTCAATGCCAAGGCGCGCAGCCAATCTTCTTCTTCGGCAGCAATGGGGGCAGATTACCAATCGGCCATGAAGTTGAGCCGAGATTTCTTGTACGTGCATTTGAGCATCTGCAACGCTTCCATAAACATGGGGTTAATACAATTCCATCATTTGGTGTCAGTCTCAGTTGATGATGAGAAAACTCGTTCTGATGGAACAGAGGTTGCCTGGATCAGGCCAAAGTCAAGGAAAAGGCGATAGATTGTTGGCCATAACGTGTGTGCGTGATTCTGTAAAATAACAGGAGCTGTTAAATGATTTTGAAAAGGAATAGAGTAAAAGAACCTACGGTCTAATAACCAATCATATCGGTGGAAGCCCTGAAAATATGAGGGAATAGAAGATATTCCCATGAGTTAACGAATTACTATATAAGGCAATTCTGGAGATATAAGCCATTTTTGGCCAGAATTTGAAAGCGACTTTTTGCATAGGCATCGTGGGAAAAAACGACCCACATAGGCAAAAAGTACTTGTTGAGTAGTGCAGATTTCCACTTTGGATCATGTCAATACCATGTCATTTGAGCTCGCAATTGCTCTCAGAAAGTGGCCATTTTTATCGAAAACAGGCCAAAAACGCCGCTTTCCGAGAACGATTGCGAGCTCAAATGACATGGTATTGACATGATCCAAAGTGGAAATCTACACTACTCGACGAGTACTTTTCGACTGTGGTAACAGATTTTTCCCACGCACCCTCTACAAAAAGTCGGTTTCAAAATCTAAGCAAAAATCGCATACTCTATGAGAATTGCCTTTTATGGAAGTCTATTTACATTGCCAAATATCTTCTATTTATCCATAATTTTGGTCTACAAGCTGTTTGGAGTGATCTGATGCGCCCAACATCGAGAACCACCGACGCCATTACTTTTGGCGAGCGCAAGTATACTGTACTCATTTTCAAGTTTGCCTGGTCGTTGCAATAATGAGACGAACAAACCCGTATGGGGAGGGAGCACCCCATGGAGACCCGTGTGTTTCTGTCCATCTCCGACGCTCTTTATTGATCCGGTGCCGCAGATTTCTCGACCAGGTACCGCAGCACCGTCAAGCGTACCCCCAGCTGCCCACTCGCAGCCGCGAGGTGCCCAGGATTGGGCGGGGACCTCCTCCGTGTGTGATATGCAAACTGAATTGCGGTAGGAACTGACCTTTGATCGTAGGACGCCTTCGCGCCACGGCCGCTCTGTCTCCTTTGAGAGTCCCGTCGTCGATCGCCACCATCCAAGGGGCAACTCCGCGTTTTTCGATGACGCTGTGACGCCAACCCCAAATCGCATTAATTACCCACCGCAGCGTGCCCAGTCCGGTCTCAGCACCGACCAACTCCTTTTCACGCTGCTGGGGAAAATGGATGCGGTGCTCGACGAAAACCGCAATCTAGTGAATTGTGTAGCTGAACTGACGCACCGTGTCACTCTTCTTGAGCAAGGCGCGCACGCCCCCCAAGCGGGCCGCCGTCGTGGGCCGCAGCGTGGACGGGCCGTCGCACATGCACCGTCAACACGCCGTTCAGTGCGGCACCACTCTCCGAGCTCAGAGGAGTTTATCGACCCCGTTCTACGTGGGTTGGAGGCATTGGATGGCACATCGGAGACGACAGCTGACACGGCAACTGGGTCCGAATTTTCCGATGATGCCGATGACTGTACAAGCACCACAGGTAACGACAACGAGGGTCCGGTAGTTATCGATGACGAAACGCTCACGAGGGCCGAGAAGAAGGCTGTAAGGGTACGTTCTCTATTGATCTTCTCCTTCAATTAAATCAAGACCTTTCGTAGCTCCGCATCTCTCAGATCTTCCGCCAAATTTGCAACGTATTTGGAAAGGAATGGCCCGACGTTACTGAAGTCCGCATCAATCCCGTCACAAGTCAGCAGTATCCCACCCCGAACTTCGCGTACGACGTTCTGAACATCGATAATTGTGCGCTGTTTCGAAAGGTTGGTGAGCGCGCACAACGGGTGTTGGTGGTGGGTTTTCCCCAATATTTCCTTTCTTTCTTTCGTCATCTTTTTCTAATTACTGGCGTCGTAGGACCAGGCCGCGTGGCCGAAAGCCCTGAAGCGTCTCAAGACGTTGGGGGACCCCATCACGTGGGACCTCGACTTCACCACTCACTGCGCGAAGCAGTCGTTCCGTAGCTACAAGAAGCAGTGGTATCGCCAAGTAACGGAAGAGGGCCGGGAGAAAGCGGAGGAAAAGGAGAAACGAGATCGACGCATTCAGCGGAGGGTTACGGTAAGTGGTTTCCTCAATTCAGAGTGTCGTGCTTCCACTAATGAACTTGCAGAAATCCGAGCAGATCCACAAGGTTGTGGAGGCTGTCGCTGAAGACACCGGAATGGATGTTGCGTTCCTGCGCATCTCCACTCACCCCGAATACCTCTCCGACGAAGTTTCTGGTCCCGAATCCGATTCGGAAACACCAGAGGACTGGAAGTTTCGTCTGGCGACACTCGCTAACCTCCGGAACGATCCTACATCTTTGAAAGCCACTCAAATTCTCGAAGTCTTGGTTCCTGGGTGGCGTGACGAGCAGGTATTTCAATCCTTTATCTCTCCTTCTATTCAGTTGTCTAATCCGTGAAATAATAGTACACAGAGTTCGTTCACTCCCTTCAAAACCGCTACGAGAAGAGGGGTAAAGGTAACTCCAAGCAGTACCATCGCGTGTATACGGGGCGGGTCTCAATGCGTATTCCTCGCTACGCTCCGTACAACTCCGGCGTCAAGCAAGATTGGCTTGAGGACACCAAAAATAACCCCGATCTCGCGCTCCAGATCACGGACTGGGGCAATTACAATGAGCCGGGCGGGTGCGAATTCAAGCCCATTCCTATTCCAACCTAACTACACGCAACACTACATTAGAATAATAATGCCTTACAGCCATCGTTATCTTCGTTCTTCGCTATCGCACCTTCTTCCATAATTACGTATTTCCCCGATCACACTGCTCTTCGTTCCTCAATCAAATCCATTTGCTTGATCATCGTCGATGTCGCCAGTCTCAGATCCACCCCCGTAACCAACAAGTGAACCGGGAAACTGGTTTAACGTGAGCGCAAGAGGAGGGCAAACAACCATGCCACCCACCCGATCCATCGCAGATAGAATGCATGGTGGATATTGAGAGTCATTTGGAGCAGCAAAGGATTTGTATTCCCAGGTTTCAATCCCAAGCTCTGGGCTGGTTTGTGAAACAATTAATTAGCGTTTCCGGCAATTTCAAATTCAGCAGGCACTGACAAATCATCCCAGATAAATTTACCATCATCCAGAGGAGTTAGATTGGAGCGCTTCATCCACCGGATGAGGACAAGAATTGTCGCAGAGGATTCAGGAACTCCGATTTGTTTGTGCTTGAATACCATGTCAAGCTCGCCTGCAAATCCTTTGCCTCGAAAGTCACAGTAGACAAGACAAGACCCGAAATTCCGGCTCCGACTGCTCTGAGTAGAGGTGATCCTTCGTCCGTCAAGTAAAAAATAATTGTAGGTTTCCAAATATGCTCCGAGGTCATTGAAACCGATGTTGTGACCATTTCTTGCATAATACTGCTGGAGACCGAGGATGATATTGTTGTTTTGGGGTTCTTTTGCTGCCTGCGAAATTGTTCCCGCTATTGCGCGAGCATTTCCATCTCCACTGAGAAGATTTTGTTCTAACAAAAATATTAATGCCAGGCTATCAGTGCAGCTTACAACAGACCATGAGTGACTGCGTCCTGGATAGTTCCGAGTGCTTGCATGTTGTCCTCAACACCTAACAACAGCGTCATGAATTCATGCTCAGACTGTATTTTGGGGTCCGAGGCGCCTGCGGTTTCGTTCATTATATTATGAAGCTGGATAACAGCCTTTGAGTAATGTTTGGGAAGGTAGTGAATTACGAACCAGGCCATCCAACTTTGCGGCTCGCTGAAACTCCCGCATCATCGAGACCTCGACGCGGCCACCACCCCAATTGTTACTATTTACATTCTTGAGAATTTTGTTAAGGCGTTCAGTGAGAAAAGCCCAGAAGCCGTATACTGTTCCAAAGTCGCGGACCTGCTCGGGGATGTGAACCGACCAGTGATGATTAGGTCTCATTGCATCTCTGCCATATAGCTATTGGTAAGTTAGTAGCCAATCTCGCAAATAGTAGAGCTAGCATACCACAGCAAATTTGAGCAAGTACTCGCGCAGAAGAAGTTCTGCTTTTTCGAGACTTGAATTCTTGATTGCACTGCCAACCAAAATTTTCAAAGCCATTGCGAATCTTAGGAAGTTGATGTCTTCATCTTTTTGCATGCGGGGAAGAGGAGGAGGCGAGGGCTTGGTTGGTTCTGGGCCTTTGTTCTTGGCCCTACTCCGTGCCCATGCTGCACGCTTTTGCTCATATGCAGGCAGGGTTTCTGTCTCGTATTTCGTCAGGACCGACTCGTACTGACTTGTTGCACCTGTGAGCCAGTCGTCCCATACAACCGGAATCTTAAGAAATGGTTGGATGTTAAGCACCCAAGTTAAACGATGGCTCACAATAATCGCCCATGGCCCAGTGACAGCAAATTTGTATTCGTCTGCTGTGAGAGAACCACCTGCTGGTTCTCCAACACGCCGGGGAATATGGCCTGCCCAAGATGGAGCCTACACTCTCGAGGAAATTGTGAACCATGTTCAACTCTCGTTCTGTTCCACCTGCAGTGTTTGCGCGGAGAGCTTTGGGTTTTATCCAGCGGGTGTACCATTGAGTTTTTGCTATACCTGGGTTTCAAAGATCAGCAGTTGCCGATCACTTGAAGAAAATTCCTGAAGCTCACCAAGGAGCAAATTGTGCATTGGGTCGACAATTGTCCAACGGATCAGATCAAAATAAACCAGTCGAGCAAACTCTGTCCATCTTGTGCCATGTCTCGCAAAAAACTCGGCCCTATCTTCATCCGTCTGCAGATTTTGATATTCAAAACACAATTGTCTGTGCTCTTCGCTATTCCGTGGAGTAAATTCTGGGTTTTCATATATTCTAAGTAAGCATGATTTAAACTACATAGCTCATACCATTCCTCAGAGATTTGTCAGTGAAAATATTCTCGCGTGAGACGCAGCACTTGGTGCATGGAGCATTGTTGTGGCTGTGATCAGCGAACCCGCAAAGTTTGCAAAGTGCGGGATGGTCTGCGATTATCGCAACTAGTGCAACACGAACACGGATTCCTATCGAATGAAATGGGTAAGATGTCAGTTGGAATAGGGATACCTCACCATTTGAGTGCCCGGGCCCTTTGACAGTTATCCCATGGTCATATAGTTGGATCAAATCATCGACAATGGGTTTTAAATAGTTCTGCAGTTGCTCTGCAGTAGGCTCTTTTGGACCCGGTGTCATGCCACAAATGATCGTATTTTCGGCCCGGTACCTTGAATAAAGTGAGTTCAAGAAATAATTTAACATGGTAATATATGGAAATTTACCGAAGGGCAGTCGTCAAATTTTGCACAGTCAGAGACAACACACCGGATGAGTGACTGGGTCCGTAGCTACTGCGTTTACGCCCGAACCTAGTTCTATGTCAGTTTCAGGATATGCGAGATAATGTGATGATACCAGTCCAGACTGAGTGTAACACCTAGTCGTATCTCATCCTCGGACCCAGGTCCATAGAAGAACGACTCGTTGTCCACACCCCTAATTGTACTCCAAACGGCACCATCCTGCATGCAGCGCATTTCTCCCGGTATGCGCATGCGAGTTTTCCACGCATTCACTGCCCTAAACATGCCTGGACGCTCGAAAAAATCTGCGAGCGCCTGAGAAGGCAGCTGTATCGGAGTAACCGTGATTGGTTTTGGAGTGCGCTGTTTCGGCTTTGGAATAGGGACAGAAAGTGGAAGAGATTGGGCATCTTCGTCAACTGGTTCCTGATCGATTATGTCGAACAGAGTTTCATCACAAGCTTCGCAAGAGGCGTTGACAGCAATTTTGGCATCAAAGATACGATGACACCGAAAGCATGTTGGGTGAACTGTGAAGCCATCTTTCAGTTCGAGCTTTGAAAGCACAGTCGTCAATGTCTGAGCCATCGGAGGGGGCCCAAGAAGACTCTTTGATGGTGCCTTTTCAAAGAGGAGATTCAAAGAGCGAAGAATAAGACCACATGCTGAAAAGCTGACATGGTGTCGGGTGTGCAGGGTTCCGACAAGATACATGACAGCCCGGATATACCAGAGAGGATGATGTTTTGCATGTGCAAGCAGTGCAGTCTGCTGCTCGCCCGAGAGAACAGGGAATGAGGTCAACCGGGACTCAATTGATTGAGTAGGCAAGTTCGGTGACACTCTGAATATCATGGTTAAGAATGATCGAGTACTGTGATATAACTCACTCGGTGACTGCTTGAGTGTGGCCCTGTGGCACATCTGGCTCTTCCTCTTCGGCACGTGAATCTCTGAAAAAAAAGATGGTCAGAGAAATAAAACTTGGATTTAAACTCCGTACACATCCGGAATAAGTGGCTGTGAAGTGTAATGATAGACAGATGGGCGAGTCGATCCACGGGCAGCAAGAGCACTGGTTGGTACCCGTGAGGGCGGTCGTCCGCGGGCTGCTAAGACAGACGATGGATTAAAGGTGGGTTGGGTTGGGTTTCTGGTGTCGCTCGTAGACTTCCTGGACATTTCTCGCTTGCTGAAGTGGGTTGCGACTGCTGCAGGAGCTGAACCGATATTTATATTGGCTGCTATAATACATTTCCCACTGTGGAATCTAATGGGACGTACGGAAAGAACAGTTGGACTCAGATTGCAAGAATAAAGAGTAGTTGGATTGGCTGAACAAACTTCTCCTTGAGTTCTTGGATTTTATCAACACAAATTGATATATCAATCAAAGCCTGACTGTTCAAAACAGTCAACAATGAACGAAGACTGGTCAGCATTGGACAATCCCGTGTTTGAAGCGGAATATCGGTGTAGTCGGATTGGCTAATCAGACATCTCCGTCAGTCGTCGCATTTGATTAACACACAGTGAGTAATACATCTATCAACAGTGTGGCTGTTGGACTGAAAGACGGCAGATTGGGATTGGACCTTCGCACCCTCGAAGCTGAACAGTTGCACCTATCCATCACATATGATGAACAGATTCATGATAGCAGCCATAAGATTTGAGCACCCGTGCGCAACACATCTGTTTTACGACCGTAACGGCTACACGGAGCCCCACGGTCTCCATACCGCGCGCAGTACCCTGTCACCACCTGGGCCGTAATAAGACGGCCGTATCTTCGCACGGCCGTGTTCGCCACGGCCGTGGCCGGCACGGTTGCCAGCCCTACCCGTGACCATCCCTAGTCCAGACCATCATGGCGTCCTCGTA
The DNA here is from genome assembly GCA_029378375.1 of Mycena olivaceomarginata. Taxonomy (NCBI): domain Eukaryota; kingdom Fungi; phylum Basidiomycota; class Agaricomycetes; order Agaricales; family Mycenaceae; genus Mycena; species Mycena olivaceomarginata. Next base: position 53,013 of record JARKIC010000936.1, on the reverse strand, counting down.
GTTACTGTCAGAGGGAAGATATCGCACCTAATACTTGAGCATGCATCTGCTTTGCCTGCAGATGGCAGGTATTTCCCAGGGGCGTCGGATCGCCGAAAGAGTCGAAGTGCCGAATAGCAACACAATTTGTCACCGTGACATCACGGTCACGTCCTTCCCACGTCGACGGCAACAGACAACTTCAAATGTATCGCAATCACTTACAAGTTGCGTATAGTACGTTTGAGTCCGGATAGAACACAAGAGATCTTCTGCATACCTCGAGCAGACCTAGGCAGGGTCTGCCGAGGTCCAAGTTTGTCCAGGTGTGCCGAGCAACCTGAGACCTCGGCGCAGGCTTGGGTCGAGAAGCCATCAAAATGCAGTGATCTGTCCAAAGGGAGGACCGTCGAGTACCCCTGCCTGCACCACGGCTTCACGATTCTCAGTGGAGGCAAGATGCCTCGAAGACTTGCTGTGGGATACGTCTATCTGGTGCTAACTGAATGAACGAGCTCAGGGGTTGCTCAGCCGGGGAATGCAACAAGATTCCGGATGGTTAAAAATCGAGCTCCGTGGATTCAGGCAAGCACTCGGGACAGTTATGAGCGAGCGTTCATCGGTAATGGAACAAAAGGCGGCTGGCAGACGTACCGACGGTGTCCAAATTGGACTTGGGATGAGTAGACGAGTTTGGGTCCGTTTGAATTAGTACCGGTGAAATGTTAGGTTTGCCAGAACAGAATACGACATCAACTTCGTACCTTCCCTGATGCCGTAAACCCAATGAGGGACACGGTATCTTCTAGATGCCCGAAATCCGTTAGACAATTGCACTCGAATGTCGGGGGTTGGGGCCCAGTGAAAATCCCCTATGCTCAGAAATGCTCAGATATGCTTGAACCTGCTGAACTTGTGCTCACTTGTGCTTGGAGCTGCTCGAACCTGCTGAACTTCAATTTCGACGGAATGACGTCAGTTTTTGCGGTGCAAATCTCACTTTAAGCTCAGAAATTTCACGGAGCACCAAGTTACAGAAACCCGCAGAGCGTCCCTCGGATTATTATCGCCAAGTCTTGTACAAGTGCAATTCGACCGTGAGAACTGTCGGAGTTCGAACCCCTTCTTGCTTCTGACTCCCAGCATTGCACTCCTTGCCCTCTCCCTCGCCCTCGTATAGAGATCTTGTGGATCCAAAATACCGCTATTAACACCTTTCCACCCGTACACTTCAAATTCAGTCCCGAAAACGCGATGGTCTGCGATCTGGGCTGATCCCCACGCACTTCAATGCCTTTTTTGGCCCGGTATCTCCACCAGATCTTGTGTCCTTGGTCTCACCGCCTACTTCACCACTTCACCTGATCAGCCAGACCTGTGTTACTGTGCCCTAGACCTGCTTTACCGTAAAGCTGTCGAGTGGACTACACGGTCTGCAATCTAATTTATTCTTCATGGCACGATATACTGACCAGCTTGCTCTCCCTTCTTTATCCTGCTCGTCGCTGCCGGACACCGCATTCGTTGCGCGCATCAAGAACGTAGATCACCAGGCGAGCATCTTCCTCTCCGACTCGCTTTCACGTCGCTGTCCCTGAAGAGTGCGACCGTGTCAGGTGCCAAGACAATGATGTGCTGGTATGTCGTCTGTCTCCCTACAAATATACCCCCTCCAAATTTCCAAGAATTTCGAGCCGAAATGTCTTCACAGCAGCTTCCTCGAAAATATTTTGCGAAGGTATGGTGGCGGACCAAACTTTATGACAAGTTTGAGTCCCAATTTGGTAACCCAGTGTCAATTACACTTTATGAGCACTTAAGACACCCAAATATATGGTCATGGCACACTCCAGATCAAAAATATCGCTATCTCCTAATTTGGTCGGTTGCGTTATGTACCCTGTATTTGTTGGAGGACTATCGCTCCACCGGATCGTCAAAAATCACATGGGTAAACATATCCTGCTTTCGATGCATGATATCCGAGAACTCAGATTGAATTCATTAGTGAGTGGGACGGGACTTTGTACCTAGAGAAAAATCCGACCGCAGGGAAATTACCAATATCTACCAATCCCAAAAAGAACTTTGGAAAAAGAGTGAGATTTGAGGTCTCGAGAAATGAATCGGCTACCCCTTTGTTTGACGGAACTTTGCAAAAGAGGTGGGGAGGCCGCGCTTGTACATCTTATGAATGGCACCATTCCATGGCACAGCAAAAAGATTAGGTCAATCGGGGCACTTACATCAAGGTTACAGGTGTCCTGCGTAGAAATGTGCCGGAACTGCTGCGGCGCAGTAAACAACCCCCGATATTGAGAGTTCCATGGCCCCTGGTTTATCAACCCAAGCAGTCCGACCAATTTCCAACAGACCGGACTGCTCAGGATAGTGCTGGGTATCATCTGGCAATTCGCCACGTACAATTAGCTCTCCATATCAAGTCATACATTCCAATATGGAGAGGCCCATGGACCCTGGTTTATCAACCCAAGCAGTCCGACCAATTTCCAACAGACCGGACTGCTCAGGATTGTGCTGGGTATCATCTGGCAATTCACCGCGTACAATTAGCTCTCCATATCAAGTCACACATTTCATCATGAAGAGGTCCGTGGACCCTGGGTTATCAACCCAAACAATCTTTTGCTCAGCCGTGAGCCCCAACAAACACAGCAGTTTTCTTGGGTCTTGCCGCCCAGCTAGTCAATTTTGCCAAGGGTTTTGAATTGAGCTCCTGGCATCGGATTTGATGTGAATTGGATTATAAAGCAAAGCAATGCCCCTATGGGCCAATGCTGCAAAGTCTGGTGTGGACTGATAAGATGCAGCGCAATCTATTCAGTTGACTGCATCTGAGCAATAAATCATGTTCTATGAGCTCAGGACATGTTTGAGAACCTTTTCTTGCACCCAGATAGAAAGTAGTTTCAATGTTTTTTTGGACCCATTATTGAACGGCAGTTGAAAACGAGCAGTCACAATGGCGTGACATTTGCATTTGTCACGTTTCGGACTTTTCCCTTCATTCAAAGGCTCCCTCAAGAATATTCGCTGGCTTTAAGGGCTAAAAATGTTCCTTCAGTCTACAGAAACCATTCCGCATCATCACAAGTAATTTCGGTGCATACATGAAATGCAATATCTTGATTTCAATCTGAACTGTAAAATCCCTAAGGCTTTTTCAAACCTGGCAGCAGTTAGCAAGGTGGCATTGCACTTGCCTCAATATAATGTTTTGAATTCGGCCTCGCTATCATCCGTGAGTTTGATTCGCTTCAGAGTACGGTCTCCGAAGCTCTTCAACTGGATTGTAGAAGCGCGGAGGACAGGTGCATTGAATGATGAGCCAATGCCGAATGGATTTGGGCTGGAGTTAAGATCAAGTGGCACCAATACCGGAGAGCTTGCAGTGGCAGGAGTCTGATTTTTCTGACGAAGTCTACGCTGTCGAGCACGTTCCAGGAGGGCGGCGGTGGAAGATGCCATTTCGATGAAGGTTCCAGTGTGGTGGGGAGAAGGAAGAAAGCTAGTGGCATTGTCGCACACCGGAGACTTAAATAACATCACAAGTCCCAAAATGGAAATTGTGAAAGTGGCAAAGCGTTCTCAAAGCGTTCGCATTGTCCACGCAACGGCGTTGATAACACCCATCTTTCTGAACTCTTCCAAAGCCCATCTTGCTGAACACCATGCCCGCTCCAGCATGGAAACCACCCACTGGTATGACCCAAATAATGTGTTAAATGTTGGCTCACAGTGTTATTACCAGACGTCGAACCATTTCTTGTGTACTCAGCGGATAAGACCCAAGTTCGATGCACATTGTGTCATCAAGAGGGTAAGGCGAATGTGGGCCGCTGGATTTCGCGTAAAAATCTGAAGGCACATCTCAAAACACCGACTCATCTTGCATGTTATAAAAACCACTTGGCCAGAGCGCAGGCCCGCGATGAACAGCTGGAAGAACTCACTGATGCATATGGTGCCGAAGGTCTTGCCGATTATCCTGGTTTCGCACCCATTGAACCATCCCACATTCCACCAATGTTTTCTGAGTCTGATCCTGGAGGCGACATACCAATGCACTCACCCAGAGCCAATGGCTCGCGCCTTATGGAGGAACTGGGCCAGGCAAAGCGAACCCCCGAATTACCTGCCGATAATCCACAACAGTCCGAGGAGTGCAGCCACATGGGGAGCAACGCAAACTTCCCTTGTCGGAAATGCCATTGGGGTGGAACCAAAGTTTTTTAACCGCTGCCATGTTACCGCCCCTCCAGCTGTAGAAATCGCCCGCAAACTCCTAAATCCGCTCGCAGATGACTGAGAACGATGGATCGAAGCAGTAGGTTCGGATCAGATGGCACAATTTCCCGGGTGTTCCGAATGGCTGGTTCCGGTTTCAACTTGGGTATCATCTGAAAGCCCCGCTTAACCGCTTTATAATGCATCCAAATTCATGAAATTTGGTTCAGAACTGAGGTAGAAATGAGCAAGACAAAGAGGGCTCTCAAAATTGGTTTTATTTTAAAAAAACTGCTGACTGTCATCAATTATGCAAAGAGCTGTAATGTTGGTTGGCTGGGGTTTTAAAAACATCGGACTGAAATGGCGGTGTAGCTGGTGGTAACGACCTGCTTGATCTGCCAAAGCGCTAGCGGGTGAAATGGGATGAGGCGGTAAAGAAGAGATAGGTACTACCTCACAGCCTCATTCGGCAACATACCCGTTACGGTTGCCGCTACAGTTGTCTTATTTCTATGCCTACTTTCATTCCCTTGCAGTACATTTAGCTACGTGTTACCTAGTTACTTACCTCTCCTGGAGTATAAGTATTGTACCTACTTGCCCCCCCATACTAATTTTTTTTCGTTCAATCGACAGGGGGGTCCGCGGCGCTATGAATATTCCGCTCATGTTGGCGGGTACATCTAAATCAGGACCAAATGTTCGACCACGTCGTCCACAAATGTCGTCCACAAGAAGATGAGTTCGAACTCGTTCGGGGCTCCTTGAAAAAGTTCACGGACCAACAGGTAAACCCAAACAACTCCATTCTGTCTGACTTCATTATTGGAATTTTTGCTGACCCCTTCAGCACAGGTTCTCGAAGGTGACGGACCAACTTTCACACGTTATCGGCAGTTCTTCTTACAGTGCGCCCTCACCGCCAGTGTTTTGGGGGGGAACGTGGAAAGGGCTTGCTGAATAGCAGATTCGCATCTTGAATTGTGTAATTTCATAACAAATCACCTACTATCAAAGCAAGGTGGGAGGGGATCAGGGCTATCGACATCAGGAAAGGTCAACGGAAAAAAAAAGAGCTGCTGTAGTAGATTCCCTCTCAGACTTTCTGACCCTTCATCGGATATTATTGAAGTCTGCAATGTCAACGAAAAAAAAGAGGTTCTGTAGCAGTACCCAGTTAGACAGTGTCGGAACTGTTCCAAGACACTGGTTCAAAATGCAAATCAAACCATTTAATAGTGTTTAAAATGCCATTGCGAAGCATGTGATTCAGAATGCCATTTCGAGGCATGTGGTTCAAAATGCAAATCAACCATTTAATAGTGTTTAAAATGCCATTGCGAAGCATGTGATTCAGAATGCCATTTCGAGGCATGTGGTTCAAAATGCAGATCAAACCATTTAATAGTGTTTAAAATGCCATTGCAAAGCATGTGATTCAGAATGCCATTTTGGGGCATGGGGTTCAAAATGCGAATATCTTGCGGGATCTATTCAAACCTTAAATATGTCAACTGCTCCCTTATCCCTCCTGCTCTTGGCTAAATTAAACCATTTGATAGTCGGTCCATCAATCCCGACGCGCTCATCACTGCTGCTGCACCACACCGCCAGAGCGCGTGCAAGCATGCGGCTGCACGGGCGTGTCGCTATTGCTTCCTTGCGCCCACCATGCACTGTTCTCTATGGGCATGAGCAGAGTGGGCTGGCAAGCAGGGTGCGGTGCGGGACGTGGGGCACGGTATGAGCAGGCAGGCGCGGGCCCTACATATGGGGAATGATAAGTGACTTTTGCATGGGTGTGGGCCGTGCGGCCAAGATGGATGGGGATACCTGTCCCATTTTTACTGCCGTCGGTCCATCAATCCCGACGCACCCCTGCTGCCATCGCCCCGCCCTGCTGCCGTCGCACCCTGCCCTCCTGCTTCTGCAGGAGGCGCTCTGACTTCGCAGGATCTCTCCTCTTCGTTAGTAATTAATTTTTCTATCAATAATGGGTGCCGAGTCTGATTTTGACACCCAGGTGTTGACTGTCCTGTCAGTCTCTGATGCGAGTGCTGCCCTGCCCAGAATCATGTCACATGAACCCCGGCTCTCGATGATGCACATTGATCTGTCGACGCTTGTGGCTTGTTTTTAGGAAGGAGGCACTCTGACTTTGCGAGATCTCTCCTCCTCGTTGGTAAATAAGTTTTCTATCAACAATGGGTGCCCAAGCTGATTTTGGCACCCAGGTGTTGACTGGGTCAATCACTTCGAAAATGTTGCCAAGGATGGATGGGAAGTGGTAATGATGGTACCAGTAAGAACTGCACATCTTGGGGAATGTGCTCGAAGAGTTGGAAAATTATGCCAAAATAACCATTCACAGGTTTGGAACTAAGGAGCCAATAATGACATGACCTCACATCTTGTCATGATTGTAAGCCCCTGCTCACCCCACTGCAGACGCCCACAACTCTCACCGATGTGGAGATGGGGTCCTGACTATCTTTGCTCTGGTTTCAAACACGCATCTCACCACCCTGAAGTTTGTTTGCGGGATATCTGCATTACGTTGGCAAGGAACACCGTTTCAGACTGATTCCGAACGTTGTGCAACGTTATTTATTGGAATGCCACAATGAATACTGGGCCAATTGACCTAATTCTTGGATATGTTATGTATCAGCACTATTAACAGGGGACCATCAGGTTTTCAGATATAAATCCACTCAAATCTGTATGGTAGGCTCTACTTATGTTAGTACACAAATATGGTCTTTAGTAAAGTGAGTGCCAAATCACAATGAGTTGGGATAACACCCAAAGAAAATATGCCATCCCTTGGTACTAGTTTCGATACATAACATATCCAAGAACTAAGTCAATTGGCCCAGTATTCATTGTGGTACAGCTGTTCTAATGGAAACCATGATTTTTCGGGAGAAATTTCATTACATAATTGCATCAAAAAAGCCGGTACTTGATCCCCTGCGGATTTTCCGTGCGAGTCGAACGCACCTACTCCCGAAGGATTCTAACAAGAATTGAGGTTGTGGTAGGTGTTCTAACCGAAATGTTGTAAAAAAAAAAAAAAACGCTCCGCGCCTTAAGTTCCGCAAATAGCTGTAAAATCCGAAAGAATTCTGAGAAATGGAGAAAAAATTATTGCTGCAATAAAAAAAAGTGGGTGTGACGCGTGACCGCCGAATTGAACGAAATTGTACAGTATTCGACGCATGCAATGGTGCAAATGAGGCTCGAGCCATCCTGCAGAACATCGTGACGCAGCGACGAAATCGAAGGTGTTGGCCTGAGATTATCCGGAATCTAGCTGTTTGGCGTGTTAGCGGTATATCTCATCTCTTACCTCACATTCATTAATCTTTCATTCATCCCGCCATTCCTCTACTATACAGTTTACGACACTCGCTTATTAGCCTCAGTTCCTTCTTGGTAACTGAGGCGTACGTCCATTCCTTTACAGTATATTTCAGGTCTAATTATTCCGTAGGCTACGCTAACAGGTACATGCTAATATAACGAGTTCCTTCTTGGTAACTGAGGCGCTACGCTAACATGGCGCGCAATCTTCGGGTGCATTGCAGGAGCCGGGAGGAGAGCGTGTCGCACTGCCACTTGATCGTGACGATCTGTGACGCGGGTCACACTGGCGCTTCTTCCTGACTTTCACTCGTCGGCGGTGGCTGCAGGTTCCAGCAAGTGGCTCATTGTCAAGACACTATTCTCGGGCGCAAGTGCTGTTTCTCCATGACCAGACTGATTCTCGCATCACATGCCATCGCAATGCACGCCTGGACCCTCGTGCCCCCGATATGAAATTCTGTGGCCCAGCGTCTGTAATACGCGCGACTGCGTCAACGGGAACCCATATCTCTGGTAAATTAATCACTCAATGTTGTTGGCTTTTCTCCCTCCCCGCTTGCGACCGCCGCTCTCACTCTTTGCGCAAAGCTGTGTCCTGTCGTATTGGATGTCGTGTTTTCACCTCTTGATCGCACAAGTTACTTCCAACTCCGACGCCGCCCAGCTTCAGCATCGTCTTCTTCTTCTCCAAGTGTCGTTTTCGTGAACTTCGCCAACCGCGGTCGATTTGGTCTCCCCCCGGACCTTGTAGCAGTGTCCCAGCCGCGCGCGTATCTTATTCCATGGCAAATCAAGCTCCTCTTGCCGTTTCGCTGCTTGCCGTTTCGCTATGTACTTGCTTGGCTTGGCTAGTGCTGTTGCCGTCAACCTAGCGCCGTTCTCGTTGACAAAGCATGCGCATTCAACTACAGTAATACAATTCCAGATTTCGCATTCAACTATATAATACAATTCAAGATTCCATTCATTCGACCCATCCCTGCCTGCCGCTTACCACGCATCTGGATCTTACTCAGTCATTGACGACGACCTGCGTGCTCTTCTCTTCATTTTCTTGCGCTATGATACCCGCACCGCAGTTGAAAGATCGCTTTTTGTGGAGTCAAGTGTAACTCTTTTGTTTCTTTCCCCCAACTGCTGACTCGGCTCATTCAGATATTTACTTGGGTGTGTGTCATTGATCCGCAGCCTTCACAAAAATCGGAAATAAAATTATAAATGGCCTCTAATTAGCAAACCGGCACTACGTATTGTGAAATAATCGACGATAGAAGGTAAATACAGCTCTAGACGAAGCGTGGTACGAACTGCAACAAAAAGAGAACAAATAATATCATACATGCTAGCGTTGCCAGGCGAATGAAGCGGTACATCGGTGGAGATTCGGAGTGATAGATTTGTTGCCACTTAGGGCCCAGAGTACGAGGATCAAAGTCGAGACGAGTCTGACCCAGGCTAGAGATGAGATGAACACAATGAGGAACAAGAACGGTAGGTTGAAGGATAGGAGGGAACCAAAACAAGCGAATGGATGGGTGTCCACGTAACACTACCCAGCCGTCTTCCTGAAAGGCCCACAGCCGAGAAAGTCATTGAGATGGCCGGCATGTCAACCTCTGCCAAATCGTGATAGGCTTGGTGTGTGGGCCCGAGAGAATGCGCATGCCATCGGGGGACAATCCGATGTTTCCCGCCATCGTTGTTACTTCTGTGGCTGCCGTCGCATCCCAGACCCGTACAGTGTTATCTTGTGAGCCGGACACAATGTGCGCGCCATCAGGTGAGAATGCTACAGAATTGACCAAGTCTGTGTGCCCTCCCAGCTTCATCACGATGGTGCCGGTCGTCACATCCCAGATCCGGACGATTTTGTCAGATAAACTAGACACAACGCGGGTGCCGTCGGGCGAAAATGCCACAGAGTGGACCGGTTCGGTGTGCTCCAACATCGCCACCTCTGCGCCCGTCATCGCATCCCATTTCTGCACAGTGCGGTCAAATGAGCCAGACACAATGCGTGCGCCGTCAGGTGAGAATGCTACGGAGGTGATCCTCCCCCTATGCCTCTCCATCTTTGTCACCCTCGTCACCCGTTTTTGCGTCCCAGATTCGCACAGTGTTATCCACTGAGCCAGATGCAATGTGTGCACCATCGGGCGAGAATGTCACAGAACTGACCCCTTTGGTGTGGCCCTTCATTATCAGCGCTTCAGTGCCCGTCATCACATCCCAGATCCGTACGGTGTTGTCCTCTGAGCCAGTCACAATGTGTGCACCATTGGGCGAAAATGCAACCGAGTAACAGGCGGTGGATGCCATCGTCGTTGCCTTAGCACCTGTCCTTGCATCCCAGATCGACACAGTGTTGTCCTCTGAGCAAGACACAACAAGCACGCCCTTGGGTGAGAATGCCACAGAGTTGACCAAGTCTGTGTGCCCCTTCATCACCAAGACCTCAGCACCCGTCGTTGCATTCCAGATCCGTACGGTGTTGTCCTGTGATCCGGACACAATGTGCCCGGCGTCAGGAGAGAATGCCACCGAGCCAACGCCGCTGCTGTGCCCCTCCATTTTTTTCTCCTTGATACCTATTGTCGCATCCCAGACCTGGACAGTGGTGTCGTCTGAGCCAGATATAATGTGCAGTGGGCGAGAATGCCACAGAGCAGAGCGCGGCAGTGTGGCCCTCCATCGTTGCTACCTCAGCACCTGTGGTCGCATCCCAGATGCGCACCGTTGCGTCAGATGAGCCGGAGACAATATGTCTGCCATCGGGTGAGAATGCTACGGAGGTGACCATCCACCTATACCTCTCCATCTTTTTCACCTCGTAACCCGTCGTCGCATTCCAGATCCGCATGGTGTTGTCCTCTGAGCCAGACACAACACACATACCGTCGGGCGAGAATGCCACAGAACTGACCAATTTTGTGTGCCCCCTCATCACCAGCACCTCTGCGCCCGTCGTCGCATCCCAGATTCGCACGGTGTTGTCCTCTGAGCCAAAGGCAATGTGCGCACCATCGGGTGAGAATGTCACAGACTTGACCCCTTTGGCGTGGCCCTTCATTATCATCGCTTCAGGACCCATCACATCCCAGATCCGCATAGTGTTGTCCTCTGAGCCAGACACGACACGTGCGCCGTCCGGCGAGAATGCCACAGAGCTAACTGTTTTGGTGTGCCCCTCCATTTTCCTCACCTCGGTGCCTACTAGCACATCCCAGATCCGCACAGTGTTGTCAGATGAACCAGACACAGCACGCGTGCCGTCAGGTGAGAATGCCGCAGAGTAGACCGGGCTGGCGTGTCCCTCCATGGCTGCCAACACGACGCCTGCTTTCTGACAAATTTACATCGCTTCCAGCATAAATTTTTAGTGTGTCTTCATCTTCATCAAACACTTCTGAATGAACAGGAAGCAGAATACTGCCAAATCTGGAAATATTGCATAACTCAGTTCGCCCGTGGTTAATTTTTGTTTTCAGCACACAGAGGACACCTTTCAAGCACACAAACACAATTCTTGAGAAAATCTGCACTCATTTCACTTTTGAATGAACAGGAAGCAAAATATTCCCAAATCTAGAGATGTTGCACAACTCAGTTCACCCGTGGTTAGAATGAGCTCAGGGCACAAGAAAAACAACCTACTCACTCAGTAGTAGACGTAATCCTGGTCGTTTTGAGCTGAGCTTAGCCGAGCGCTGCCGGTGTCGCAGTAGCGAGTTCTTGTCTGGTAGACAAATATGTGGGTCGGAAGTCCAGTTGGGAGGGTCCAGGGGTGCAGCAGGAAGGAGATGAAAAGGTCCCAGAAAGTCGTAGACACGTAGAATAAAAATGAGTGTAAAATGGGAAAAGTGCCGTGCAGGCTCAGAGTATGGGTGGAAATCGAAAAGGCTCGTAGGAGGGCGAAAGGTAGGGCTCAGGCGAAAAGGATTCACTGGCGGCGAGCTCACGTTGGAGCTCTCTGGTCACTGGCTGCGTCGACGATGGTGGTTTGGGATCAAAAGAGAGGTTCCGTAACAAATGTACGTACAAAACTATTATACGGTCCGTGGACGGATGTATCGTAAAGTACGTACGGAGATATAAAATAGGGGCAGGCGACCAGCGGTCCATCCTACCCTTCCACACAGGGAAAAGGGAGCACTCGAAGGATTTCAGCTTAACCATGGTTTTGAAGCCAGCGCAACCAAATATTACCATGTATAATCCAAGGATGTCAATCGTTTCCAGATTAGCTGTCACTGCTGATCTTCGAGTTTGGGAGCCAGTAAAGATCATTTTTGATACGATGCTATTCATTGTATTCCGGAGGGCGGGAAATAGCGGGATAGTGAATAGGTCACCTACATAAAATTTATAGCGGGTACGGAGATTCATCTCTGGCAAAATGTATGATACAGTGGGATTATAGGTCATGTTCACTATGCCGGTATTTTGCGCCCTCCAGAATACAATCAAGAGCGTCGTATCAAAAATCTAGGTGAATCCAACCACTATAGCTACTGTGCTGAGCATTCTGCTGAAACCAGGTGAATTTGACCCACTAAATGATCTTGAGGTGCTTAGAAAAAATCGTCAGCTGCCGGGCCCTGCGCCTTTCTTTTCCAAATGGTTTGATCTTACTCTTGAAGGAAACGGTTGAGAATTGAGCCCACACGGGGCGGGTACGGGACGGCAAAATACCGTCCATCCCGTCAAGCTTCAACTTTTGATGGCCGTGGACGAGCTTTCCCTGCCTGAAACAGTCCAGTTTGGGTTCCAATCAGTTACAAAACTCCTCCTTTACCCTCCTTAGCCATGCTGGTATGAGGGAGAATTAAATTTCTTCCCCAGAGCGACGTACTTACGGGAATTTTCTCCAGTTTCAACACTTCACGTGATGTCAGCGCATCGCTCAAACTGACATGAAAATGCCGTCCAGGCCGGTGAGACTGACATAGGAAATGGTAAATATTCAAGAGAGTATACCCAGTGTTGGAACAGATTTCAAACACAACAAACATGATTTTCCAGTCCAACAGGGTGCAAGGTTTGCCACGGGTGAAAGTGATTGGCGCCAAAAGCGTGATGACAAATCGCCCGTTATAGTATGCCGCGCGTCATCCAATTTCAAACTCAGATCGACCAGCCGCTATATCCGAACTTGTCCCATATAGCGGCTGGATTCGAGCCTAGGATCGACAGTTCTGCACCATGTGGCCCTCTTTGCCGCAATTCAGTTGTCGTGATCCGGGAGCGGGATCTCGTCGTGCCGTGCTGCCATGCCGTTCTTCCGACCGTCTTCATCAAGTAACCCATCAGTGACTGTGAGATCACCCTTGGTGGCCATAAGGGAGGATGTGATGCTGGAGTAGAGATTAAAAATGAGGACGTCGGTGATGTCTGTGGATGGTCCTCAATTGCAATGACTTGCTTTTGAAACGCGTGACCTGTCGTCCTCAAGGCCGTTTGAATTCCAGCGCATTCCTGGAGCCATTTGCTGAAGGCGGAAATCCATAGCCCTGGCCTCTTCGAATATTTCCCTCTACTCAGATTTCCCCCAGCCCAGACAATGGAATACATTTTGAAAGGCGTGACTCGGGATCACTGTCCTCAATTGCAGCGGCTTGCATTTTGAAACGCGTGACCCGGGATCATGGTCAATTTCAGTGGCTTGCATTTTGAAACGCATGACCAGAGATCAGAGACGTCCGCAAGACCATTTCAATTCCAGCGCGGTGTCGGAGCCCTTTTCTGAAGGCGAGAGTCGATAGCCCTGGCCTCTGAGAACATTTCCCCCTACTCAGATTCCCCCTGGAGGCATTATTGCCTTTTCCACAGCCCATACAATGGAATACTTTGGAAATGTGTGACTCGGGATCACTGTCCTCAATTGCAGCGGCGTTCATTTTGATCATGGTCCTCAATTGCAATGGCCTGCATTTTGAACCGCGTAGTTGTATGCAGCCAACATAACGGCGCAATGAGCGATGCATAGCCGTAAAGAGTGCATGGATAGCCGTAAAACGGCCAACATAATAGAATAATGGTGTTTGGTGGCCAGGAGAGCAGTCTTCGATTGCAGCGGCTTCCATTTTGAAAGCCGTGACTCGGGGCAGTAGTACTTGCATTTCGAAATGCGTGACTCGGGATAATAGCCATCCTCAAGACTGCTTCAATTCCAGGGCAGTAGGTGCCTTGGCACATGGTGACTAGTTGTGGCTAGGTGCCCAGGACGAGAGTTCCACACCCGAAATCAGCTACCTACAACTTCGACCTGTTTTTTTTTGCGGTCGATTGCGAGAGGATAGCCTGCGCACTTGTGAGCAAAGCTGCCTGTTCAGATTTTTTGTAGCTGTCCTGCTTCCCATCCCCGGGCATTGAAACCTCTCCATACTCGCGGAGGCGCTGCTCCCGAATCAATGGAGGGCAACTCCCTGAATTAATCGCAAGACAGAAACGGAAAATATGGCAAATTAGGCTAAAGTCAAACAGAGCGGGATTTGAATGGCTGGAAATGCTCACAATGATCAGGGCTATCCATTCCTGGCGCACGCGCGTCAGAAAAGGGCCTCGCGACTGTGGCGGAATCTAAACAGTCTGCACTGCGATTATTCATGTCAAGCACGCTTTTCAAAATGTGAACCCGCTATTGACGTCAGGTCATGCCTTTCAAAATCTAATGGCAATGGGGCTTACACTTTTCGAAATCTGAACCAGCTATTGACATGAGGTCATGCCTTTCAAAATCTAATGGCCATAGGGTCACGCGTTTCAAAATATGAACCACTAATTGTGCTCTGAAAAGGGAAATACTGCCTCTGAGGGGGCTTTGAATAGCTGGAAATGAACTCGCTAAGGTAGGTGCCAGTCACTTACAACGAACGCTCACGTGATCAAGTGTGACATCGATTCTCTCCACAAAACATTGGGACACAAAGTAGAGCCGAGAAATCGTGCATTTGGATCCTTTGAAGAGTTCCTCGGTTTCAGAATTCAAAAATATTCCCTCAGGATGCGAACGGCACTCACGATCTGGGAATGTACCTGTAAAACCATTAGATGTGGACGGTATGTGTTCCACTTGATCTGGATAATATTCCTCAGTTTTCTTCATGCTTCCAAGATACGAGTTAAACGTTAAGGGCGGAAGCAGAAATCCGGCAAGAGCCGAAGCGCTAATTCATTGGGCAGGTAAGTGTTCTATTGGCCAATACTGTGTTCTGACCTATTGCGAGCCTCGGAGATTCGAACGGCGGGCAAGAGAGTCCAAGGGGAATGCTAACATACAATTCAGATTCCAATAAATCCACGAATACGCAGTATTCCGCTGGCGTCAAGACAGATAGCTATAGAACTGAATGTATGAGAGAACCAAGGGTAGCTGTTCAATATACATGAGGCCGCGAGGATCCAAGCAGAGGTTGGGGACAGCGGCACCCCTTTACGAGTCCTTTCCAGACAAGAAGTGCATAGTGATCTGTTGAACTAATGACATCCGTAGCGCCATTTAAAATATTCACCTGCATCTTCCCCCCTTTGAACAAAAAATTGATGTCCATGGAAACTTCATTCACACTTTCATCTCCACGTTCATCTTTTTCTCGGTTTGGGCGACATTTAACTTCGCCCCGCCTTCAGAGTCATGTCAAAAACAGTGGCGAACAGCTTACAACCATGTTCTTCACAACTGTGATCGGCCAACTGTTGTTGAAGCCGTTGGGCACTGGGCTTGCCCGTCCGAGCTATGCGGTACAATCTGCATATAGTCTTTAAATCGGATATCTTCAAAGACGGTGCTAATGTCCGTAACAGACCTTGGCGATGAACTTCAAGGGGTTTGCATTTATGTCGAGAGGGATATTGTCCACCTCCAAGTGAGCCGAGAAAACCAATCTGTCGTGATTGTGAATATATTTGGTACATTACAAGGCGCGGCCCTCTTTTTTTTGTTTTGGTAAGTTTTCACGAGAACAGCCATTATGAGCTCAGTTCTCAACGGTTTGCCTCAAGATTAAGCTCATTCGATTTGTATGGAAAGTGCGCAGTGCATAGCATCTTCAGATTTTCTCGCGAGAAAACCAATCTGTCGTGATTGTGAATATATTTTGGTACATTACAGGGCGCGGCCCTCTTTTTTTGTTTTGGTAAGTTTTCACGAGAACAGCCATTATGAGCTCAGTTCTCAACGGTTTGCCTCAAGATTAAGCTCATTCGATTTGTATGGAAAGTGCGCAGTGCATAGCATCTTCAGATTTTCTCGTGGCACCTCCAGGTCATTCACTGGGTCATATTTCGGCGTTTTGAGCTGTCTGAGAGCAGAAAGTACCACAAAGTAGCTGTAGTGCTTGGATTGACCTATATTTTTAATATGACGCCTTCAAGGGTATTACGGAGTGCCTCAACCACCGGGATAGTGAATGTGACTCCCAGACGAAGCGAATGGGCCTACTCCTGAGGCAACCCGTTGAGAACTGAGCTCATAATGGCTGTTCTCGTGAAAACTTACTAACAAAAAAAAAAAGGGCCGTGCCCTAAGTTCTGCAAAGAGCTGTAAAGGGTCACTCACTGCAAAGCAAGGTAGGCTGCATACATTTCTCCCGTTTCTGACCCACCATTGACCTTATCTTCTTAGAAACGTCGGAATTCAGCCTCACAGTACTCACGGAATCCTGGGTCAATTTCTCGAGACCCACGACCATGTTCATGGAAACCACCCCAAAAAGATTCTCCGAGGCCCGATTACCCTCAACTACCATCTCCGGCTATTTACCTGGAAGGCTTAATTTCGGTTAGGCTCGAATCCAGCCTGTCTACGAAAGCAGTCTTGTCGATAGACAGGCTGTTCGATCTGAGTTTGAATTACCAATACAAAATTGTTACCAAAAAAGGTTATTGGTGTTTTCCTTCTTCTCTGGGAGATCTCAATAAATTTTTACATCAGCGTGTTCAGAGTGTTCAGAGAGCATATCCCAGGTTATCCGAGGGCAAACCGATAGGATTTGGGCCTACCAGTTGAGAATTTATCTATTTTGTTGTTGTTTGCCTCTGACGTCACCCACTGATCCAGAAATTGGACAACCTTGTCAGCACTGTTGGTACCAATGTGAGTGCCGGTAGGAACATGCTCTGGGAATGCGCTGGAAGGGAAACATTCAACAAGCAAAATTCCAGCCATTTGAATGCAGGTCCCTTGCACCAGGTCATGCTTTTCAAAATGCCAGCCATGTAGAAAAGGCAAAAATCATATTGGGTGCAATCTGAGGACATGGCAATGTTCACAGAGTTCAGGGCTATTCACTTGAAATTGAATGCATCTCTATTGCGTCAGGTCATGCTTTTCAAAATGCCAGCCCTTTGACTGCACCTCTATTGTATCAGGTCATGCTTTTCAAAATGGCAGCCATTTGAAATTGAATGCATCTCTATTGCGTCAGGTCATGCTTTTCAAAATGCCCGCCATTTGAATGCATCTCTATTGCATCAGGTCATGCCTTTCAAAATGCCTGCCATTTGAATGCACCTTTATTGTGTCCGGTCATGCTTTTCAAAATGCCCACCATTTGATTGCACCATGTCAGGTCATGCTTTTCAAAATGCCAGCCCTTTGAATGCACCTCTATTGCGTCAGGTCATGCTTTTTCAAAATGGCAGTCATTTGAAATTGAATGCATCTCTATTTCGTCAGGTCATGCTTTTCAGAATGGCAATCATTTGAAATTGAATGCATCTCTATTGTGTCAGGTCATGCTTTTCAAAATGCCTGCCATTTGAATGCACCTCTATTGCGTCAGCTCATGCTTTTCAAAATGGCAGTCATTTGAAATTGAACTGCCATTTGAATGCAGCTCTATTGTGTCAGGTCATGCCCTTCAATATGCCCGCCATTTGAACGTACCTCTATTGTGTCAAGTCATGCTTTTCAAAATGCCAGTCCTTTAAATGCACCTTTATTGCATCTGGTCATGCTTTCAAAATGGCAGCCATTTGAATGCACCTCTATTGCATCAGGTCAGCTTTTCAAAATGCCTGTCATTTGAACGCACCTCTATTGTGTCAGTTCATGCTTTTCAAAATGGCAGTCATTTGAAATTGAATGCATCTCCATTGCGCCAGGTCATGCTTTTCAAAATGCCAGCCATTTGAATGCAGCTCTATTGCACCAGGTCACACTGTTCAAAATGCCAGCCATTTGAATGCACCTCTATTGCGTCAGGTCATGCTTTTCAAAATGGCAGCCATTTGAAATTGAATGCACACTTTCAAAACATGCTTTTCAAAATGGCCACCATTTGAAATTGAATGCATCTCTATTGGATCAGGTCCTGCTTTTCAAAATGCCTGCCATTTGAATGCACCTCTATTGCATCAGGTCATGCTTTTCAAAATGGCAGTCATTTGAAATTGAATGCATCTCTATTGCGTCAGGTCATGCTTTTCAAAATGCCAGCCATTTGAATGCAGCTCTATTGTGTCAGGTCATGCCTTTCAAAATGCCTGCCATTTGAACGTACCTCTATTGTGTCAGGTCATGCTTTTCAAAATGCCAGCCCTTTGAATGCACCTTTATTGCATCTGGTCATGCTTTCAAAATGACAGCCATTTGAATGCACCTCTATTGCATCAGGTCATGCTTTTCAAAATGGCAGCCATTTGAAATTGAATGCACACTTTTCAAAGCATGCTTTTCAAAATGGCAACCATTTGAAATTGAATGCATCTCTATTGCATCAGGTCATGCTTTTCAAAATGCCTGCCATTTGCATGCACCTCTATTGCATCAGGTCATACTTTTCAAAATGGCAGTCATTTGAAATTGAACGCATCTCTATTGCGTCAGGTCATGCTTTTCAAAATGCCCGCCATTTGAATGCACCTCTATTGCGTCAGCTCATGCTTTTCAAAATGGCAGTCATTTGAAATTGAATAACCACACAACAAATGCGAATCTAATGGAGCAAAACCCATTATGATAGCCGCAAAATTGAACATGTTTCAGCATATTCTTTCATGGACTTTCCTGACAACCGGGTTAAATGCCTGTCGGGTTTATAGGGCGCCCAATCAACCAGGTTTTGGCTGTTAATCACATTTTGGTTATTTTTCGTCACGTCAACAGGTCTTCCTCCACTTTCTATGCCGTGTTGCCGTTGAGCTTTGTCATTTCTGATTAGTTGTAATAGAGGTACATATTCAACCTAGCCTGTTTTTTCAGGGGATAGTTCACTTGGATAAGTATATTTGACCTGAACACAGTCGTTTGGGCTAATATAGGGTCAGCCGCTCCATCTTGTGACTCGCAAAGTATTGTGAAAACTGAAGCGGCAGTTTTACTCAGAATCGTGCTGGCTAAATTCAGGATGATTAAAGGTTAATGGGTTTCTTATGGCTGAGCCATATCTTAACTGTGTACTCTTTCCCCATCGTGGCTTAGCGCTTAAGCCGCGGGATGACTGGTGCTAATGTACACTCATAATTGCGTCTTCAAGTTCGTTTTTGTCTCGCGCTCAGGTCATTTCAGTCATGCTGTTATCCGCGGACCAATCGCCGCTGTATGTGTTCAGCACTCGCGATTCATGATTATCGACTGGAGAGCACAGTCGTATGTCGTCCTCGAGTGTCAGGTCGGTACACCGGATGCCCCGCAATTCTATCACTGACCACAGAAGCACACAGCACTCGGTGTCGGTTGCACCTATTTCACGATACATCCTTGTCAAGACTGACGGCTTGCAAATTAGGGGGAAAAGCCAGATTCAACTCATCTCCTACGGCGCATTGCATGGTCGCTGGACACTGATGCCTGAAACCGGCGTAATTGTAGAATCTTCCCCTCTTTTGTTGGAGGATACTCCGACACTCAGTACATTGGAAGATACCGATGTGGGTCTACGTGTCAGTGACGTGAACGTTCACCAAAGTCCTGTCCAGGAGGGGGAGTATCGTGTTTGGATATACGGCACGGGTGCTTTGGTCTCGTATCGGCTCTCCATTCCGACCAACGGAGAGCCAGGACCCCGGTTTATCCCTTGGCACCCTAGCCCCCGTGCCGGACAAAAAATGGAGATTTTGGCCTCGAAACCTAGGTCCTGGCCGGACAAAAATGAGGGGTTGTCGGCGGGAAACCTAGGTCCTGTCCGGACAAAACTGGAGCCGGGGCATTGTTTCAGTCACGGGCCGAGTTGGATTTTGGGGCCGGAACGGCCTTTTCGACACCATTTCTGGCCGAATGTGCTCAAAAATCGTGGTCAAACCACCAGGAGCGGCGCAAATGGTCGCGCGGAAGAAATTTTCAGGGTTTTGGGGCCGTGGGAACGCTAAATCCCCTCTTTTCGGCACGCTCGGCTAGGTCCTGTCCGGACAAAAACTGCACCCCGCGGGAGAAATCTGTCCGGACAAAAATTAGCAGATTTGGGTCGGTCGGGGGCTAGCCTTCCAAGGGATAAACCGGGGTCCTGGAGAGCCTCGCTGGCATCAGCGAGGTCCGTCGGTGAAGGCAATGGGACTACATTCGTTCTTCGCTACGGCGTACAGTGGTCATTGGCTCACTGATCGTGACCGGCTCACCGTATTTTCCGCAACTACGGGGACTGAAACTGCGGGGATGGATGTGGCCTATCTCTTGAGGGATCTCGACTTCGCAGTCTATTCGGGGGGCGCTGACACACGTAGACCATTCAAATTCATCTGTTGTGATTCTCCCTATTTATAAATTAAGCCTGTCCGTCTGTCCGAAGCTTTTTAAGCTCCGCTGAATCTCCGCTGATGCTGTACATCGCGGCAGCTGCCCGCCGGGTTTCGGAGTGCGCTTTCCCGCCGGCCCACGGCCAATCGATCATTCGGCATTATCGGCACGTGACGTCACCCTTCGAAGAAACTTTGACAGAGTGCTAACGTTGACAGATCCGAAACAAAGGCAGCCAAAATTAGCTGGACATCGCGTTTCGAAGTGCGCTTTCCCGCCGGCCGACGGCCAACCGACCATCCGGCATCATCGGCACGCGACGCCACCCTCGAAGAAACTTTGACAGACACTGCCCCGGTGCTAACATTGACAGATACCGAAACAAAGGCAGCCGCAAAATTAGCTGGAGACGATCTAGCTCCATCACGAGTGCACAGTATAATCCACTCAAAAGAGCTCCATCCAAATTTCAAACAAAAAATCAAAAAGCAAAGCAGGCAACTGAAAATCGACTTTACAAAAGAGGTGGGGAGGCCGTGAAGCGGCCGACCAACCGCTTGTGAATATTATAAATGACGTTACATTCGCGCATGAATTATTGTGCGAATGAGATCTTCAATTTTGAATTTGGTTGAATTGGCATTTTGAGGTATATCTCGTTTGATTCTCAACTGAATCCTGACTGTCTCATCGTTCCAGCTGGGAATCCAACATCGTTGACCCACCAAGGTAACTGGATGAATTTGGGCTAGATAAGTATTGGTGCTGTCAAGCAAGTGCGCCTGTCGTGTTCAAATCCAGTGACGCCACTTCACCACAGCCATCTTTGACGCACTGGTTTGATCTGAAGACTACAAAAGCTGAAGCATCCTTGTATCGGTTCATGAGGGCCGCGTTGGCCACCTGATCCGCGAAAGTTGTACTCTCGAGCCCCGGGGTGTCGTCGAAGGCAGCTGTGATGGTGACGCCAGTATCACTCTTTTCCAAGGGAATCTTGACCCGTTGGATGACCTTGGTGATAAATTTATTATTGTGGACGCGATATTACCCAAGAATGTTTCGCACCTTTGTCATTGAACCCAGATAGGTGCATCCGACATGCAAGAGATTCCGATGGATGAGGCGATTGATTTTCTTAGATTTTCCATGGCCAGTGGGACCGACGAGCAGAATGACGGCTTGTTCTGCGTGCCTGAGTAGCCGCGGGATGACGGGGCGGCCCCAGTCGACGGATGTGTTGTACTTGAATAGCAGCCACGCAAGATCAAGGTGACCCCACCTCAATGCAAAATGGAGTGCAGTCCAGCCATTGTGTTGTGCTTGATGACCAGCTGTCCGACATCAAGATGACCCCTCTCCAATGCGAGATGCGGCGCAGTCCTGCCATCTTCAGTGGCTTGGTTGATGGATGCGCTATGCTCAATGAGCAGCCACACAACATTGAGATGACCCCTCTCCAATGCAAGATGCAGTGGAGTCCTGCCATATTTGGTAGCTTGGTTGATGGATGTACTGTGCTTGATGAGCAGCTGCGTGACATTGAGATGACCCCTCTCTGATGCTAGATGCAGTGCAGTCCTGCCATCTTCGGTGGCTTGTTCGATGGATGCGCTGTGCTCAATGAGCAGCTGCACGACATCAAGATGACCCCTCTCCGATGCGAGATGCAGCGCAGTCCTGCCATCTTTGGTGGCTTTGTTGATGGATGCACTGTGCTTGATGAGTAGCTGTACGACATTGAGATGACCATACAGCAATGCTAGATGCAGCACAGTCCTGCCATCTCTGGTGGCTTGGTCAATGGATGCGTTGTGCTTGATGAGCAGCTGCACAACATCGAGATGACCCCTCTCCAATGCAAAATGGAGTGCAGTCCACCTATGGTAGCTTGGTTGATGGATGCGCTGTGCTCAATGAGCAGCTGCACAACATCAAGATGATCCCTCTCTGATGCGAGATGCAGTGCAGTCCTGCCATCTTTGGTGGCTTTGTGGATGGATGCGCTGTGCTCAATGAGCAGCTGCACGACATTGAGATGACCCCTCTCCGATGCGAGTTGTATAATAAGTATTTCCGCATTTGGCAGTTAAACTCGAGGTGTGATTCCAAGGATCCCGGGCTTTATGGGCACAGGGAATCAGCTAGTGCTAGACTTTAGCTGATTCCGTTTGACGGATGTTGTCCTGGGCTTCGCTGTATTCCTCATGGCAATTTCATGGGTTCATGATGCGATTCTCGATCAATGCATTCACCCTTGTCTCGTGGCCGCACGGTGTTTACTCACCAGCGCCCATGATTGCTGATGCCCACATGATTCTGTTCGGCGTTGATGTCTGTGTCGGGATATTATCCTCTATAGTCTGGGTGCTTAATAAACACCGACTCCCGATCCACTGAGGATCTTCCCCTGCACGGAAAGCTTGTTGGCCTGTTCGTGGACTGTATCATCTGGTATCAGTGGAAGAACAACACAAATCAGAGTGACTTGCCTTATAAGTCTGGAGGTGGGATTATGTATTTGAACGTTCCGCACGCATAAAGGACTCGTAGGGATCGGCACCGTAGCCGTAAAATACAGTTACGGTTACGGCTTTTACGGTGTCCCGTACCGTACCGTATAGGCTCTCAAGCGGCCCCGTAAATTTACTGTACGGTACGGCCTTTTCTTTATTTCGCCTCCCAGGCCGGTAGGAGGGGAATGGAGGTTGAAGACATACACAACGAGGTGAAAAATGGTATGATCCAGCATTTTGAATCCTACACACCTTCTGCTCATGTTGTTCTTAACCCCGTAATACGGCTTGGTATGGCTTCCAGAACCGTACCGTAACCGTCCCGTAAGGCTCTCAAAACCACATTTTACGGGCCGTATTTATACGGGCCGTACCGTATACGGTACGGTGACGATCCCTATAAATTCAAAAGGAGCCGTCGAGGGAAAACATAATTTGACTTTTTCGAAGTTCTGGTCCAGCAGATCGTTAGAGGAGCATCCTATGGTGCCATTTCCACCACTAGTTTGATTCTCGGATGAAAACTGAAGTGCCAGCAAAGTGCCGGTAGTAGCGATTTCCTAATTAGTAATTGGGTTCCAAACTTGTCACGAAGTAAAGTCCGCTACCATACCACCATTGGAGGGGGGGAGCAGGGACAGGGTGGCTGTTCATTTTGGGCAGCAGACTTAGCTTCCGCGTCTACATATCGGCTCGAAATCCAACTGGATATTGTAATGACGTCTCGCTTCGAATAAGCGAGGGACGGCCACGTGTCATGTCATTGTCACACTGCCAGCTCGCCGCTGGCATGGTTCAGGTTCACTCTTCTCAGGTTGCAAACGAGTAATTTTTCCGCAAATGTAACATATTACATTTCCTCTTACATTGTCCTCAACGGGTGTACAGAAAATGCAATATGCACCGTGTTTTTTTGACCGACTGACCCGAAGGCAACTAGCAATATCCGTCCCGAAACTTTTTAAACGACATGCTAGGGACACCTGATGGGAGAAATGGTGCTTTTTTTGCTGCAAAATCTAGGCTAAACAGTTAGGGAAAGGCAAAACAGTGGCCCGATTACTCGGGCGTTTAAGCGGGGAGGATTCCGAGCGCCGAACCTGAAGCCCGCAAACTCAATTGTATCTCGTGTGCCGGTGCTGTAGGTAGGTTCCTTTAAGGAATGTCAGTCTCCAAGAATTATCATGGAATTGGACCTGGCGCTTGTTCAAACCTTAAATGATGGCTTGATTTGGTCATGTGTCCATTTCTCAGCATATGACATATTGCAGCTCTTCCTCCCACTTGGGCACTTGTTTAACTTTGTGTACGTCAGGGCTGACATAACAAATCTCGTGGACATCCACGCTTCACCCTGCCACATCACAGTGCTTGTCTCCAAAATGCCAGTGCTATCCAAGCTGTACTACATTCCTGCAGAGCTGCAAGAGGAGATTCTCAGTCTCCTGTCACCAAAAGACCTTCTATCCCTCTCCTGTTCATCCAAGGACATGAATATCAGGGTTCAACACAGTCTGCTACACAGGATTGTCTTCAGAACAGGACAGAGCCTCATCAACTTTGTTGGAGGATTGACTGTGGACAAGATGGTGGATATCCATATCCTTCAGTTCCTTCCTTCAGCATTGGAAGATGATGCTGCCATTGGGTGAGGTGCTAAGACATCATCATGTATGACCTGTTAACTGTGTGCATGACAGTATTTTAGGCAGACTGCTGTTTGAGACAGCACCTTATCTTATCGAGCTGGAAATCACGGACACTGCGAAAACTTCAGCCACGACCGTAGCACTCCAGTTCACATATCCGAAAATGCGCCGCATCAGCCTTGTTTCTAACCATGCAATTCTTTGGAGCCAACTCCCAATTTTCCTCACTAACCAACTGCTTCTGGAAAACATCATACTCTTGCCCATCACACCCCCCAACCCTGCCGACGGTCCTACAGGCTCCTGCCTCCCTCTGCCTCCCTGCTGGGAGCTTGCATGCCCTCAAATCGATTGTCTGCCCAATAGCATGGCTCCCCATGCTGTGGAACTCAGCAGCGGCCATGCTCCGAGTCGAGATACTCTCTAACCCAGACGTTGCTCAACTTGTTGGGCGTCTTTTCCAATCTCCAATGGGGGCAAACCTCATCTCCATCCACGTGAGCGGCATTGCAAGGGAGATCATCACGTTCCTCGGATCCATTTCCCGGAACTGTACCACCCATCTCCAGGAAATTTCTCTTTATGTTCTTGAAGACCCAGTTCGTGGTGCTTGTCGTCTGTCAACCGCAAATCTGATAATGTAGGCAACCGAATCTCCACGAAGTCCTCGCCCTCCTGCTCCCCGTGCGGGGGCTGGTCCGGTTCGAGCTCTCCTGTGGTGCGTCACAGAACCTCGGCTTCCAAAGGCCCGACGCTCGACTCCTGGACTCTCTTTCTGTAATACGCTGCGAGCTCTGTGAGCTCTGTGAGTGTATAAATCCTCCCGGGCCAGAACCAACTATAGTCCGCCACCTGTTCATCAGGGTTCCTTCAGGATGTCTGACTTTGGTGACCCCTGAACATGGAGAATACAACTGCCCGGATCATCCTCACGCATGGGATGAACTAAGATTGGTGGACATGACGAAGCCTGACCATCAGTATCTACAGTAAACATTCCACCCATGCCATGATTCACAATACTTATTTCTATCCAATGTCTTATGTATTCCCTTGTAAGGTTCTGCTGTGCAAGCTCCCGTTTTGATGCCCTTCGAGGCAATATATTGCCTGTGCACATGGAAGGGGACGACGCTCGACCATTCGCATCTAAAATGGCGCTCTCTGCATGCTCGTAAACGGTTCAACCCTTGCCTTGATTCCACTTTTATTTCATGTTTTATTGCCTTGCACTCGCGATGCATGCCGATTTTCGAGGATATAGGACAGCCGACACAGCGACACATCTTTTGAATCCGACACATGTCAGGAGCTGTCAGAAGCAGCGACACAATTGTGAGAATATCCAACACACTCAGAAAGAGCAGCACAATCCTGAGAATATCCAACACATTGATGTGTCATTCAGGAAACCCGACACACGGCCACGGATCTGGCTGAACTCGGTTGTCGTGACTCGTCACTCACTCCCTCCCACCATGTCGGTGCTCATGTATCCCTATGAATGAGCTCGAGAGGCTGTTGGCACGGCTTCCGTGCGTCATTTTGAATACCTTTAGGGATGAGGCACGTCCCGGACACTTGTCTCTTTCGTCGTACTGGAATTCGGTGCGTACACTGTCTGGTTTGCCATACGTTCAAGTCTAGTTGCCACTCCCGGCAGACAGCGATCCTGCCCCTGATGCAGGACACATCATCGAGGCTATTGCAAATTCTACTGCCTGGAAAGGGCGGGTAGAAGGGAGTATCTATGCAGCCATTCATTGAACCGAATTGATAAAACAGGACTGGTCAATCATACCTTGGCCCGCACACAAAACAACAGTGCTTGCGTGCACGGAGTCCTCTCAAAGCCCAACCGTTTCGGCGAGAGGTGGTTAGTATATTCACTGCGGACTCGTCCGCACAGACAATGCGTTCAGCCGGTTCGTTTCCGATCTGCATTACAAAGTCCCGACGGGCTTCCGCGCAGCGTTCCGCTGCTTGTCGAGACAGCTGAGTGAGATTGCTAGTTCAGCTCGGAGCATAAAATCGAACAGAATCTTACCCGTTTTGACCCAATTCCCAGGCGATGAAGTGTCCGACTGAGAGTGGCTTGCGAAACGTCCACGTCATGTTGAGTAAGGTTATAAGCATGAATGGGGGGCATATGGGATCTCCTGACCTTGGTATTCCCAGGGGAAAGGATTGGGACACGTCCCTTATGCCTGCGGTCCCGACAGACCTCTCCGATCTTCGCCCATGTTCTCTTGACGCGCTCCACTACTCGGACCGGCATGTTTAGGTCAATAGCAATTTGGGTGGAGGTTTTGTGAAGAGTGAAGGCCTGGTGAATCACCCGCATCTTCAGGCCTCTGGAGTACTGATTTCGGACTGGATTCACCGATGCCTTGCGTGGCATGGTGGCGGGAAGCACAAACGCGAAAATCCAGCAGCGTTACGGTAACAACACATGAATGTGACGCGCCGATCGCAAACGCGTCGCGTGAAGGAACTCGGGGCGGTATCGAGTCCTAATCTGATTGGAGGGTGTAGTGGTCCATCGTGCGACGTTCAACACGTCACCTGCTTTACGGCCTTTTTGGGGAGCAGGTTCGAACCCCCCCCCTACGGCCGGAAAGACACACTTTAGACACCCGTGGGCCCAGAAACTATACGAGAATACACTTTATATGCACGCTCGTACCTCGCTATATAAATAGCGTCTGATTCTCGATCGGGCGAATTATTCTCTCTGCGGACGAATCTGCATCACTTTCATGCCCTGATGCTTGACGGGATAGCTAAAGCAAGTTCTCAGTATCGTTTCCATTGTGTTGGACTCAGCTCCTCTGTCACATCAGCAGAAAATGTGCAGTCTATCACGCACAATGTCGGTAGCTCGGATAGCAAATTAGTTATGCCCCTGTTTTGTAGTACCGATAGCTCTGAGTGTGTACTATAGACAGCTATTTTAGCACCTGATAGCCGCACGCTATCACTAAAATAGCGCTCCAGTGCAGTCCCTAGCGCTCTCAGTCTAATACACTATACAGCCCAGAGTTGGATAGCACAGTATATTGTTGATAGCTATTCCAGTGAAGAAATAGATTCAATTTCAATGAGGGTGAAATACAGGTGGTCGGCCGAATGCGCCGATGTGTATTGCGTTGGGTTATGTTTGTTCTGCACGCCGTCACGCGACAGTGAAGGATTTCATAAAAGTATGTTCTGTTCTGGTTCGTTCCTAGTGGAATGAGTATGAATTTCTTCCTGGGATCGTGTTTGTGCGCCTGGAATGAGTTCTCTGGGTGGAGAACACAAAAATTGTCGACGGGCAAACTGAATTGTGCATTTGTGTGCCTGAAACGAGTTCTCTTGGCAGAGAACACAAAAATTAACCACAGGCGAACCAAGTTGTGCAATATTTCCATGTATTCCTTTTCCAAAATCCGCTCTTTAGAGCGGGGATCAAAACCCTTGACCGCACGAGGCACTTACCTGCCAAATTCCAGTCGGAATGAGCGCCTCGGACTGCTTTTTCGGGGACTTTCTGGGGTTCATTCTTAAGCAAACACAGTGCGAGCCATGGTGTGGTAAGAGAAAGAAATAGAGTATGTGTGTGACAGTTCCCACACGTAATAGAACTGTATACATAGAAGCGTGATCGACAGCTTCTGTCAGAACGTAAGAAAATTTTAACGTCATCACGCTTCCTTTCGTCTCGGACCGCAAGACCAGATGGTCCAACGGTCGAGAGTGCGAGATTTGAATATGTTCACATCTTGCCTTCTCAACCGTTGGACCATGTGGTCCTTTTGTTCGAGCCTCGTGTGAGGTTTTCTTTTCATCTGGTTTTTCTTTTTACACTCGGAGTTCATTTTTTACTCAAATTCTCCACAGACACCAGTTTTCTTGCATATTTTGTTTTTCTTTCCAAAAAGCCATGCGTGCGCTCCCTTTCCACAGATACCACTGCCATCATCATTTGTCATGTATCACCGTCATCACAGCACTACCTATGCTTCGTGTCTTTGAGATCTTATTTGCCCTCCTCGTCAGACTCTTTCATCTCGCATTCCCTCACCATGCTATCCTCTCTGGGACCCACTCCAGACCGGCCAACGCGAACACCAACCATGAAGATGACGACTGCACATATATGAACTGGTACATAACTTCTTGGGGGCACATTTCACGCGACCATTTCGCGAAGGTACAGAGCGACTTGGATAGGCTCCTAATTCTAGGCGTGAGGGCATGAATTCTATTTTATAGGCAATGCTCATGTACCTAAAATAATTTTAGAAAGAGAAGGACGACCAACTCGAACGTCTGCGATCGGAAAACGCGGAATGCAAGATCCGAATACCGGAAACACGGAAAGAAGAAAATGAAATGAGTGGAATGAGTGAAGTTGAAGAAGAGGAAAAGTGCAACTATCCGGCTGATTGTGGGCCTTTATCCGAGTCAGGTAAGCCTGATCGAGGGAGATGATTAAGGCTGTGGAAGTAGACTCGGATCCGAGCCGCCGCGAGTCTGCCATATGAGAACCAACACCAACGCGATGCAACAGTTCAGCCTCCGAACAGCTCACGCTCTCAAACCTATCATGCCCGAAATTGCGAACCCATTTGTCGGCGATTGTGGTGTAAAAGGACCCCCTACTCGGTACGACAATGTTTCTATTCCGGAGAACCCTAACATCCGCCGTTTCGTATGGAAATACTGTAGTCGGCGGTCACGCGTCACACACCCCCTGTGCCGCGATGAATTTTGGTCTCGGTCACGGGTCACGGCGCCCAGGACAGCAAGCGTCCAATGAGGACAAAACTTAACAGTAGCTTACCCATAGACGCAATAATGCGGTCTACAAAAGGAACTGACCAAAACGACCCTCTGAGGCTCAAGAAATGGCCATGTTTGTGCCGACAACAAACAGCGGCTGATGGCCACAAACACAACAATATTGCTTCGGTAGTTTGGAACTCGGTAAAAGCATTTTGGAATTTAGAGCAGGGTTATTAAGGTCGCTGAATGCAGCCATGTAATTATTGAGCCCAAAATAATGGATCTAGCGGGTGAGACAGGTGACAACACAGTGTTGCGCTTCTACGTATTTGCGCAGATTTGGCAGGCACGTGGAGATCGGCCTCGAATTGCACAACCGCGTCCCCTACCTCTTCAGAGTAAAATGGGTCATCGAGTTCACATCCTAGCGCACCATTTTGCAACTTGGACCTAGTCATTTGGGTGGGATTTAGCTGAGATCTGTGCGAAATATGTTTGACGTTGCGCTTCCTAGTTAAGACTGTATATGAATGCGAATTTATATCTCTTCCAAAAATCTCGAGAAAATATGCAATAGTGAGCGCTTAAAAGGGGGCATTCTTATTAATGTACAAAGATTGGAGAAAGTCAACCAGAGGTTTGCATAAGGCATCATAGAACACACTCACAAAACGTGACTACAACGTGACAGGTTCGTAGCGGGAACCTGGGAATGCCAAGACGAGTGACTAAGTGGGCTGCATGTGGTTCAACCAAGAGGTTGAGGCTTGCTCAGCCAGTTCTAAATTTAAACTGAGTATTAGTGAGCAGATTTGCGTCGAGACCATCAAAAGATGGTGAATAAGCTGTTTCAGCTCGATACCTTTCCCCATTTTCTTTATTCTAGACTCGTCTTTTCCTTATTTGTGTCTCTCAAACGCGTTGTGATCTCGGTTCTGGTTCCGTTTGTCCGTCTGACTAGATATTTATTATTTCTGACTAGTTGCTACCCCGTGAATAAATTCACGGGGCTCGTGGTGGTGGGTTGTTCCCAGCTCCCGTCCCGGCTGGTGGTCCCAGTACGCGGTTACGTCGTTCTCGTTGGACCAGCTGGTAACCAGTGCAACACCCCGGCAGTTTCCGCACCGACGTCGTAGCTGTGAGGTCATTGCATGTGATGTTCCATTGGAAGGTTCTCTGTCTCTAGAATTATATTATATACTATAGAGAGATACAGAGTTAAAACCCGGATCCGAAAAAAGACCCAGATCCGAAAAATACGAGATTATAGGCTCAGTTTTGAGGTGGTTAGTCCCGAAATTTTTGGTGGAAGCCTTATAGGGATCATGAACAATTCTAGCTATTCAAAAACCCCCATGCTAATCGTCGGCTAGCGCAGAAAATCGAAGATATGCGAAAAACGGAAGTTTGTGGCTGTGCCAGAAGTCCCGAGGAGAGAATGATTATTGTGCGTGTCTGCTACATTCTCCTGCCCTGAGATCATACATGGGGGGGCTCCAGTAGTCCCTCTAACTCCTCGCAGCCACAGATGATCTCCAGGGCGCGATCAACATGTGTACATGACCCGATTTTTCGGATCGGGGTCCTCCACCAAAATAGGTCACAAAAGAGATGAGCTCATGCTCCACGACCATGAGCCAAAAAAATTCGAGAATAATTGTACATGGACTACAAGAAGATAGTATCACATTCACCAACTCTCAAGTACAAGAGTTGACATTGCCGTTGAAAAATACAAGCGAACATTTTTTTTTTTCGGATCCGGGTTTCAACTCTGTACCTATTTTTGGCTACCGCGAATAGTAGGCTCACCAGTATGGGCTAGTGAATCCTACCTCTCTTGTTAAGCCATCACTTCACGCAGTTATAATGTTGGACTTCATTCGGAACATCACTGGAATCTATATAAAGTTTCTTTTGTTGTTTTCATTTGCAATAAGTTGTTTGTTGGCTCATATCTGAACTCTACGCGTGAACTAAGTCGGAAATCTGAATACGGAACACGCAGCGCGAAGTTGACTTGTGCAGTCTCGACCAGGGACAATGCAAACCACATAAAATCGTCAAGAAAAACTTCTCGTCTCTTCTGGACGGCGCATAGCGCCTAGAACAGTCTTGACAGTTAGTCGACTGACTTGCAGAAGAAAGTTCGCTTCGCACCCTCAGAATTAAAGTTCAAATTGCCACAGGGAGCACTTGACATATTAAGCTTTTAACAGCCGTGACACTATCAAATTTCCTATTTGGACGCTTCGCAATTTTATGACTGGAAAGTGCTAAACCGGGTGTGTCCGTCTTCCATTCATCCTGTCGTTCAAGATCTTGCTCCAAGCCAAGGGACTCAATTCTACCTGGGATCGCCTTGGCAATATTTCCGCCGCCATTGTTCACCTCCAACGAGTGAAGAAGAAAGTTGCCGCTGCTCTCGATGCCGCATATCAAAATACTGGGCACACTACTGGGGACACGTCCCACCTGGTTTGGCGAGTTCAACGAAAGATTGCCGAAGAGCAGCTGCAGCAGCTACAGCCCGGAAGGTCAGTTACGTTACACTGGGACGGAAACTCACCAAGAATATTTTGGTCATCGGGGAAGCAAAACTACGATCTTCGACGCTAGGAACTTTCAACAAGAAGATTATGGCGATGATAGAAGGGCATCTGTTTGAGGATGACGAAGATGAAGTTCCCATAATGAGTTTCAGCACGGCACGACTTCCAGACGAATGATACCATTAAAATTACTCGACTGTACACTGCACCTGCAAACAAAGTGAAGAACAACATGTCACCCCTAAGTTCCGCAAACGGCTGTAATATTTGAGCCTTTTTTCTATGAAAAATGCCCTAAAATAATCTGTGATGACACCAATTGAGCTACAAGTAGCCAGAAAAACCAACTGAATTTCCCATGGGGATCGGAACCAAAGCAACACTAAAGTTGGTACTACAGTAGAATGGCTCATAATGCATAAGGTCAGTTCCCTGCCAAATTTTTGCTGGTATGCATTATGAGCTTATGCATTATGAGCCATCCTATTTGATTGCTCGCTAGTACTTACATGTACTTACATTGTATTCTCAGAGTCTTCCACCGGCCTATCCTAATATATTGTGTCCTTCGACTGGTCCGCACGCCGGCACATCCCATACAAGCTTGCCATCGGCCTCCCGGCCTCGTCTCGTCCGTCGCGCACCACCTGTAAGGTCCGACTGGGACGTTTATGCACGATGCAATGGTCTCCTGGGAGGCTGCAGCTGCAGTAGCGCAAGGGAATGTAGGCCGTGTATGGGAAGCGATGAAGGTAATTTCATGATCTCAAAAGAGTAACCAGGGAACATACTGCGACTCAGAGCATGGTGATTACCTTCGCAGACTCAACGCACTCCAAATATACCAATTACCTCCTGGAAATGATTTGCGACCTCGAACTTGAATCGAATTCTTACCTGAAGGCTGCCACCCTCCTCTCAACTGTCCTGAACCATGATGGTAGTGCAGGGAAGTTCAAACCCTGTGATATATGCCAGGAGTTTTTGAATCGTTGTGTCGATCCCCTGGTCCAGCGGAAGGATGCGGACTACGGATCTTTTCAGGTTCGGAATGTTTGGTCCAGAAACATCAAGGACATTTATGACCTGAAAACCGACTTTCGCAACGGGCTGGATCTAAGCAAAAGATCTGGAAAACATAAGAAGCCGCACGAGCGCCCAGAGGTCAAAAAATTATTACAAACATACAGGACCACGGAACTGCACAAACGGCGCCCTGGGCGTACATACGACGACTGTCGAAACGTAAACGACTTCGACCGCGGGATAGCACACCTGAGAGCAGGAGCGCTCAGTAAATGGGCGACCAGAACGAGCAAATCGCCCTGCGAGCGTCGAGGAGGAATCGGACCATGAGTCAGATTGGTCTGATGATGATGATGATGATGAGACGCCGCCGATGACGATGAGTGAAATCGTTTACAACAATAAAGAACTCGTCGTTAATCTCGAGGGCGATGAGGATGACGAGGGTATTTTTCCGGAAGTCCTGGGGATGGGGAGACATGATTCAGATGAAGATGGCGACTGAATATAATTACTTAGCATCGGTAATTTTCACAAGCCTATTTCTTGCCACACTACCCCAAATGGTCAGTGTTTTGCTTTGTCCTCGTTCCCATCTTTTCGTGCCCTTTGCATCAAGAGTGCCCAGTATGTGAAGGGTATTCTTTCCTTAGATTTGCTCGCTTCGTTCGCAACAATCGCTGATCTGATGTTCTGCCATGCGGCTTGGAGGACCACCGGCAGAGAAGTGACTGTGCGTGACAGTACCAGCTTACATTTCCTTGATATGAAGATGCATTGCTAATGCTGCATTGTTACAGCGCCAGGTTGCCGAGCCATTACTCATCGCAGCGGCTGAACCTGGCAGACGAGACCGAGATCATCAGCACCGAAAATGCTACAAACGGGAGCATCAGACCAGTGATCGGAAGCCGGTCGGTTTTCACGGAATTTGCCGACGCCCACCTCTTGCTGCACTGCAATCCATTACATTTTCAAACATGTGACTGTATTGCCCTCACTGCACGCCATTGGATTTCCAAACAAGTTCAATTCCAGCGCAGTCGCAAAGCCATCTTCTGAGGCCCGCGTACCTGATAGCCCTGATCATTGCGGTCAGGATTGCGGTCATTTTGGTCTATTCAGATTCCCCTCGGACGCGATATTGGCCACAAAGTGCTTTACATTGCCAAACATGTGACTCTATTGCCCCTGGTAGGAGCCCTGATTATCGTAGACTCCCTACGGGTACGTTTTCGGACTTTTTGATCACGAGACGAGCAGAGGGATCAAAAAGTGGTGATCGGCAATGCACCGCCAAATTCAAACTCCGACATTGGCCTGAGTGATGGTCAGAGGCGATTGCGAGCCACACACTCGCATTGGGCTATACTTGTATGGGACAAAATGAATTGCATCGCTGTCTCTCGAAGTTGTATTGGCCACTTTTTTCACAAACCTATTGGATGTTCAGATACTGTTATTTCTGAGAGTATAATGGCTCTCCAGTGAAGAACGAGAGAAATATTTACAATTTGGGCCCATAGAACATGTTCCCGATCGTGAATTACAATAGTATAGATATTTAAATGGGCCCCGTTGGGCGACTGTGGCCCGCAAAATTTTGGTGGAGAGTGTCGTGACTTAAATCCAAATCTTGATATTGGAATCCATTTGATGAGGTAAAATGGTACCTTGTACATCCAGTGACTCGCGCAAGTGTGCTTACCCAATTCTGGGTTGCTTAAAGCCCTGTGCGGTCATTTGCAGAGAGAAAAGAGGCGGAATAGGGGTGAAATTTCCAGATGCAGAAAGACCATTTTCTCCATCACTGATTTCCGGCAGGGTTGCCGACCACCAAAAAAAGCTTCCTAAACTGACTGGAACATCTGGTAAGCATTTTGGCAGGGCCCGTTAAACCAGTGTCAGGACTTGGAATTGTTGACCTCTGAACCTTCAAAAAAAAGAGTCAAATTTGATATAGAGAAAGCAATATTATTTTTTGATTTCAAGTCCAATGAGCGCAACTTGTTTTTCAGCATATAGTGGAGGCCGTATGTTTTTCCAACCTTTGCGGGATGAGAAAAGCAATTTGTAGTCCTCCCACGTTTCAACTTCAACCCATCATTTCAAAGGCCCGGATTCAATGAGGTCGTCCGGCGCCATCCCATCCCTTTCCCTCTCTCTTTCCTTCACTGCTTGGTGCGCGTTGCACTGGATCTCGCTTCAAGTCAGAGATTGTTCGGAACGATCTGTCTGGACGGCACGCGTGGTAGCCTCAGGCAGATCGGGGCAACTGCGAAGCCCTCCTTCCTTCTTGGAGTTTCTTGCCTCTCGTTGTGTCGTACACGGCCAGATATAGTGTACCATACTAAATGATTTTTGTTGCAAACCAAGTACAGTCGAGTTGGGATGACAGTGGTGTGGAAGGTTGGTTCAAGCATCAACTCTTACCGGTAGAAATATCCCCCAAAGTATGGAATTTGGGGGGTAATGTGGTGAAAAAATCGAGATGCCCCCCCTCCCCCACACGCCAGGCCACTGGCTTAATGCGCAGAGCCTAATACTGTCTGCAGGGGCCTAAAGAATAGCCTAGGACAGGCTCGAGTGCATGTCGATTATTAGGTTATTTCTCTCGACATATGATTTGTTGATGAAATAATGCGAGTCAGCTCACGAGTGGCTCCATGCGCGCAGGGCTACCATTCTTAACCCCGAAATACGTGGAGACGCCAAAGGGCATGACCCCAGGTTATGTGTAGGGCTCACGGTACCAGAGACAGTGAGGGGGGGGTCGGGATGTCCAACTTGCACCGGTCGAACGAACGTTCGGGAGGTTTTGAAATTGTGAAATTCGGATTCCTGGGGTACGAAAGAGGGGGGAGACAAAGTCCTTTGGGACCACCGCTCTCCGGGGGGAACGACATTACAGCTCTTTGCGGAACATAAGGCGTGGCCGGGTTTTTTTTTTGCGAGTTTTCACGAGATCCACTGTTGCGAGCTCAATTCTCAACTGTTTTTCGTGAGAATAGGCTCATTCGATTCGGACAGTAAATTCGGAGGGGATGTCATGGCCCGATTTTTTTTAACCACCTCAGGACGAATTGGTGGGTCAGGTTGGTGTACTTTTGGTTGTGTGAGGGCAGAACGTGTGCCAGAGTACTAGAACTGCTCTGGTCGGGCTAGATTTTTGATATGACGTACGTGGGCGTATTCTGGAGGGCATTAAATACTGGGATTTTCAAGGTCACCTGTACTTCAAATCCACAGCTCGTGAAACCTGCCAAGGGAAATTGGGCCGACTATAAGTCACAATACATTTGAAGTAAGGGTCACATTAAAAATCCCGGTATTTCTAGCCCTCCGGAATGTGCTCAAGTACATCGTATCAAAAATCTAGCCCGACCGGGGCACCCGTACGAGGGTTTCCCTATCCCTGCTGAAGATTTTACCCACTGACAGCGGTGAGTATGAATCCGGAGGGCAGTAGGGAGTCGTACCAAAGAAATGATCTTCCATGGTCCCGGTAAGTTCGTCGTACCACTTTGCGAGCGAGGTCAGGACATCTGGCCCGTATTGGCATCGCTCTGAGTCGTATGTGTTACGAGAACTTAGTTGTATTGAAAGATAGTCTTTGAGTGCGTTGATACGGTACCCCATTTCGGCGATGCTAATGGTCTCCGCCTGTATTACAGCATTAATCCACTGCGACGAGGTGGCCGGTATACAAATTGTGTTGTGGTAGTCCTCAGAACAAATTGCATGGCGAGGTAACACAATCATGTTCTGTCGTACTTGGCTCCATGACAAGGAGAGCGAGCAGAAACCAGCCAGAATGCGCCGCACATGAACAGGTGCGATCCCGTCCATAGGAAGTTTGGTAGGGTGGAACATATTTGTCGTAGTGGTGGGGATACGGGACAGTTGGATTTTATATAGCGAAGTCAGGAAGTGTCGGTCCTGACTTATCTCCGCTGCATTCAGAGCATCCGAAATTGGGAGCTCGTTGCTTGTGATACGTCCCAGCCATTGAGCTGCAGTTTTTACCCCTAAATCGCGGGCAAAACTTCTGCGACAAAGATGGTAAATGGCGACGAACTCAGGCGACGATAAGCCCTTTGGGTATTGTTCGATTAAATTGCCAATAACAAGAAATGCCCAAGTTTCCCATGTCGTCATTTCGTATTTATGGGCAAGGTGGGCGACGGCCAGGATGTCCTGAAGATCTGTGATAGGGATCCGGTTTGCCTGTGTTTTAAGTGCTCTTCGCCCAAGGCTCAATGTGTATACATTATCCGAGCAATTTACGACTGACGGGGCATAGATATATCTGAATAGGGAGCGGAAGGATCCTTCATCGTCTCCACCAAGGTAAATAGGCAGATCGTCGCATGATCCCTCGACAACCGAACCGGGAGCCTGTGGAAGGGCGAATAATCCAGCAAAGACTGGGGAGTCCCGGATGAGGATGAATCGGTGGATCTGATCACAGATCAGGTTATTTCCCCCCAGGAAGTCGGGATGCGCACTTTGAACAAAGCAACTCCCACGCGGATGGTGCAGTCTCCCGATTCGTAATAGAATTCCGCATCCCGCACTGGTGACGGCGCAGAGGACTCAGAGCATGACCTAGCCCATTTCTGCAGACGAGACGAAAGGGAATCCAAATCAGTTGAATCCATGACGGGGTAGAAAGCAAGGTGTTGTCTGTAAACACATCCAAAGTAAGGGCAGTGCTTGCATTGTTTGGCTCGGCGCCTCATCATTGAATAACTCGTGGTAGCGTGCTTCACGGCAAAGCCCACTATCCGTCAATCTTATCCAAATGAATCATCTCAGGTTGGTCTTATACTGCGGATCCAACCTTCATCACGCCGCTTTGATGCCAGCTCGACACCGTATGTTGTACAGTTATACAGGGCCTTCGCAGATCGCTAAGAGCTCTGAAAAAAAAAATGCAGTGATGCCTCAACGAATGGAGCACAGTTTTGCACATGACTCCGAGATTCGAGTGACAGCATCTGACTTGTATATTAAGCCAACAAGATTGTACATATAATTGAGTTGAATGTTATTGAACGTGGATTGAAATCTTACATGCCCACAGGTTCGGACATGAGCTCCGAAATGAAGTAAATTAATGCTCCAACGCATTCAGAGTTCAAGTGTAGCTCAGGGATGTTCTGTGGAAAAGCAATAAGGTAGATTATCAGAGAAATATTCAAGTCCCATACAGCAGCAGACCAAGGTGATATACAGTGATTCCACTGGGAGATCAATGGGAGATACAGTGCTGTTCAAAATAAAGTTGAACACTTTGTCTCAAAGCAATGCAATGGACAGGTGAATGTTGTACCCACCCATTGACACGCCTGCCGACCGGCCAAGCGCGAGCAAAACCTTAAAATGGGTGGGTCTGCACAAGGGAGGAAGGGAGGGATCAAAGTGCGAGTGTTCCAACTAGCCTGATACCGTGACAAGTCACCGGCGGCAGACTAGAACGGGACGGAAGTGCAATGTGCAGAGGTGACGGGAGCGAAATGTAGGCGGAGACGGACGCGGTGACGGAGACGGAGGTCGAAGAGCGTAGGCGTAGGCGTAGGGGATGTTGAATGCAAACTTAGAGCACGAGGACTTATCGGGGAGCAAAGCGTAGTTTATTGGCAAAGGATCTAGGTATTTATATATACTAAGTGGAGCAGTAATAAATAGAAATCAGACTCAGCAGGAACAAGGAGGACGAGAGGAGGATCCTCCTCAGAGGATTCCGAGCCCGAAATGACATCGTTGGGGGGCCGTAGGTGCACCGTACCCATCCTAGGGGGGGCGAACGCCCTGCGCGGAATTTGATGGTGGTGGCCGGAAGTGGAAGCCATCCATCGGTCTTATGTTGATCCTCGAGTTTCCCGTAGACTTCTTTGAGGTTCCAACCTGACAAAGCAGACTTCTGGGAAGAGCTAGAGAAGATGGATAGATGAGTAAGGTCAGAGCGAAGGTGACGGGGGGGGGGCAAAAATTATGAGAATCAGGGTTTGCCAATGAAATTGACAATACCCTCGAAAGGTCGCCTTTGTGTCTCTTGGTCTAGAACAGAGATCAATCAGCAGGGGCAAGCATCGCCGACTGGCTAGATCTGATCCCCCAGAACCCAAACAGAAGTCGCAACTTGCCAGGTTGCGACTTTTATCCCCAGAACCCAAACAGAGGTCGCAAGTTGTCAGGTTGCAATGACCTTTATCCCCCAGAACCCAAACAGAAGTCGCAACTGGCGGTTGCGATTTTTATCCTCCAAAACCCAAACAGAGGTTGCAACTGGTCAGGTTGCGACTTTTATCCCCCAGAACCCAAACAGAGGTCGCAACTGACCAGGTTGCGACTCTTATCCCCCAGAACCCAAACAGAAGTCGCAACTTGGCAGGGTGCAATGACCTTGATCCCCTAGAACCCAAACAGAGTTTTCAACTTGGCAGGTTGCGACGACCTTGATCCCCCAGAACCCAAATGAGGTTGCAACTGGCCAGATCACAACTTTTATCCCCCAGAATCCAAACAGAAGTCGCAACTTGGCAGGTTGCAACGACTTTGATCGCCCAGAACCCGCCTAGCTTATGTCCAACTTTATTTCGCTCTCATTTCGTTTTCAACCCATGATTATCAAATTGAAGGTACTTTGCCACCATGACCCAGGTCAGTTTCACATCCCTGAAATATTGTGGTTCCTGGCAGACGGGGACACTTTACTGGGGAAGAAGCACTGAAACATCCGTATCTTTCGGCTTACGTGAGTCGTCCGTTGGCGGGAGGTGGTTCAGAGTCCGGCGGCCGGAAGAACTGCTTAGAAGATCCTTCTCTGAGAGATTTGGGACACCTAATTGATAATTATTCAGCATCGTAAATTGGACGCAACGATCGCCAAAACATACCCGCAGTCGTGGAAAGTGCGAGCATGGGGTCCGCAATCCCGGGCAATCGTATGCTTCGGGGTGCCTAGCGGGAAAGTGGTCGAAGTTGCGGTTTTTGAATACGGAGCTAGTGAGGACCTGGTCCTTGAGGATAAACTTTATGGCGCCGCGGTGGAAAGGCAAAAGCAATTGCATTTGGTTCTTGAATGAAGTGAGTAAGATTCGTCATAAATTCCATCTACTTACCGTCTTCGGGTCCACCAGAAAGATGTAATGGTGGTGTCCAGCAGTGTTTGCCTCATAGCTCGGTTACCCCTCCACCAATTGCCAAGGTCTCGCAGGCATTTCGACTCAGAATCACCGTGGCTATCGAATGCAATACACTCAAGGAATCTTTTCAGAGGTTGGTTTGCGCGCATGCAACGCGAGTGCTGGACAATAATACCATCGGCGTCCCTCTGGTGTTTCCTGCAGCCTCGAGATTTCTACAGCACTATCCCGATCCTGGATTCAAACAACCAAACCGGCGCATGGGTGAATCTGAGTAGCTCCATCGGTCTGTCAGCGGTTCAACTTTTCCGCTGCTCGTTGTCACTGGTCCAACAAACAGCAATCCACACATAAACTTGTCTCGATTGAACCTGCCATGTGAAGATCGAACAACTGTGTGAGACTGAGTCGAACTTGAGCGGAGCAGATGATTACAGCGCTTTGCGGTACAACAGGCGCGGCCCTTTTTTTTTTTTTGGGAACTTTCCACTAGAACAGCCACTGTGGGGTCAGTTTTTGTCAGAATCCCTTGGAAATAGGCGCGTTAGAATTGCGCTGAAAATCCGCAGGCGACCAAATACCGGCTTTTTTTTGATCTGATTACATAATGAAATTTCTTCCGAAAAATCATGGCTTTGAGCAGGAACACTGTAGCACTGTGAGTCCTGGCCCGATTGACCTAATTCCTGGATATGTTATGCATCTGAGGTGGGGCTTTGGGACGGTTGACTCTTGTCAGCAGTATGTCGACCAATTCTGATTTGGCACACACTTTGGTGAGGTAGATATTTACATACTATATATACTGTACAATTTCATTCAATTCGGCGGTCACGCGTCACGCACCCCCTGTGCCGCGATGAATTTTGGTCTCGGTCACGGGTCACGGCGCCCAGTGCCGAATGTAAAATGCGTGACATTGGGGCCAAATCTCCCTTGGAGGTGCAAAAAAGGCAGAATTTTGGAAAATTTTCGTCTTGAATCCCAAATTTTTGGAGGTGTCACGCCAAAATTTGTTGGTTGCCGAAGTGCCGAATCGGTATTTTGGGTCACGGGTCACAACCCGTGCCGAATTGAATGAAATTGTACAGTAGACTACTACAAGATGCTTTGGGTAATATTATAGCCGTGAACATTCAGGACCCAAAGCCCCACCTCAGATACATAACATATCCAGGAATTAGGTCAATCGGGCCAGGACTCACAGTGCTACAGTGTTCCTGCTCCAAGCCATGATTTTTCGGAAGAAATTTCATTATGTAATCAGATCAAAAAAAGCCGGTATTTGGTCGCCTGCGGATTTTCAGCGCGATTCTAACGCGCCTATTTCCAAGGGATTCTGACAAAAACTGACCCCACAGCGGCTGTTTCTAGTGGAAAGTTCCCAAAAAAAAAAAAAAAAAAGGGCCGCGCCTGTTGTACCGCAAAGAGCTGTAAAGCTGCAACCGCAATTACTGCCGTCGCCGAACCCGTCTGAAGCGTCAGCACGACCAGTGGGTTGAGATTATTCTGGATTCTAGGGTGCACAATGAATGAGGGAGGTAAGGGTGCGTCCGATATGATATAGGCTAGGCACGCACCGACGCCGGCCCTCCAAGAACTGTGATTTCGCCTTTTGGAATTCGTAGACGAGGGCGCCGGCGATCACCAAGTCTGCAGCGACTTGGGTGAATATCCAGGCCCTTGGGTGAAATGAGTCTCGATGATTATGCAACCCTAGACAAGGAATGGTTAAACTCACTGTCCGGAGACCCTGACCTTCGTACGGTCCTTGAGGGGGGGGCGGGGGACAGCACGATCACCAAACCCGGAGTGGATCCGCCTCCGAACTGTATAGTGGTGAGTAGGAGTATCAATCACCAATTACAGAGTAGCCTGCATAGGTCACTGGACTGAGCAGTGAGAACGAAGAGGTGCAGATTCGGCACACGATGCACAAGTATCTGTA
Source organism: Mycena olivaceomarginata (assembly GCA_029378375.1). Taxonomy (NCBI): domain Eukaryota; kingdom Fungi; phylum Basidiomycota; class Agaricomycetes; order Agaricales; family Mycenaceae; genus Mycena; species Mycena olivaceomarginata. The sequence continues at coordinate 11,132 of JARKIC010000936.1, read as the reverse complement.
GCAAGAGTCTCATAGGAAGTCTTTTCACAAAACATGTTGATGACTTTGTCTTTCAAGGATTGTCCGACAACCTGGGGCCAAGATGAGATGATCTTTTGAAATTCTCCTTCATAAAAAGCGCGGGTTTCAGCCATTTGTAGCCGTGTATTTTCTACTTGTGCGTCCGCCTTTTTCTCAGCCTGTTTCCCTTTGCGCACCTTGCTTATTCGGTCCTTCAACTTCTTCCACAAGTCACGAACAAATTCGGATTGGCTGTACTCAATGCCCAATGTGCAGAGCAGTCGTCGCAAAGGATTCAGAGTCAGATTGCCTCCGCAGAGAGCGCTAAGAACATGCACTTCGAGGTCAGGATGAATAGCATTCAGTTGCCATTCATTAAATACATCTGCGCAGTCAGGGAGAGAGACGTTTTGGGGAAGAGTAGTAGACGCTGTGAACCAGAGAAACGAGCACAATGGCCGGATATGATGTGCGTCGTTATTCAATGGCAATCAAAACAGGTTTACGATGAGATTCAAAGGAGTCAAAAAATTCGGCAACAAAAACAGCCGAGCGATTGTCCATCGCCGCAGAGTTCACGTCAAGCAATTTTTTGCGGATGGCGGCACGCAGTATGAATCGAAGATTACGACTAACAGAGACAGAGATATTCACCGCAGCGGCAACATGACAATAATCGTCTGTGGGCATTTGTTTTGTGATCAGCATTCAAAATCAAATTGAGAACCGCTTCAGAAACGTCGGCGGCGGATGAGTAGCCTCTTGATATCGCTCGACAACTAGAAAGCTCATGTCGTAGAGATAAAAATTCGTCCCCGCTATTGGAGGGATTATCAAAGCAGGTACCAGTGATAATAAGATAGAAACCTTATAGAATGAGAATGGGACTTGAAGGCTCTGGTGTTGTGGAACCGTAGAAATTCTATTCATAAATGTTCAAAAAGCCCCTCATCCCAAAGTCAAGATCCGTTGGGAATCTTGATAAATGCCCCTGTGGTGCAGTTGGTTTATGTCCTGTTTTGTTGATGTTTTTTTTTTTTTTGCCCGGTAACCGGTTTAAACCACTCATTTGGCAAGTATATTTTGTGGTGGAAGGGTTCCGTTTTTCGGGGGTGTTCGCTGTTCGAATTCTCACCCAGCACCCAGCTGCTTACTGGTCATTTTACGGTACCTTCTATGTGTTTTGTTTCACCGATTCAATAGATCTGCATATGGTTCCCGCAGAAGCAAACTCCCAAAGAGGGAGGGGGGGAGATGAGATCAAGTGCCGTGCACAGTGGTCTCACGGCCGACAAACACGGAATAGCTGCATTGAGATGGTGTACGATGTTCTAGCTTTTGACTCCGGTGCTCGTGAGTGCCTCACTTGCCGCTGTTTCATCCGTACTCATTGCACTTGGCAACGCGGGAGACACCGTCGCATGTGTGACGGTCTTTCATCTTGCCGAAAATCGGTTCTTCTCCAATTTCAGGCATAATTAGCCCTGACATTTCAGTGCACTATTTGCGCAATTCCAGAGATTCGGTAGCGTCAAAACCGGTTCAAGTCATGGGTCATGGGGTTTGACAGACATGGGTTGAGACAAGTTCGAACCTTAAGCTCGGCGCGGGGCACGGAAACTAGCAGGGGAATCCAAAGTATAAATATAGGTACTAGTATGGTTGTAATAGCGGGCCATAATTATTTGGTGCACACATCTCCACTTTTTTACACCACCTTGCACAATTTCACAAAAATATTCACCACCTCAGGCCCACATGGCCCTGAAGCTCACCGCTCCAAATATCCGCTCACTAAAAACCCCCACCCCACCCCACTGTCGCACAAAATTCACACCCCACATTTGTAGCATGAAAGAAAAAAAACACCACTCCCGAAACATAAATAAGAATTTGCACTCCTTACATCCAACCTCTTTTTTCACTCCACTGAGCTCGGGGCGCAAAAATTCACTGGTGAAAAGGTGAAGTCCAAGGCCAAGAGTTACTTTCTAAATCGATTCCAGGGGAATGCCGTGGACAGTCAATCACCAAAATGGAAGTACAACCAGAATACTTTATCCTTCATGTGCAATCAATCTACAGCCTTGCCTCCAAGTGTCCTCGACTTGACTTCCCCACCATAATATTCGCAGTCCATCTAAACAGTTAATTCATGATTCGACCACCTCAATCCTTACTTTCCTTCATCTAATGGCTCCAGAAGCCACCAAAATCCGCCTGTCGAACTCTAGGTATATCTTTTTTCATCTGATTTAATTCAATGACATGGAGGCTCTTCGGTGAAAAGCTGAAGTCAGTTTAAGGCCAAGAGGTATAAATTGAGTGGCAGAACAGCTTGTGAACGGGAATAACAGTTGGCTTTGCGGTGTGAAATTTGTGACCTGAAATTCAACTGCAGATGCATGGGTATTGTCTCGAAAGTATGGGGAGAATGGAAAATGGAACAGTCAGGGAGTAAAAGCTTTGAAGTATAGTGAAAAAGGAAACATATCGTGAAAGATAACAGATGGAGAAATAAATTTATGGAGGACTCAGCTCTGATCCGGGGGCACGTTTTGATCGCTCGACGTTGCTGGTAGTGACGATCACAGGGATGGAGTAAAATTCGGAGCAAACTGAGCACTTAGCAGAAGCACCATTGAGTTCGGAGGAATGTTGCTCGGAATAGAACAGCTCTATGAACAAATCAGTGATAGACTCGTGCTCAGATTGTGACTCAGAAAGAGAAATCGAAAGAGGAGTACTCAGCTCTGTAGGCTCAACGTCTTCGCAGTAGAAAATGGAAGTCCTATCCTCAAATCAAACATAAGAATCTTCACAGTAAGATGGGGAACTTAGCGGGAAATCCTCGGGTTCGGAGTCAATGGCAACGTCACTTGATAAATCACAGAGCTCGATAACTTGAGCGTCACGGGGGGAGCCTATACTCATGGTAATCCGTGCCTGTGTAGAAAGCCTGATCAAAATCTCGATGCTTTGAGCATGAACTCGGCGCCTCAGTAACGGAATCTGCCTCAGACTCAGGTGAAAAATCGAAGATACTCACCAGACTCCTTCGTGTAATATCGCCAGAATCGGAGCCATCGAAGAGAAGATTTAAGCTCATTTTGGTCTCCGGATGATCACCTGCAAGGTACCATTCCAGCTCGTCATTGACCTGTATAAAAGGTCGGCTCGGGAAGTACACCTAGCTCTGTTTCGTGGCGCGTCAAGACTCCAAGAGCACTGAGTTGATCAAGAATGTGGCGTAGCTCAGAATGCTCTGATTATAGCGTAGAAATAAACGGGAATTTCCTCTTACTGGCAGTCGATAACACAAGATCTTCTCTCCATCAGGCAGTTTGTCGTTGGAAGAGGATAATTTGATGTGTTCGTTGGTGGTGAAGTCCATGCATAGGTCATTGGCGTCGTCGGAATCCGAATGTATGTCTTCGGGTTCCGGTAAACTGGGTACATCGAGCGAGAGTAGCAGGAAGACAGGGCTAATGGGACGAGTATTGTGGTACCAATAGCAACACCCTAGAATTTGACACCGGCCAACATCACTTTGACTGGATGCTGGAAGTACCATCGACGGTTGCAGGAAAAAATCTGTTTGTGAAGCTTCCACTAGCGGATGAGCTATATGGACCATATCCTGAAATAATTCGCATACCTTCTACCCAATTACCACGTACCGCAGGTGTTTGGGGGTCATTTGGCGCCCGACAACATCGGTTGGACGGATCGGGAAGTGCCGTCAAAGTACGCGGGAAAAATGTTGACCACCTATTTTTCACGAGCGGTTAGGGTAAATAGACCACATTTTGGTATGATGGAGATCTTCCTCAGCTACTTTACATGTACCCTGAGTGTATGATGGCAATTTGGTGCTGTTCAACATTTGCTCAACCAAATACGAAATCCAATCAAAACTTGCGATACAAAAAACGAATTACAGATATTCTACGAGCCATTGGGCTGAATGAACGATAGATTGGGATGATTGAGATACTTTCTCCCCAGTTTTTGTGGGCCCTAGGTTCCTGGTGGCAATTTGGCGCTGGTCAACATCCGTTTAACTGATTTGTAAGTGCTCCGAGTTGCAAGATAGCATCATGGATGTGAGGAAAGGTTGAGAAAGGCGACTATGAAACCAAATTCGAGGTGAGGCCAGACGATAGAGAGATTTTCGATCAACCGTTCTTTTCAGACTTAGCTCGCTCGGCTGTGCTGTAGCCCCATGTAACTTTTCTCCTTTTGTTTTTCTTCTGCCCTCGCTCTTCGATCAACTCCTTCTGTCCACGACTCTCTCTGCTTTTCAACACTGCCTTTTCATTTGCCGTCAAATGGCTGACCCGCACGGCAGCTTTTTCTTGACAGGACGCAGCGGATCGCAGTCCCTGCTGCCCACGGTGCAGCATGATTCTGATAATACGGCCGAGAGGGCACGTATCCCCCTGGCAATTTCTTCGCGTATAAGGATGGCATAATGGTAAACCGCTGCCCACTGATCTCGTCTTTTGAATTATTGAATTTTTGGTCTGATTTCTAGACCGGTTGGTTCTTTCTATTGCTGACTTTGGGATACACCACTACTTGGCTTCAACTCAAAACTGTTACTTCAATGCTGAGTCGTCTCCATGCTGAGTCCCAAGTAATCATCACCAAATTACTAAAGGATCCTTCTCTGTTCTCTTTTTCTGGCTCCGCACAAATTCTTTCATTGGGTTCATCGCAGGCAACAATGTTCAAGTTTCCATGGGCTGTTGGCCACAAGACTCTGCCCCCTCCACCCTTCTGGACTCTTCCTCATCTATTGCGCTCGCTCATATTTCCTGTTTCCCGCCCTGGCACTTCAAGCTGTGATGACTGATTGTTTCCCTTCTTGCCTGCATTCCTGGCCCAGATCCTCTCAACTCGACACCCCCAACACTCGATACTTCTATTTGTCCATTCCAATTGAATAAAGCTTCCTCCTCCGGGAGTCCTCCCCTCTTTGGCTTAAAATTCACGGTCACACGAATTTGAATTAGTGCTATTGTTATATACCAAGAGAAATTCTACCTTGATTCCTCCCATGCTTCTGGATACCGGAGCGAAGCGTAGGTCTGTGTCGTTCCAAATAATTCCCTGGCTGCTCCATACTCCGATCAAGACGCTTCTTTGTGATCAACAAGACATGCCTCCGCTTCGCTCCGGCGTAAGCGGACGACTTCGATGACATTAAAGATGGACATGATTATGGGAAAGTTCGAAAAAACATGTAATTAAATGTCATGCGGTACTCAGGGATGCGCTATGGCACAATCACCCTGCTAACGGTTAGTATGACGGCGGGAGAGAAGCACGGGGAAAAAAAAAACATATTTCAGCATCCAAAGCGTGAATTTGAGCGAGATCTATTATCTTTGGACACTGCCAGTGTTGAATGTGATGAATGTGCGACTCACCGGAAGGTAAACGATTCGTGTCCCATGCCAAAAACCATCTCGCAGAACGGCACGTCAAAAGCTGGGCTGATTTGAAACAGGAGAAAACATACCACAGTATAAAGCCGTCGCTGAACCCGCCAGAGTTCATTTGGAGCCGGCAAGTCTTGAATCATCAGGAAGAATCAAGAAACCGAGTCTCCACGACTAACCTCATTGTCGTTGACCTAGATCCGCGACCCCGCAGTCCGTGGTATGGGTTCGGGTTCGATCGGAAATGTTGATGGCGCTAGGCTCCAGATGGTGGCGATGGAGGCCTGGAAAGAGTTAGTGAACAGCGCAGGATAAGAGGAAAATGCGAACGATTACACAATGTGTGCAGCATATTCGTGCCCAGCTGCACAGTCTCCGAGCTTGAAAATGTTTCTCACGACCTGTAGGGCGGAGCGAGATTTGATCACCTGTATTCCGAGAACGATTTTTAGGGCGGAGCGAGACCCTGCATTCCGAGCGAGTTTTGCTTGCAGAAGGTGCAGCAAAGAGATACTTTTTGAGATTGAAGGACAGAGCGAAGGCCCAGTTTGAACCAAATGATGGAGCATTGACAGTGGACTTGGTTGAGCTTCACGTAGACTGCTCGAGGTGTTGCGAGATACAGGAGCTCCGCAAGGTAGGGGGAAAGAACTATTTGATGTATGGTCCGTTGAAGAGAGTTGGGTTTTAGAGGCGGCGACGAAGGCTTAGACCGACTTGATATCTTGCCCAATGTCCAACGACCCAGATGTGAGCGCAGGAGGCTTGCAACAGCGTGGGAGGTTTCGTCGATTTTTGAAAATTCGTTCCATAGGAAGTGCACACGAAAGGCAACAAACGGAGGATCGCCCGCAGAACTGAGTAGGTGGGGATGATGGAGGTGAAACGAAAGAGGCGATGCAACTGATAGCCAGCCTTTTGAACGGCACTTGAGAGGCTGATCGGGGATCTATAATGCTCCAAGCGCCGGGGCGCTCAACCTAATTCTTGATGAAGAGGGTCAGCTGCGGTGTCAAATGCGGTAATTTCAGGCGAACAAACAGGTGCACTCTGATTCGAGGCATCTGCTTAATACATGAGGTATTGAAAGTTGCAGGCCGATCAGTGGCGGTGTTAACTCACTTGTTCTTGACCGCCATGAACACCAACAACGATCCTGTCCACACCTTTCTTATGGAGTCCCACAACATCTGTGTTCAGGCCCAATTCATCGTTGATTCTCTTCCGAATGCCGAACTTCCTGCCGTTGAGCGCAGTGTTCATCAGCTTGGCGCTGTCCGGCAGATTGTTGCTGCCATGGACGACCCAGCAATTACAGAGGATATTCGGGAAGAGCTCTTGGCCACAATCAATGCTCTCGTTACTCCGCTCGAGGATTTTATCACAAACCCACCACCCGTAACAAGTACCTCACTCCCAAGGGTGTATACCGGAAGGCCGGGCCGTCCACGATATGCTCTTGATATTGAGCGCGCTCATCGTCTGCATGAGCTGGGGAATAGCTTCGAGGATATTGCGAATGCTATGGCTGTTGGGCGGAGGACACTGTTCCGGCATTTCGAATGGGCAGAAGTTTCTAGAGCTCGCCGCGAATTCACCGACATCGATGATGACACACTGGACGAAATCGTGGCTGAAATTTCCCTCTCCCATCCATTTGTTGGCTCTGAAATCGTGTCTGGACATCTTGAAGCACGCGGTATTCATCTTCCCCGCCTCCGAGTCCAGGATAGCCTGCGTCGGGTCGATGAAATTGGAGTGCTCGTAAGGTAGATCATTTTCCTGCGCCATCACATCGAGTCGGGATCTCACATTGATGTAGATGGGCGGGGATCATCAAGCGCCGCGTGTACAAGGTCAGGGGATCGAACGCCCTCTTCCATCATGATGGCAACGAGAAGCTCCGTCCCTGGGGATTTTATGTGCATGGATGCATTGATGGTCATTCTCGCCTCATCATCTATCTGGCCTGTCGCGCCAACAAACGGCAGGCAACTGTGGCGGAGTTGTTTCTTGCTGCTGTCGCGGAGTTTGGTTGGCCAAGCCGCGTGCGTGGAGATTTCGGGACGGAGAATAATGAGGTGGAGCGGCTTATGATTGCACATTGGGGTATCCTGCATAGGGCATATCTCAGGGGCCGGTCAGTCGCATCTTTCTTTCTGATTTGCTCTTCCGTTTCATCTCACTTGCATGCAGTTCACGACACAACGTCCGCATCGAGCGCCTGTGGCGCGATGTTCGGAAAGATGCCCTGGAGACTTTCCGACAAATCTTCGACTACCTCGAGAAGAACGACCTCCTCGACATGGAGAACCCTATCCACAGTACGTGCTTATTCCTTGTGTTCCACCGCCGGATCCAGGCTGCCCTGGACCGCACGCGGGATGCCTGGAATCACCATCGCATGCGAACCCAGCATGCCAAAACCCCGATCGCAATCTACGAACTCAGCCGGACGGCTGCTATCACCCGTGGTTACTGGACTGGGGACCCCGGAGACAACCCAAATGTGGTCGCATCTGACCCCCTGTACGGCCATGATGGCGAGGCGCCACTACCTCCTGCGGGAGTCTCCGCCAATGAGCCTCTCGAACGAACTGAGCAACCCGTCGGAACAGCAGCTGAGCGGGAGAGCGGCATTCTTGTCAACGGTGACGAGGATCTTATGGCCGCGCAAGAACTTCTGAGGGACTTTGATTGTGATAGAGATGACGGTAACTGGGGTATCGAGGTTTATTGCGAGGCAGTGATACGGATGGTGTCGCAACTTAATAGTCATTCGGCATGAATTTTCAGAGAGCTGGGCGGATGAAATCGAAGAATCGAATAGAATTACAAAGAATACATTGGAACGCAATGATGAGTTGGAATCTTGACTATTCTCAGTGAACCAATCCCTGAGCACGACTCGGACTCGGAAGCCTTGGAATTCATTGAAAGGACGACGGACAAAATGACAAAGTAATCCTAAGTACTCAAAACCTAGACTCGCGAGGCACAATACGAGGATCGTCGAGCTTGGATGAGCGAGTGTCATTGAGAATCTGTGACAAAATGCCCGTTACCTTGCGCCAATGGGCGGATCCGGAAACGTTGCGGTCGACATGATATGCCTGAGCCCAGATAACCATAAGAAACTGAAATAGCAATCAACGGAGGCATACCAAGGACAGGATGTGATACTGCCTCGCCCGTGACATTCCAGGGGCAAGCAGAACGTCCATGGTGAGACGCCGATCTTCTTCTGGATGAGGGAATCGCTCAACAATTTCCCGCATCACCCCTGCCAATATCGGGTGTTGGTGCGACGGAGAAGACCAATAGCGTCCTCGACATCGTCATCCTCGAGGGCGCCAGGATCGAGCCACGCTGGCTTGGCGCGTGTTTGCGAAGTGGCCGTCGAGCGAGAAGGACCCGCAGTGGAAGAAACATTGCCGCGTGGTTGGCGAGGCGGGTTTTGATGTGTTTGCTTCTTCCACTTTGCGTAGGTTTTTTTCCACTCGCCATCCGAGCTGGTGTCGGTATCCGAGGCTAGTGCCATCAGACATATCAAACAGGGAGGGAATTTAGACGTACAAACTACAATTGGTGGCGGTTTTGGCGGTTCTGGTTTTGGTGGATGGGGTCGCTTCGCTCGACGGGCAGAGATATCGGGCTCTCCACCGCCGCAATCATGCTCCCACCCCGACTCCAGTGAATCCGTGTTAGTCATGTCTTCGACAGACCGTCAATATCGCAATATTCCTTCTATTGTCCCTCAAGACTCACCGTCGACATTGTTATCAGATTTTCCAGTTCTGTCGCAAAATTCAGAAACGATGGGTTAACAAAGGTTATAATAAAAACATGTGTGTCCCTACGTTCTCTGAGATCGACTACGAGTAGTAGGGCCACTGGATGAAGGACCGCTCTGCAAAGATATAGTATTTGAGCAACCGGAATATGTATAATCGAACGAGATACCTACCTTAGTATTTGTCCCGCCACTCTTGAAGTGGTTCCGAATTTTGCGCGCGATGCCATTGCTGGCGTTCTGAATGCTAGAAAGGAGGGAGGTGTACTCCGGGTGGGCAGTGTCGAGGTTGTCAAGAACGCGCGCCACCACGAGCGTGTAGAACCGGAGCATTCCAAATTCCCCACCCTTTAGAACACGCTCCGCCGTCATTTCTCTCGGGTTGGAGGCATCCCCCAGAGCATCCATGAGCAGAAATACGATTTCGCTCACGTTCGGGGACTCCTTGTCCAACGTGGCGATGAGGAGGTTCAAATTGAGACGTCTGAAATCCTCCTCAGTGGCGACCTGACTTAACGGTCAGCATCAGCAGATCATATCGGACGATTGGACTTACCGGCAGATCGGAATCCTTGTTCTTGAGGATGGTCGCCAGCTCGCGACAGCCACCACGCGGATCCCATTCGCTCCGATGGTGTTTAAATCGCAAATGCAACAGGCAACGAAGGAGGGAATACGAAAATTCGGTGAGATTGTCGTACACAGCGCTAACAGCAGCGGGAGAAGCCCCTGCCTTCAAGGCAACAGGAAGGCAGAGGTAGACTGGCAGGATATGAGGGGCGAGTCCGTGAAGGCCGCCGGGGCCAATTGCGAAGTTGCCATCGAAGTCAGCCTCGAACTCCGGAGTTCCCAGCCCTCGGTGGCCCCGAGTAAGCGCCCACCAAGTTTAGTTAACATTGCGAACGGTTGGCAAATGTTCGACTCGATGAAGGCCAGTATTTGTGAAGGGGAAAGAACAGACTGATCGGGCGAGGCCAGAAATTGGACAAGAATTCCGGCACAGATCTCGGTTGACTTGGTTCCGAGCAGGAAGCACCCGATGCCCTGTTCGACCCACTGGAACTTACACGTTACACAGAGATTCCGCATGAGGCAAAGCGAACTCACAAGACCAGCCGGGAGACTTGGTTTCGAGTCAGGCTTGTGCATGTTGTGCAGAAGACGGACGACTGTGAGATGGGCCTGGGGCACGACAGGTTTCTCGATCTATTAATTGTCATCATCGATCGCGTGAGATGGGACTCGACAAGAGTTACCTTCGGCTCGGGGACTTCATCAGGGTTGTGAGGTGGTGCATTGTCGCTCTCGTAGGCGGCACCGGCGGCAACATCGTCGTCGAAAAAGCCGGTATCGAATCGAGACCCCTGAGATACGTCAGAAGTACGAGGAGAACATCGCTTCACATACACACCTCACTGGAAGCCTTCTTGCCCTTGCGGTCCTGCTCAACCGCGCGGGTGAGTTGCATAGACAGAAATGTGGCGCAATATAAAGTTACCTCGGACTCCTTAGCCTTCCCCTTGCCATTGCCATTGGCCTGGAACAATCTATCAGGACGGCAGAGGCTATACAATAGTAAAAGACTGACCTCATCATCAGCCTTTCTGGGATTTGGCGCCGGCATTTCCTCATCCCCGGACTGTTACGAGTGTAAACTTTCGAGCAATAAACGTCCGAGGAGACGGACATACCTTGGTATCATCCACCGTCGTGTCCTGATGTTTTTCTGAGTCCGAGCAACACAGAAAGAAAGCGGACACGTACCATGTCAGAGGCCTCGGGTGAATACCGAATCAAATGCAGATCCGGCTGGCCGAATAGCATTAGAATTAAGGACATTATCGGTGCCCTGAGGGTAAATTTTATGAGATGTTGTCGTCACGCTGCAGAAA
>JARKIC010000935.1:0-171432 GCA_029378375.1 Mycena olivaceomarginata | reverse complement strand
AAGCTCGGTGCAGGGCACAGGAACTAGCGGGGGAATCCGAAGTATAAATATAGGTACTAAATACAGGAGCGGAAATACTACGCACCTAGCGGGGGAATCCGAAGAGAAGAAAGGATGAGGATTCCCACGCTAGGCGAAACCTTATATACTAGTTGGTAACTACCCATTAGCACGTGTCCGGAGGTATCTACAATGATCACGGGCCTGGTCGCATAGCACGTGCCAACGAGAATGGGCAGGCCAGGGATCAGGCTATGACGCACGTCTCGGGTAAAAGTACGGCTTTTCCGCATATTTAAGCGAGGCGTGCATCATGATTCTGGCATCGTTGGAAGCAGGGGAATGCTGTGTCATGCCAGCTCACACAGCCACCGTGATCGGATCGATCAGCAGTACTCCGGGCCTGGTCACAGGCTGTATGCCATGGTGAGTGTTGGGGGTCAAGCTGAGAAGGGGAGGAGTGGAGGTGGGGATGGGGGAAAACAGGGGCTACAGCGGGGGTTCCCCTGACATCACCCCCCCCTTGGAATACGGTGTCCCGACGTATGAAGCGGATGGTCCTGTCGCGCCTCCGGAAGGACAGTGAGTCGAAGGCAGCCAAGGCGATCCGGCGGGGAGCGTTGGGGTAGTGGCGGTAGTAGGCATCAATGGCGTCCTTGGCGAAGACGTCAGAGTGCTTTACCCACTTGTCGTGTTCCGGGCCGTAACCCTTCCAGCGCACCATGTACCAGAGGCTGCTGTATCGGACTCGTGCTTCAAGGATCTCATCGACCTCCCACCTCTCGTCTCCATCTGTCTGGAGGACGGGTGGTGGTTCGTCGTTCCGGGGGCGGCCTGGGAATGGGTCTGGCTTTGCAAGCTCGAGCTTCACAACCGGAAAGACCGGGTGGATCTGAGAGTAACGTGGTGGGAGCTCCAGCTTGTATGCACCATTGCCCACAACCTTCACGACCTTGAAGGGTCCGAGCCGCTTGTCCGAGAACTTGGGTGACAGATGCGTCGTTTTGATGTCAGACGCATCCACCCAGACTCGGTCGCCTACCTTGATCTCCGGTGCAGGCACGCGCCGGCGATCATAGTACCCGCTTGAACTCGTCCTTGGCCTTGACGAGAGCGGCTTTGGCTTCGGACACTCCAGCGGCAATCCGGTCACGGAACTCGTTGACGGACTCGTCGGCAGAGCGCATACCATTCGGCTCAAAACCCATCCGAGGGAGACGGCCAGTGTCCGTCATAAACGGCACCTGCTGCGTCGAGGAGTGGATGTGGTTGTTGTAGGCAAACTCGGCTGCCGGCAGGAGCTCATCCCAGTCATCCTGTTTGTAGCTTGTGAAGATACAGACGAACTGTTCCAGCTCCTGGTTGACATGTTCGGTCTGGCCGTCGGTCTGCGGATGGTAAGCGGTGGAGGTAGCGGGTTCAATACCGATGAGGTGCCACAGCTCGCATGTGAACTCGGCAATGAACTGCGGACCGCGGTCAGAGATGTACTTCCGGGGGGTTCCGTGGTGCCTCCAGACGTTCCGGTAGTACAATCGGGCAGCTCCAACAGCACCGAGGCTGGTGTGGCACTCGTTGAAGTGGGCCCGCTTACCAAGGACGTCAACAACAACCATAACCGCGTCGAACCCGTGCGCCTCCGGAAGCTCGACTATGAAGTCCACCGAGACGGTGTCCCAGCGCTCGGCCGGAATCTCGGTCGGATGAAGCTCACCGTGGGGAAGTCGCCGAAGCGCCTTCATCCGGTTACACGCGTCGCAGGTTCCGACGTACTGACCGACGTGTCGGGACAGCTGGGGCCACCAGTAGTTCCGGGAGATTAACTCCAACGTCTTGAAGCGGCCAGCGTCTCCGGCGACCCGTGTGTCGTGGTGCTGCTCCATAATCCGGCGTCGAAGGTCCTTGTTCCACGGTACGACAATCTTACCGCGAAACAGGAGCAATCCATCCAAGATCTGCCATTCGGCTGAGCGGGGAGAGGGGGCCTTCCGGTTCTTGAGGAGCTCCCGGGCAACGAGTGCAACGGGGTCCTCGAGTTCCGGCTCGGTCGCGAACGCCTTCCGGACATCGCGCAGGAGGGGAACCTCGGGTCCGTCGACCGCGATGCCCTCCATTGCCCGGATCTGGAAGAGCTCCGGCCGGAGGAGCGTAACATCCGAGTTCTCGGATCCGGCGCCATGGTCCGGACGGCGGGAAGAGCGCATCCGGGCAGCCCATGAGGCGACCCGGCTGGTGGAACAGAGAGAAGTCAAACCGGGACAGGTACAGGGACCACCTGGCCTGCCGCCGGTTCAGTTTCTGGGACTTCTGGAAGTACTCCAAGTTCTTGTGCTGCGCGCCTTCGAGGAAGTGTCACCACTCCTCTAGGGCTCGGATGATCGCGAGCATCTCCTTGTCGTGGATCATGTAGTTCCGTTGGACGTCATTCAAGCTCTTGGAGTAGAAGGCAACGGGGCGCCACTTTCCATCAGTCCCCTGTTGCGACAGAACCGCTCCGGTTGCCCGGTTGGAGCTGTCCGCCTCCAGTCGGTAGGGCCGAGATTCGTCCGGGAGGACCAAGACAGGCTCTGCGGTCACCGCGTCTTTGAGGGCTTGGAACGCGGCGGCCGAGGCGGCAGTCCAGGTCCAGGCCACACCTTTTTTTGTCAGGTCGAAAAGTGGCCGAGCGACGTCTGAGAACGCCCGGATGAATCTCCGGTAGAAGTTCGTGAAGCCGAGGAACTGCTGCATGTCCTTCTTGTTCTCAGGCGTAGGCCAAGCGGCGACACCGGCGACCTTGACGGGGTCCATCTCGACGTGGTTGTGCGAGATGATGACGCCAAGGTACTCAATCGTCGACTTCTTGAACTTGCACTTCTCCGGACGGAGGAAAAGACGGTGTTCTCGAAGTCGCTGGAGCACCTCCCGGACGATTTCGCGGTGACGGGTGAGGTCAGAATGTGCGATGAGGATGTCGTCCAGGTAGACCATGACATCTCCCGACAGGATAAGGTCCTGGAAGATGTCGTTCATCATCGTCTGGAATGTGGCCGGGAAGTTGGTAAGGCCGAAGTACATCACCAGCGGCTTGAAAAGCCCCCAGTTCGTACGGAACGCGGCCTTCCATTCGTCACCTTCCCGGATCCGGACGTTGTTGAAACCCCACCGGACGTCGAGTTTCGTGAAGAACTGGGCTCCCTTCAAACGGTTAATAAGATCGTTGATCAAAGGGAGGGGGTACTGGTTTTTCACGGTCATCGCGTTGAGCGCCCGGTAGTCCTGGACAAACCGGAGGGCTCCGTCCTTCTTCTTAATGAAGAAGACCGGGGACGCCATCGGGGATTTGGAAGGACGGATGCGGCCGGTACTCAACCCCTCCGCAATGAAGGCATCGAGCTCCTTCTGTTTGAGCGGGGAGATCGGGTAGACCTTGCAGTTGGCCGGCTTCGCATCCGGGACGAGTTCGATAGCGTGGTCCCACGCTCGCTTCTCCGGCAAGGAGTCGAAGGACTCCTTGTTGAAGACGTCCGAGAAGTCCGCAGCCCAGGGCGGAACATCGGTTCCGGCGGGCGCAGAGTTCTGGGCGTAGGCCTCCGCAAGGCGCTGCGAGACGGTGCTACCGGCACGAATCTCCTTGACGGGGGCGAACACAGTGTACAGAATGCGATCACCCTCTTTGAGGTCGTCCTCTTTGTCATCATCGTCTTTCGAGTCCGGACACAGCTCTGGCAAGTCGTCCTCGTCAGCCGGATCGTACCCGTCGTCTCCGTGCCACTCTTCGGAGTCCACGGCACAGATAGACGGGGTCGGACCTTCTCGCAGCTGCCGAAGGATTGAGGCGGCAAGCTTCTCATTCCTTCGAACAGCTCGCAGCTCGTCCCGGCAGGTGCGGCATCCAGTCGGGCAGCGCGTCATGCGAACCTCCTTGGTCTCCCAGTCGATCTCCGGATTGTGTTTCTGGAGCCAGGAGTAACCGAGGATGATGTGCTGCTTCCCAAGCTGGGTGACAGCAAGCTGGATGTGCTCGGCGTGTCCTTTGTAGTCAACCACCATATCAACTACGCCAGTGATGCCACCCGCTTGGTTTGGGCTGTCATCCACGTTGAGAACCGGGATGGGCTGCGAGAGACGCCGGACGGGAAGCTTGCGAGAGATGACGTACTCTGAGTCAATGAAGTCTCCAGTCGCCCCACAGTCGACCAGAGCCTTCACCGACATCCGGGCAGCGGTCTCGACAGACTGCAGGTCCAACGGGATGTGCAGGGAGTTTCGTCCTTCGACAGAGTCGATGACGTACTGCCGGGGAAGTCGCCGTTCCCACTTCGGGCGATGAACACGCCGAAGTGAGCCTGTCCTCGTTCCCGGCTCGGGGACAGGGGCCTCTGTCACTGCCCTCGTTCCCGGCTCGGGGGCAGTGCGGGTTTCCGTCTCCAGGACGGAAGGAAGAGCCTCCGTCACTCGGACGGAGACTGGGACAGGGGGTGCGCCTCTCACTACTACCTCTGAATCAAATGTATTGTCATTATCTGAATACAGGAGGGCGTAGTGATTAGGGGACGCGACCGAGGGCGTACCGCTCACTCGGCCGAGAGAGGAAAACCTGCCGGGTCCGTGTCCTCCCTAGCTGACTCGTCCGGAAGCGAGGCGGTGGTGGCGAGCCGGGCGAACAGCTCCTCGAGAAGATCATCGCCAAGCTGGCGGACGACCTCGTCAAGAATGTCTGCATGACGGACGTCGGATGCAGTGGGGCACTCACGGGCGAGGTGCCCGGCTATACCACATCGGAAATAGGTGCACGGGAAGGTGCGCGCCCGGGTCTGGTCCACGTCCATTGGAATGACCGTCAGGAGCGTGGGCACCGGAGCCGGGGCGAACGAGACCGTAGCACGTGCGGGCGGGGGGACTGGGAATAATCCCGCTGTGCGCGGCCGAGGTAAGGCGGCCGCGGGCCGGATTGGGACATTCCCAGCCAGGGCGCGGGCGAAGGCTTCATATTGCCGGAAAGTGCGTGCACGCCAGCCATCGTAGTCGGTGAGGTCAGGGGCGGTCCCGGACATCGTAATCGCGACGTTGATCTTCGGGTCGAGGCCGGAGCGATACTTGGTGACCCGGACGAGAGCGTCTGAGTAACCGGCCGTTATGGCTAGTTCCTCAAAGTCATCCGTGTACCGGTAGATGTCGCGGGAGCCCTGGAAATACGAGCGGGACTCAAGCTTGGTGAGGGCCTGGTCCTGCTCGTTCTCTTCCACAAACCGGAGGCGGAATTCGGCCTCAAACCGAGTCCAGGTGGGGAACGGGAACGGGTCGGCCAAAGCATGCCGTTCTGCCCATCGAGCGGCTGTGCCCTTCGACATGAAGGACATGGTGAATCGGACGAGTTTTTCCTGGGAGACAAACCCGTCCGCCATGAAAGCTTCCGGAACCAGCTTGTAGTAGGTGAGGACAGAGTAGAGGAATGTCTTCCCTTGCGTCCGGTCGCTGTCAAAAACAGCCGGAGGGTTCGGCCGGAGGACCGTTTTTTGAGCTGGGTGGGGGGCCGAGAAATCTGGACCCAGCGCCGGAGCCAGAGCGGCAGGGGTGGGGGCAGGCGGCAGATTTTGGGTGCCCAGCAATAGCTGGCTGAGCGCACTTTGGATGGCATCAAGAGAGCCTTCGACAGCGGCAAGCCGGTCCATGACTCCGGAAGCCGGATCCGGAGTGTGAACACTCGGGATCTCGGGTTGCACAGAGTGGGGGGCAGGTTGCTGGTCCATCAGAATGGAGGAGGGGTCGAGATTTGAAGTGGGGGAGGATGGAGCACTGGAGTAGTGGTCTGAATCCGTACCTGCACCAAACTTCCCAATCTTGACCAGTTGATCCCTTGGATCCTTTCTTCTGCTGTAAGGGCAACCTTAAGCTCGGTGCAGGGCACAGGAACTAGCGGGGGAATCCGAAGTATAAATATAGGTACTAAAATACAGGAGCAGAAATACTACGCACCTAGCGGGGGAATCCGAAGAGAAGAAAGGATGAGGATTCCCACGCTAGGCGAAACCTTATATACTAGTTGGTAACTACCTAGTAGCACGTGTCCGGAGGTATCTACAATGATCACGGGCCTGGTCGCATAGCACGTGCCAACGAGAATGGGCAGGCCAGGGATCAGGCTATGACGCACGTCTCGGGTAAAAGTACGGCTTTTCCGCATATTTAAGCGAGGCGTGTGTCATGATTACGGCATCGTTGGAAGCAGGGGAATGCTGTGTCATGCCAGCTCACACAGCCACCATGATCGGATCGATCAGCAGTACTCCTGGGCCTGGTCACAGGCTGTATGCCATGGTGAGCGTTGGGGGTCAAGCTGAGAAGGGGAGGAGTGGAGGTGGGGATGGAGGAAAACAGGGGCTACAGCGGGGGTTCCCCTGACAGGGGGAGGGGGTCGTGCCGTTGGCGAGACCAGCGCCACCTCCGCGACGACCTGCATTGTGTACATTAACACCGACATTGCGATGGGCGACACGGGGGTGCAGCACGCCATTTTGGCGCAGCTGGCGACCAAGTATGGGGGCCTGTACATGGCGCAGAACGTCGCTATTCGGTCGACGCATCAGCATTCTAGTGTATGTGCCATTTCTCCACGATAATGGATTAATGGACTGACGAACAACGCGTGCACAGGCCGGCAGCTACCTCGAGAACCTCCTCCCACAGCTCACTGTGCTCGGCCTCATCAAACAAACATACAACTGCGCCCACA
The DNA here is from genome assembly GCA_029378375.1 of Mycena olivaceomarginata. NCBI lineage: Eukaryota > Fungi > Basidiomycota > Agaricomycetes > Agaricales > Mycenaceae > Mycena > Mycena olivaceomarginata. The sequence goes on along the minus strand of JARKIC010000935.1, from coordinate 164,717 downwards.
GCTCCCTCGTACCCGGCACCCTCTCGCTCGGGAATGCCACCGTCACCGGTGGGAACATCGACCGCAGCCCCACTGTGTACCTCGCCAACCCCACTGCGGAGCGCATGCTGTACAATAATCCCTGCGACAGAGGCGACCAGGACAAGGTGATGAGTCTGCTGAGCTTTGGGAACCGCGGGATTTTGAGGTTCCCTGTGCATGGGACGAGTATCTACAAGGTGCGTACGGGATTAGACTGAGTTGAGACTGCACAGACCAACACACTCGTGAGCTCGGACAACAAGGGCATGGTGGCATATTTGTATGAGGGTCAGTTTCTATTTATTCCCTTGTCGTTTCTTCAACGACTGACTGGCTGGAACCCCAGCATCTGTCAAACCTAACACCATGCCCGGCAACCAGACCTTCGTCGCCAGCTTTGCGCAGGCCAACGTCAATGTGCACCCCCCCCCCCTCCCCTCGTAGCTGAATTGGTAACACCCACCTAGCCTTGGCGCCTTCTGCGAATCCCCCAGCCAACCGTACGACGGCCAGCCCTGCCAGGCCAACACCTCCACCTGCGCCGGCACCGTCAAAGACTGCCATGGCCGCGGGCCCGCCTTCACACTCGACCCCTATGGGTTCCACTCGAACGAGGTCATTGTGCAGGTGCAGGTCGACGCCGCCAAGGGGCTTGTGAATGGGGGCAAGTTGGGCGGGGTCAGTGGGAGTGTGCGGAGTATGCATGTGTATTTGGATGTGCATCGCCCTGCATTCCGTTCGCATTACATTACATTGTATGGTGCTGATGGTGCATGATGCGACAGGGCGAACCGCACATTTGCGCTCCCGAATGGGACGGTGGCGAAGATCTGCCCGGCCGCAATGGGCTTCTCGTTTGCGGGTGGAACGACGTGCGCATTGGCTTCCCTACTACCACCTCCGTAAAGCTGAGAATTTAATGTGAATGATGCAGTGACGGACCGGGATCCTTTGACTTTGTGCAGGGCAACAACTCGACTTCGCAGTGCATTTCTTTTCTTTGCCGCTTCCACAAGCTCACCATCGCTGCCCTGTGTTTCACCTGCGTTGGAGACTGGGGTGGTACTTGCTATATGTGTTATGCCTGCCTACTTTACACTTTCTTTGTATGCACCCTGACACAACATCACATAGCTACTGTTTGAATGTACAGATTACTGTTAATATATACATTGTTCCAACTACTGTGTGTGTGTGATACGAATGTGTTTTCCCTCAGCCCCATCATGGTCATTCGACACGCAAGAACAATGCTCACGACCACTTTTCCCCTTGCAACTATATTCCTGCCCACACTTTGCAAATGAACGAGAAGGGCTATTGACGCGACGGGAAGGGACATCAATGTGTTGGCAACGAGCACAGCGGCAAGCATATTGGAGGTGGTATGTAGAGCAAGTCGAGCCTCTCCAAAAGAGTTGATTTCGTGGACGTGATTACGGTGGTGGCTGTCCCATTTCCCAGTTTGGGTTAAGCCACGTTAAGCCACCCCAGACTTAAGCCTTAAGCCTATAAATACCTCGGTGAACGCACGTTGGACTCCATCTGCCACCGATGCGCACGGGAGAACGATGTGATGGTGTCTCCAATCTTGTCAGTGCGCAGGGGAGAACGGAGTGATGACGTCCAAATCTCGTTAGTAAAAGCCGTTCAATTGAACGTGATTGCCAGTATCAAATGCTCACGACTTCATCCAGCCACACGATCGTAAGACGCCGGGCTCATCAACCACGGCGGGTTGGCCTAAAAGCACTGTGACAGTCCGACCCAATCGCGTCCGCCAACTAGTATTCAAATGTCCCGTCCGAATCTTGGCTTGGCCTTGGAAGCAGCGCATTGGCCACAACCAGTGATCCTAGGATAAGTATAGGTCTCGTCGCCAAGCGACCTGTCCGCACATCCCAGCGCAGATAGAAGCACCATCATCGGCAGAGATCGGCAGTCGCGATCGGCTATGAATAATGCTATTGAAAGTCAAGATAGAGGTGGCTAGGTAGAATTAAACACGAACTCAGTTTTTGCCTCTGTAATAGCTAGATGCTATCCGCAGAGCTGCCGCCCGCAGTATACGCTCATGCCGTCCGGATATGTGATGATTGCGGTGATTGTAGTTATTGGTCACCAGGGAACAACGATGCTTGCACGAAGAGCAATCCAGAACCAAAAAGGAAAAAGAGGTTTTACGAAACCGGGTTCCATTTCAGAAGAATACATGAGTTCATGAAGTAGCGACCGGCTGGCAAGTGTCTATTCGGAGACATGCCAAGAACCCAGTATACGTTTCCAAAGTCTTCCGTCTACGAATATACGTCGGTCAACCAGTAATGGCTGGTGAAGTCAAGGATCTGCGTACTGAGAGTAATCGAGGCCAGGCTCTTGCATGCCTCGCCGCACAACAGAATCGTTGCACGATCGGTAGGAATGTTTACTGCGCTATCATCGGCAGCTCCAAATTCCAAAACAGAAAGGGCGGTGAATTTTTTGAGATGAGTCATGATTTCCGGTGCAGCCTCCTTCATCGAAACGTCAAAGAGATCCAGGCAAATGATAGACCACTAACGAACATGAGAAACGTGAGCCAGAATACTCGTGCTCCTAAATTTGAGTGTTTCAATGTCTGGGAGGTGTCTAGCTACGCTTTCGAGGATAGTCGAACCCTCGAGGTCATCCGGTGGAGAAAGACAGACGATTTTTTTAGGCGGCGTGGTTATCCGTCCGAGATGTATCAGCGGCGTGTCAACGTCGAGATCATCCAGACGCCACAGAAGGAACACCAGGCTAATTGTTCCGCTGTCGAGATTGAAGGAGGGGATGAAGGAGGGTGGTCCGTTGTACGATATAAGATTCGGCAAGAGTACGGGACCCAATTGTTCGATCGGGCCAAATTGAACAAGGGTCAGGTCGGTTATTGTCGGGTGCCGATTCAGAAAAGGGGACAAGAAGGGGCAAATTTGCGGTTGTACAATGTATCGGAAGACGGAAAGCTTCGGAAAAAATCCGTCCTGTAGTAGGGTCTCCGCAAATTTCAGAGGATCGTCGAGAACGATAAGGAGGTCCAGGTGGTCAAGGCAGGAGAACTGAAAGAGGACGGATGTGATGGCTTTGTAAAGGCGCGGAAACGAATTTCTGGGGCATTTCAGTTGATTTTTCTCAGCAAGACACCATAAATCACTCACTCAGCGTCAGGCTCTGTAACAGACGTGACATCTACAATCCCAAATCGCCGTACATAGCGACATAGCGAGCCGGAGCGCTGCTTCATGGTTCTGAGGAAACATTTGGTTTCCGGGACCTCGGAGAGGAGTATGTCGCGGTAAAGCAGTGGTGTCACAATATTCCTGATCAGCCGCGAGGTCATGCAAAGCGAGACAAGATCTGGGATTGCAACTTCCAGCATCACGGCTGTGAGAATTTCGTTGGGAAGCCATCTAATGATTGACTTCTCCGCTCTGGCAGCCCGGCGCGTTAACACCATAGGACGTCGGACGTGGCAAGCAAGTGGCAAGGACGTGGTGAAGAGGGAGAACTTTGATGCATCATGTGATATTTCGCGTGAATCGTGATGGGGTGATGCCGACGCGTCGAGACGGCTATAACAACACCACACAACGCATGAACTCAAAAAAAAAAAGATCTACACTTAGCAGCCGGCGCTCCTCGAATGCTGGTTGGAATGAATAACCGAGTTTCATTCAGCCCTGGCGTTCTGACAGCTCGCTACTCGACGTTTGAATATCGCTTCACTGGCAGGCCACTTGTGTGAAACACTGAACCAGTCTTAAGCTTAGCTTCAATCGGCCAATGCCCAAAGTTGAATCCAGGACAAGACCAGTCAGACGTGCACAATCGAGCAGCTCCCAGTCTCTAAAGAACCCACATCGGGACAGGCTACTTCCCCGACCCACCCGACCCGCGCCAAAACGGCCGAGAGGCCTTACCGTTCTCCCGGGGCGGAGTCGACCCGGGCAAGAGTTGCAGTCCATCGCGGGTTTGCACCAGCACATCCGGCGCCGTGTGCGTGTCGCCGTAGTGCGGGATGGCGGCGGTTTGCTCTCGCTTCAGCATCGAGAACGATCGTCCAGGGTGTGTCGGGGCAGCGGGTGGGAGTGCCGGTGGGGGTGCGGGTACAGCGGCCATCCAATTTGCCTTGAAGGCGAATTCCGGGTCTGGGGGACGCTGCGTCTTCTTCCTCAGTCGATAGAATATCCAGATCATGCCGCCAAAGATGAACAGGGCGACGCCGATGAGTGTGATGGCGAATGAAACGGTACTGAGACCCATGATCGTCGATTCGTTGGATGTATATCTATTCGCAAGATTAGAATTTGACTCCTCGGTGACCGTGTGGAATGTAAAGACAAAAGGGAGCAAGCGCACCTCAGCTGCTCATCGTTGCCGTTATTGAAATTGGGGTCTCCCAAATCGAATGTTTGTCTTCTCTCCACTGCGTCCGTCAAATTCTCCCTGGGATATTCGTGTGAGATGAGAACAGCCCGAAAAGGAGAGGAAAACGGTGGTGCGTACGGATCGACTCGGACGGACAGAACCCTTCCTCTACGCGCGACATGACATGAGCCCAGAACCTGCCCACTGAGCACTCGCGTACTTACCCTACACCCATAAAGGACACAGTCCCGTACAACACCGCCCATGCGCTTCGCGAGTCGCAAATACAAATAAGAGAGTGATAACAATCAGGCGGTGACGCGACTCACACGACGTATGGCAGCATTCCAGCCTGGGAATGCCAGCGGAAAGTAAAGGCAAGAAAGGAAGAAAAGCCGAGAAGAAAGAAGGAAAGGAAGGAAAAGGCGGTGGGGCCTAAAGGAAGGACGGCGGCATCCCAAACACGTATGTACAGAGCTGTATATATAACAGATCAGCGCCGGTACGCCACATGAGTTGATCTTGATCTTTTTCTATAGCGCGGGAGGCAGAATTTTCCGTAGCGCAGGAAACGTGTCTGCCTAAAACGACGGAGAATTTCGATCTATCCAAGGTCTCAGCGAGCACTGGTCGCCGAGACTCGATGCGGTGTTGAAACAAAATGCTGGGGACGACGAACAAGTATTAGGCAATGTCGTGGCGGTTGAGGGAACGGAAGATCATCATCATCGGACGCAAACGGCAAACCGGCGACCGTGAGTGTGACAATGGCCAGGACGGGTTCGCGACGATAAAATCCGGGCAAATTGCAATGCTGGCCGGGGTACAGCATTCAAGGGATTCGTGAGCTCGCCAATGCCTTCAGCAGCAAGATCAATGGGGGTCGATGTGCTTAGTAGACGGCCAGACCGGTGAATGGAAGACGACGCGATGGCTTTCGAGAGAATGATTGTCTCCAGACACTGCGAAGACTTGCAAGACCGCCGGATATGAGGACTCGAATTTGCGAAGCTGTGGAAGATGACGACAGGGGGCGCGTAGCCGCGATTGATGCCATCAGCGCTGATTCTCACGCGCTTTTTTCGCGGATCCTCCATGTCCAGCGCTTCCACAAGAGCTACTCGACCTCTTCATTGACAACTTGGGTGATGAGCTTGAAAATTTACGCTCCTGCGCCCTGGTTTCCTCAGCTTTTCTCCCTTCGAGCCGTGCACGAATATTCTCACATATTCGAGTCGATACAGACCTCGCTCTCGAAGAGCTTCAAAGGCTACTCGAAGACTTGCCGTCCCTCGCAGCACGGGTGGAATCTCTCCACCTCGGCGGCAATGGCGTTGGCTGGATCCCATCATGGCCAGGGTCCTCAAAGGCCCACTGGCAGTTCTCGTCACTCTTCGTGTCCCTAGTCCGTCTCTGCATCTCAATCGCCGTTGAATGGACTAGCATATCGGAAAATTTCCGTAATTCGATCCAGCTCACGCTGAGGTCGCCGACCGTTACCTGCGTTGAGCTCGCCGGCCTCGTCGGACTGCCTCTCGCGTTCCTTGCGCACTGCCCAGCATTGCGATCCCTAACGCTCACACGAGTTTTCTTCCACGATCCAGATAACTTCGACTTCACCGCGGCGCTCGCCGCTTGCGCGGATTCGCCCCCGACGCAGTTGGAGCATCTCGATCTAGCCCTCGACACCTGGGAACTCGATTTTCTCGCGCGCTGGATCCTCATCCCGGAGTCCCCCACTCGTCATCGTACGCCTCCTCTCGTTCGCTTGTACCATCTCCGACCCGGTCGACCGCCTCTGCGTCAAGCTACTTCTCAACGCCTCGCCGAGTCTACAGCGCTTACAACTCAGGAAGTCCAGTAACTGTGAGTTCCTTCCCTACTTCCCTACAGTGTTCTGCACATCGGCTAACGAGCAAATAGCCGGCATACTCGACCTCCGCGCGCTCGGACACCTACACACCCTCTCCTTAGATATGCCCTGGCCCATCAATCAACGCGTGCGGCGATTGGCTGAGGAGCTCTTCTTCCCGCTGCCCGCCGCACACCTTTGCCCTCGTCCTTAACATCGTCACGCCTAATGCACGCCCCGAGACCGTGCAGCTCGCCGGCGCCGACGGCTTCCTCGCGGGGCTCCAGTGCATCACGAGTGTCACTGTCCTTTTGTTTCCCCCACGTCGTCCACGCGTGCCGAAGCTCATTGACGTCTCGGACTCTTTCGAGCAAGAAATGCCGTTGCTGGCGAACAGGCTCGGGAAGGGCGCCCTGCGCGTCCTGCGGTCCTCGTAAGTCGTTTATGTAAGCATGTGATTTGAATACGTGCTTAATACCCTTTTCTCAGGCAGGTCGCGGAGACATAGATAGTTTCAGGATTCATTATTATTTGACGCCTTCTTCCACGCACATGGTCCTTGTCCAACGCCGCGCAATAAACGTCGGATCCTCTAAGTTGCACTCTCCGTGCTTGACCTACGGAAACCCCGCCATTGGCGCTTAATGCTTCCGAGCGCCCCGCCCAACGCGCAACACCCCCCACTCTCCAAAGTCACGCGTCCTCCGCCCTCCCAGAACACCGAATTCCAAACTTGACCCTTTGTGAAATGGAGTACGCATAGCCCTTGCTCATGGAAATATCATCTCAGTGCCATAATCTCTCTTTTCAATCGACTTTCAGGTTTATTGTCATCTTCGTACTCAATCCCTCACCCGACCGTCAGATCCCTTCAACCTCAACAGTCAACTCGGGGGCGCAGCTGAGATGCGTTCCGAGTGCGTTTGACCCGTGTACCATCATGCCATGCATTATACCGCCTTCAGACTGACTTCTTCCGTTTTATCCGTTCATGCTTTTCATTTCATTCCATTCAACTTCGGGCTGTGAACTGATAGAAATCAACCGTTTTCAACTGGAATTCGAATCCTAGGACTCCACCGTCAACGTCCGAATTATGTGCATTTCGCTTGACATTACTTGACTCCGGAAATTCAGATAAATGTCCTCGGGAGTGTGGGCACCCTCGACTCCTTGGTTTCTTGCACTACCTTCCCACTCGCAACTTCGGACTCCTTCCTTATCCGCACCAAGTAAATGTTCGGGTGATACGCTTGGCATCATTGGGATGCGCCCGTAATTAAATTAAAATGATGGCAACAACCTTTGGACTGCTACCACCTCGGACACTGGGACGCGAGGCTCAAGCCCCAGGATGCTCCTCGCAGGATTTGTGGTCTCCCTGTCTTTTTTCCCGATTTTTCGGGAGCAGAACCGCGACAACCTTCCCATCCTCAGGAGCGGCCGGCACCTTAGTCTTGAAGATCATCTTGCCGCTGCAGAGAGAACCAAGGCGCGATATGGCTACAGCAGCACCGATTTGTTATCGCGGGATACGCAGCGGAGGGGTATCACCCAGTCGATAAATATCACCAACGAAGTCAGTTTTGAGCAACTTTCTGGGGATCTGTACTGATAATCGTGTTTTCAGTTGAGCGACACGTACTATTACACCGAAGTCAGTGTTGGAACTCCGTGAGTCGCACCCTGGCGGTGTGGATCCGGACTGACGCTCCCCAGCGCACAGTCTTTCAAGGTGATGATAGACACCAGCACCTCCGACCTGTGGGTTGGGGGTACGGCATGCGTGGGGTGCCCGACCAACGTAGCTCTATACGATCACTCAAAGTCATCAACTGCTGTAAACGGAACCACCGTGGTCACAACCTTGTATGGTGGCAACAGCGTTCAAGGCGACGTGTTCACAGACATTATCCGCATGGGTGGATACACCGTCTCCCAGCAAACCTTCGGTGCGTGTGTTCTGGTCTACAACGTGCAGGTTCTGACTGGTGGGTTGACCACAGTGGTGGGAATATCGACGCCAGACAAGCTACTAACCAGTCCGGTCTCCGGCATATTCGGTTTCGCACTTGCCGGACTCTCCAAGGCAGGGACACCCTTCTGGCAAGCTATCATCGCGAGTGACCAGGCCGGCACCCCGGAGATGGGATTTTGGCTCTCCCGCTTTTTAGGGACGAGCAATCCAACGAGTGAAGAGCCTGGTGGGGCATTTACATTTGGCGGCGTGAATGCATCGCTCTACTCCGGTGATGTTGACTACCTTGACTTGACTGGCACTGCGTCACAATTTTGGTCGCTGGATGTTCACGGTGCGCTTACTAGATGGCGATTCACGACGTTGAATACTAATAAGCTCGATGTAGCCATTAGTGTTCAAGGCCACGCCATAAGTGTCACCAGCAGCACCAAGCTTGCCGTCTTTGACACCGCGACCACGATCATCGCTGGGCCCCCAGCGGATGTCAAGGCCATTTGGGCGGCCGTCCCAGGGTCCACTCCGTCCACCTCCCAAGACGGATTCTACCAATTTCGTGCGTACGTCTTGTGCATCTTGGGCGGTTCCTGAAATCTCCCAGCTTGTGGCACGAACGTGAACGTGACCGTCTCATTCGGAGGCCGCACATGGGCGATTAACCCAGTGGACATGAACATCGCGAAGCTATCGGACAACGTGTGCCTTGGCGGCATATTTGCGCTGACAGTTGCTGCCTCTTCCCCAAGTTGGATCTTCGGGGGCCGCGTTCCTGGTAATCACATTTTGGTTTCGCGCTGCATATTTTCAGCTCTACTCACCCTGATGAATCCTTCAGAAAAATGTGTACACTGTACTTCGTCAGACTCCACCGTCAGTTGGGTTTGCAGAATTATCCCTTCTTGCGGGTGGGACGGGTAAGTGTTGGCGTAGCTCTCGTGTCTGTTGATTGGTCATTGGTCATTGTTTTTAGGTGCCCCGAGTTCACAATCCACGTCCACTGGCACAAGTTCATCCGCAGGAGGCCCCAGTAATTCCCCAACTGGCGCTGCATCGCCCGGGCCCTCCAAAACGAAGAAATCAAATATCGATGCCATTGTCGGTGGAGTGATAGGCGGAGTGGCTTTCATCGTCCTCATCGGGGCGTTTTTACTCTTCCGTTGGCGGAGGCAGAAGAAGTCCGATGCGGCGTTGGGCCTTTCGCGTGATCCGCATCCCTTCGGCGTTGAGGACAAAGTGGATGAACCTTCGGGTACGCTCACCGACGTCCCATCGTTAATTTCCCCGGCCCTGCGGTCGTCGGGACTGGGATCCGGATCTCATGCCGCCTCCAACGACGTACACCCAACCTCACCGGTGCTTGCGGATATGAAGCGCGAACAAGCGGCGGCAGTATATTCCGGTGAAAACCACAGGGCGACAGACGCGGGAGCGCAGCCTGCTCCCGGTAGTTCATCGGTGGCGCAGGATCCCACTTCCACTCCTCCGGCGGCAGCGACGACATCCGACCCTGCTGTCTTGCACGAGCTGCAAAGTCTGCGCGAGGAAGTGCGGCGGTTGGTGGCTGAACGTAACTCAGAGGCGCCGCCGAGTTACGACCACCATGGGGATTAGTAGCCGTGTTGTTGAATACACTTACTTCTTGGGCATGAATGGTTATATGCTTTAGTATTACTTGTATGATGGGTTCGAAAGACCAGGTCAGCGAAAAGTAGCACGACTAACCCCGGACCGATTTGCGAAGTTGAATGGTGTCGTGGCACGCCTGTCCCGAGTACAAGCGCTTGGTTGGAGCCGTTCTGCGACATTAGAGAGTTTCCGCTGGAGCCACCAGATCAACTAGTGGCTAATTTTCCCCAGGAACTCCCTGTCCTTGGGGGCTGATGTAGCCACTATTTATGGCCCCCTTAGAGAGGATGAAAGATGAAATAGTGGCTAGCACGCACCGGACGGTCCGGACACCAATCTAAAATACGAGCCACCAGTTGATCTGGTGGCTCCACCGCAAACTCTCTATTTATCCCGGAATCGCCGTTTGAAGACCGTGTATATGTGAATGATACTCAGAAAGTGAAGCTGAGAGAGTGGAGGAATACCTCAAAAACCTGGAAGCGCCACATACTGATTTTTGAGTATGATCTAGTCTGTGTAACACAACTGATACAAGTAAGTACCTGTATGTAAACGTGATCCCATGATCACTGGCGGAACATCTTGAAATATTGGCATCATGTGTGTGCTCACCAAACCGCCATATCTCGGGGACGAAAGGCAGGAATTTGAGAAAGAACGTAAGTAATCATTATTTTCGTTCCACCTCGCTGGCCATCGGAAGTATGTAAAGTACATCCATAATCTAGGAACATGAATGAGCGGAACGTGAATGATGGGAGGAGGGTATTGTGTATATCAAGTCCGAGGTCCAAAAAAACTCAATATCTATACCGAGGATTCAATGTCTAACTTGAACTTCGGGGGCTGAGGATAGCTCATATAGGACTGATGTGCTCCTTGCGACTGAAAATATCATGCGTGTCACAGAAGTGGAGACGATGCCAACGGGATACACTCACGGTTCGTATGCGTGGGGTGAGAGCAAAGCTCGTCTGGCCCTGGAAGCTCGCCTGGCCCATATTTGACTCCTCAAAGAGTGCGTTGGGTGCTTCGTGTTGGGAGACGTGCTCCTGCCACGGTCGAGCGTTAAGCCTGTTGCTGTTTGTCAGCCCCGGTGAGGGGAATGGGAACGAACTACCAACTGACGTGCTGATCAAGGCGTTCGTGTACAGTTTAGACAAGGGGAAGTCGAACATGAAGTTGAAACTAAAATCCTGTTAAATAAATCGGATTTACAAGTGGTTGAGAGCGTGAGGACCTCGTAGCCTTCGTTGGATTGAGATGAGTACAAGTTGAGAGGAGAGTAACGACTTGGGCTCACCGGAAGTGTTAGGAAGAAAACCACGTCCAGGAGCGCTGCGGCTGCAGTGACGAAACCAGTTTGTATCGTGACTATCTGACTTCAGCCATGTTCGTGTAAAATAGACGAAGCCGCTCACGACGGATGATCTTGTTGATATAACCGTCAGTTGAGATCACGTTCGTTTTGCGTGTCCACTCGAAGTCATTATGAGCATGCAACAGGTTGGGGCTTTCAAGCCAGTGAAACGCACCAAAGAATATACGAGGGACGCAGTGAGAACCACATCGCATAAGGTACTGGAGATGAGCCATGTAATAATCTCCACATGGAAGTCGGCGAAGTTGGCGAAGTCAGGGTGCAGGGTGACGACCACTGTGGTGGCAAGCCCTCCGCCTACCGGTTAGAGCTCTGTCAGTAAAAAGTACAACGGGAGCAACTGGGTCCGCGAACCAAACGAAATCATCGCAAGTACGAAGATTATGACTGGGAGGACATAAGAACGGTTGACTACCTGGATCCTCCAGGCGATGAAGAGCTGTATGGGTGTCGAGATCAAAACCTGGTGGAGTTCATTGGTGAGGGAATTGGATTGCAGAGAAATACAGAATCACGCACCGTAAGGACTCCATCTGCGTGCCGCAAACAGTGAGTTGGTGTGCGATATATCAAATTATCAGACTGAAGTCATACCGGCGCGTAGAACTATATCACCATCGGGTAAGCACGGTAATTGAGAATGAGCATGAATCACTCACGGATCGGGGAAGTTTTGAGCGCCTCCGGCGTGCCTATGGATAAAATATTAGTGCTGCGAGGGGTCGCTGCGACAGGGATATCACCGTAGCGGACAATCAATGGCTCGTAAATTAACCCAACATCGCACACCCAGTTGGCTGTTTCGACGATAACGAGGTACAGAACCTAGATGGGAAAGAGTATCAGATTTGGCAGAATCAAATGGGAGAAATGACCTAACAAGATAGCGAAACCAAGAGCGATCACTGGGGTTTGTGATTAATGGCCCCAGGAACCAGTAGTAGATAACGGCTTACCCCTTGTAACGGCTGTAATACAAGAATGCCTGTGTTTGAGTTGAAATCAAATGGGAAGCGGAGAGGCGCGGAGAGTGTACCTGGACGATCATAACCTGTGGCAGAGACATTATTCGCCATTAAGCATTAAAATGTCGTGAAAACACGCACCCCATACAACATCGTATTGAGGAGGACGCCGAGGAGTAGTGGCCCGAAACTATATCGGTCGTCGTATCAAATTCAACAGCACTCAGAAAAGAAGAAAAGAAATACGGACAGGAGGGTGACATCGGGGGCGGCAGGGAGGGACATTGGGGGTAAAGGAGGATCCAAACTGTCCACCATCGTCCACGGCGTCTTTATACAGCGCATCCGCATGTGAATGCATGCGAAGACATGCTTGATGCCAATATTAGAGAAACGACGTCGGCAGAAGTATTTACCACCGCCGCAAATGATAACCCCCGGTGAAATTGCGCCACAATGGTCGGCAAAGCTGGTAACAACCGGATTCTGCCTTGTGCACAGTATACTTCAGTATATATATGCCGGTGGAAGCATATGGTTAGCTGTGGATCCCCACTATTCCCGCAATTAGAAAGTAGGCAACGCCGAGGCTTCAAGCTATATTTACCCGCCCAGAGGGAAGGATTGATTGTTGGTATGTTGCAACTACTGCAAGAGCCTGCTGAGTTACTGCGAGGCAGTGCGAGCCCATGCAGAACCTGCCCACTGGGTCCGAAAGTTACGTTGCGATGATCATCATGATACTAAAAGAGAATCTGATTCGAGATCTTTTCGCGATGATCCCCAGCGATGATCCTCACTGGCATGGGGGGACGCAAGTGGGACGGAAGCAGGAAGGCCGGTCACCCTAACGGGGATGAATCAGATGTCAAGATATTCGTGCCGCCAATCTGATCATCAATCGACCCAATTTGGCGGGCATTCAACCAAATTCATTTTCAGTGAGATTACCATCTTGCATCGAGATTATTCAATTCTAATGCCAATGGTTGTCTTTTTGACCTATGCACTTGCTCGTGATTTCGCTCATTGCCGGTTATTAACCCACTAGCGGGTTGAACGGTTGAGTTTGGAGGAGCGGGTCCAGTTTGAAGACATTTGTAGTTGTCGTTCAGCTGGAGAATCTGAAGGTCACAGAACATGAGGTGAATGCAAATTGACAGGCATGAGATACGCAAAATTGAATTACATAGGACATGCATATGATATATTCCTACCGATCAAAGACAGAACAGAACGCCCGTGAGTTCGACGGCGCGCGATACAATATCACCCTGAATTGATTTCTCGCTGGGTCATTGGGATTTTCAAGTTGACGCAAGCCCATATGAATGGGTGTGTCCTGAATACTAGGGATCTCAATTATCGTGCATTCTTGTCTGACATGTCCTTCGAATGGCCGCTACGTGCGTGTACTATCCGGTTTCCGAGCGATCCAAACAGATCCCAAATTTTTTCGATGAATGCAGAATTGTATCGCAATGATTGAGCAAAGCAATCAGGGTGTAACGCGTAGTGTATATATACCCAAGAAGCGAGTATCGAGATATCGAGAATATCACACCACTTACCGAGTCCGAGTCGACTTCCCTTGCGCTCGTGGCAGTTCGAGGGGACCACGAAGCCCGCCACTATCCACGAGTGTTATCCCCTCGACGTGAAGGGCGGCCGACGACGGTATTCATGGGTTTTTTCGAGCTTCCTTACTAGCAGGGAGTTCAGCACTACATCGACCGTAACGCCGGAACCAAAATTACGCACTCGGAAGTCGGCCATTGGATATCGTCCATGTAGATTTCCTTTAGAGCGAGGGAGTTTTCGGTGTTTAAGAACAGGAATGATGGCGGCTGCCTGCTGGCGGGTTTTTAGAGGGGTGTGCGAACGGTCTGTGAAAAGCGATGAAAAAGAGGTTCTATGCAACTACATTGGGACTCATATACGAGCTGGAAAAAAATCCGGGCCAGCGAGGCATACAGGGCGGAGCAGACTATAAAGTTCCCGGAAAGACCCTGTAAAACGGCGACATATAAAATCAGTACAGACTGCGGATGATGGATGCAAAAAACACCGACTGGACAATCCGATTTGCGCGAATAGTGTACGGTCACGGTTTTGACATTCGTACACAAGTTGAATGCGTCGGCCTCGATGATGGACTTGAACGGCGCAGTGTTCAAGTTTGGCGCCAGAGGAAAGCGACGGCACCCGGGATACATCTTTTTAGCTCAACTGCCCGCAGGAAGTCTAGGCTATCAGCGTACCAGAAATGAGTTGGTATATCTGGGAAGCATATTTTAGGAACGAACGGTAGATGTTTCAGGATATGAAGAAGAGACGGGGTCTCGGTTTCACTACCAACAACCAACTCCTCCAAGAGAGCTAGAGCAGAAAATCCAGGAGCAGGGTTGGAGAATGAGGATTTGTCCGACATCCACCAGTCGAGAGGCCCTGTGAAGCTCCACCAAAGGATGGCTCGAAAGTTAAGCTTTTTCAGGGTGAAAATTTGAAATTTCCTTGTCCAAAGTTAAGCTTTTTGAGGCCAAATTTTGGTGAGCCTTGTGCGTAGTTAAGCTTTTGCACGGCGGTCTGGCCCAGCGGCATACCGTCTCATATTGCCGCTGCATTAGGTCCTGCCGGTTCGATTCTTAAGGTCTTTGTTTTTGTTTTTTGCAATCATTTCGCCAAGTTTCGGCAGTACAGATCTGCACTCGAGTTGGCGGCGGAGTTTTGACGCATAAAAATGAATTTTTTGAACCGAAATTACCGAAATTTGGTCGCTCACGTGACAAGCCTTGTCACCCCTTTATTAAAATTACGTGTGTCTGTCCGTCCGAAGCCATTTTAAACTCCGCCATCAATCCTCCGGCATCCTCCGATATTCAACCGAAGTGGTGGGGTGCGAAGCACCCCACCGCGCTCTTGTAACTTTTAAGCTTTTCTACACCAGTCTACACCCAAATCTGCCAAAATCTTAAGCTTTTTGAGACCGAATTTTGGGAATTTTCCGAGCCATCCTTTGGTGCAGCTTCACGGGGCCTCAGTCGAGGTAGGTCAGAGAAGTGAAAGGATTGAGAATGGTGGGGTCGATGGCGGCAGAATTATCGCGTAGAGACACAGTGAGATTCTTCAGAGTGCCTCCAATGGTCTCTCCGAGTCGTTTTAAGGCCGCAAGACTATCAACGTAGGCACGTAGGCATGAGAAGTGTGCGGCGGGCCAAGGTAATTTCCGTATTCATCAAGTGCGCATTGCATTTCGTTTCCACGGTGAAGAAACGATATTTCTCGCGAAAAGTTCAAGGTCTGATCCTCGTCATACATGTCTCTGTTTACTAATCATCAGCGAAGCCTGCATTGACAACAATTCCAAAGGCAACCTACGTTCGCCCGCAATATGTGACAAGCGCTTTGAGTTGCGAATAAAGATCTTGATCGACGGTCCTGTGAATTGTCCTCAGCCCCCAGGTATTCTAACACTGTAGATTGGATGGAATTGAGGGATGGCGCAGTGAGTGGTTGACGAAGGTAATCAGGGAAACTATTTCCGTCGATTGGAACAATCAGTGTTGTGATGTTCTGCGAGTTCGCCAACGCCGAAGCCAGCACCGGTCCGCACGCGGAAACTGGAAGGTTCATGCAATGCCTCTCAGCCATTCCATTGAGTTGAACAGCTTAGAAAATGCGCACCAGTTTGTCCCATTTTGGAACGTCTCCCGCAAGTCGGCGATCTTTGTGTTGCTCGGTTGTTCCGCGTCATTGACAATGACGCGTCGAGGATTGACCAGTTTAAGGCCGCTGCGGAGACCCTCAACATAGTCCAGGCGCCCAATTCCATAATCTGGAGTCTGGACCCACAGAATCTTGAAACCGTTGGACTAGACCATAATACCGTAATTGCGCTCTATTCTTTTCAATGATTTCCTAGAATTACACCCAAGATCTACTCGGGAACCCTACATAACATACATACATGAACAAAAACAAGGGTATCTACAGTATCGCGTGCGTGTGTGTGTGTGCATGTGCGTGTGCGGTATACTCATGACAAGTCCACCTCTAGGAAATACAGATAACTTTTTCAGACCGGCGACTTCGCGTCGAACTTTGACGCCTGCGAGTACGGGTGCTGATGCGGACTCGGCCCCAAACTGTAGGACTGCTGGCCCTGCGAGTGCTGTGGGGCTGTGATGAGTACGCGTGCGGTGGAGGATAGGTAGGAGTGCAAATGAATGGAGGGAGGGTATGGTGAAAATGACAGTGAATGGATGTGCAGAACCAGACTCACCGTCCGTCCCCGCTGTACGAGCGTGAAGCTCGTCTGTCCCTGCCCCGAGAAGCTCGACTGCCCCAGATTCGACTGCTCGAATAGCGCGTTCGGCGCCTCGTGCTGCGAGACGTGCTCTTGCCACGGCCGCGCGTTCAGCCTGTTGAAGTTTCAAGTCGTGAAGTATCAGACTCAGTTCAAATGTAATAGATTGGAGGAGATCAACTGACGTGCTGATCAACGCGTTCGTGTACAGCTTCGAGAGTGGAAAGTCGAACATGAAGTTGAACCTAAAGTTCTGGTCGGTCAGTACATCGGGTACACAAGCCATACGAATGGGGTGCGACGCACGTCGAGTTCTGGATGGGTTGGATGAGCGGGATGAGTATGTATGGCAGGCCGAAAAGACGTGAACGCACCGTGACCGAGAGGAAGAGGATCAGGTCTAGGAGTGCGCCTGCCGCGGTGACGAAGCCCGTTTGGATCGACACTACATATTGGTCCGAGTGTTAGCAACGCGAACCGCGCGTTATATCGGAGAGTGGCGGCTCACGCCGGATGATCTTGTTCACGTAACTATCCGTCGAGATCATGTTCGTTTTGCGTGTCCACTTGAACACCGATGAGTTCCGAAATGAAAGTCAAGCCATGGACTCCGGAGTCCGGACGCACCAAGGAAGCCACAAGCGAGACAGTGAGAACAACGTCGCAGACGGTGCTGGAGACAAGCCATATGATGATCTCCGTGCGGAATTTGGTGATTTTCTCCGAGGCGGGGAACAGCGAGACGATCAGCGAGGTCGCAAGTCCGCCGCCTGGGCAGTCGTCTCTCGTCAGTCGAGAGTATAAATTATACAGGTATAACGACAACGCACCGAACGAGATGATCGCAAGCAGCGCGATGAAACCGGGCAGGACGTACGAACGGGTCACCACCCGGATGCGCCAGGCGATGAAGAGCTGTACGGGTGTCGAAATCAGAACCTGATGAGATTTATAAATTAGAATCAAATCGAAGGTAGGGAGATCCCGCGCGCACGGTGAGGACTCCATCTGTCATTTGGAACCGATGAGTTGGTCGCGGGATTATGTATAACAAGCTGTTGACATACCGGCTCGTAGAACTATGGATAATCTGCGGTAAGCGCAATAATTGGAGATGGGAGCAAGGACATACGCAATGGGGACTGGAGCGCCTCGGGCGTTCCTGCATTACGATTCGAAAATTAATGAACACTGCGAAGAGGTTTTGCAGTGAACCTTACCGTAGCGGATAATCAACGGCTCGTACACTATCCCAACGTCACATACCCAGTTGGCGGTCTCCGCAAGGACCAGGTAGAGCACCTAAATCAGGGAAACGTCAGTAATCTGTAGCCTAGCGCAAGTATGGCGAGAGGCACACTAGATAGCGGAACCATGGGCGATCGCTACAGCATGATTAGTGGTGTCCGGAAAGCAGATGGATAAGAGCTTACCCCTTGTATCGGCTGTAATACAAGAATGCCTGGATTCGAGTTAACATTAAGGAAAGCGTTGAGGCGCGGGGTGTCTACCTGCACGATCATAATCTGCGGTAGGGGAATTCATCATTAAGCACCGCAACAAGTCCACTGAGGGCACGCACGCCGTAAAGCATCGTATTGAGGAGGACGCCGATGAGCATTGGTCCGAAACTAGCGAGGTTGGTCTGAGTAACCGGGCGGCTCTGGAGAGGAGAGAATATACGGACATAAGTGTAACATCTGGGGCGGCCGGTGGGGCGGACATTGGGGCCGAAAGAGTATCCAAAGCATCCAACCTCTCCAGCAGCTGGCTTTATACTTACATCCCATCCGCATGTGAATCAGTTCAGCAACATTCTGTTGATGCAATATTCGAAGTTGGAGGGAGAAGCACCGGTACAGCGGTACGGGTACCGTGGAGAAATATATTTAAAACCGTTGGCATGTGAAATACCATGCGGATTTTCTGCTCTCCAGTTTGACCTTGTGCAAATAGACAGATTAGAACAAATCGAATTTGATTACACAACGAAACTGCTTGCAGCAATCTTGCAGACGTTCTGAAGCCACTGCCGCCGGCCCCAAACCCTCATCACTCAGATGGGTCGATCGTGATGCAGCTTTGAGATCTTTTCGCGGTGATCTGCTCTCAGCGTGCAGGTGAGAGACGGAAGCAGAAATCCCGTAACCTGAGCGTCAGCTCGGTAGCTGCCGGCGGCGGCCGCTGTGCCGCAGATCAGTCGCAGATCCGAGCGGTTCGTTGACAGGTCGACAGCGACACCGTCACACTGCCATGACCACACCCATTTCGCTTGATGAGCGCGACGACACCACCACCTCGTCAACGGGTCATTGACGACTCTGACCCAGCAATTCAATATGGGCCCAACGGATGGTTCGTTGCAGATCCAAGCACCCTCAATGGCGGCAACTTTGGCCCCATCTACCAGGACACTTCCCATGCAACGACGTCGAGCAATTCCAACCTCACCTTTGCCTTCAATGGTTCGTAGCCCATCCTAATTTGTCACGGCCTGCCTCAGTGTTGCGCAGGCACCTCCATAAAGGTCCTCGGGACCATCATGGTTTCGATTGACTCGAATAATGTGACGGATCCGACATGGGATTGCTTTGTGGACGAGATAAAAATCAGCAATCCCAATCCGAATTTCAAGTTCACCGAGAATAATTGGGTGTTGTGCGAGCAGCCTCAGATTGCTGCTGGCTCGCATGTTTTGACAATTCAAGTCCAGTCGAAGGGGCGGGCATTTTACTTTGACTATTTGATGTATACGCCCCCTCCAGACGCCTCCTTCGATACGGCCGTGCTCCTCTACCCAACAACGGACCCTTCTGTCAAATTCGGTACTGGATGGAGAACATTTGGTGGGGAGAACGGGACGAACGACTTCGGATCTGAGGTCTCGCTCGCATTTCACGGTCAGCCACTTTGTACTCGGCCAGAATTTAAATCCATTTTTTTGTAGGAACATCGGTCAGTCCTTACGGCTTTGTGCCGACGGAACTCTCGCACAACGCAACCTGGGCGACATATACCATCGATGGCGGCCCACCGGTGAACTTCACGCTGAGCGGCCTTCCTTCTCCCCAAAGCTCGACCGAATATTTCGTCACCCTCTTCACAACACCCACCATTCAAAGCGGTCCGCATAGCCTCGTTATTACTTACGGCGGCGACAACCAACACACCCCGTTGGTCATCCAAGGCTTCTACGTGACCAACACGACCTCCGCCTCCGATTTAGCCAGCCCGTCACCGTCTCCTTCGTCCCCTTCATCTTCACAATCTTCCACATCACCCCCGGCCCCCAAGAAAAGCACCCCTGCAGGCGCCATCGCGGGCGGCGTCATCGGTGGACTGCTGCTTCTCGGGCTATTCACCGCTCTCGCCTTCTTCTGCGCCAAGCGCCGCCATCGCCGCGACCTCACTTCCCCAAACCCATACTCCATGTCGAACGCAAATTCAGGCGCGCCTACGCTTCCACTCGCAGGATCAGCACCTCCCGCAGGCCAGCCATACGCGTACTCTGCGGTCCCCGCGAGCTCATCATCTAACCCGCTCCCCGCGACCGGCGCAGCTACCGCGGCGACTTCCAGCTCCGGCAGCGCGGCAGCCGACAGCCGACCATCGACGGCATATCCGTCCCTGCATCGCATCGCGCAGGCGCCGCTGCATCAGCACCCATCGGACACGATGAGCTCCTCACGCGGCACGCACACGCACCAGCTCAGCGGCTCGTCGAGCTCCGCGGCGACGCAGTACCCTACGTACGGCAACTCCACCTCCGCCGTGATCTCGCACGACTCGGGCTCGGGCCACGGTGTACCGCTCACGTCTGCTGTCACACTGCCGCCCCTACCTCCGAAGCTCGCGCGTGAGAGAGCCGCTACGCAGCGGGCCGCTCCTCCACTGGCACCCGGGACGGTCGTCCTCCGACACGAGGACAGCGGGGTGCGGCTGCGGGTGCCTGAGTCGGGGGCGGCCGAAATTGTTGAGCTGCCGCCGGGGTACAGCCCCGACTAGGAGGATGAGGAGGCGGGAAGGAGGCGGGGTATACATACTACCCTGACCCGACGAGGTCGGACTCTAGCGGACCGTGGCTTGCTCTGTGAGATACGTATCGAGGATTATATATTTGGATTCTGTAGCTTATTCATATCTTTTGAGGTGTATTCATGTTTGATCTGCAACGCTTTGGATTCGAGAGTTTGTGCCGTGGAAGGTGCTGAGAGAATTCAGTAGATTAGACGGCGAATTTGATTCACCCGTACCCATAATAATATTACAACCGACTTCAATCTCCGCTCTTATCTCAGCCTTAGAATTGATGAAAAAGCACACCTACCAGGACGCCGACCTTCTGCTTTTGAGCAGAGTCTTGCGCTCCGCCGTGCCATTCCCCAGTCGATTTGGCCCCACGTCGCTCTGCGCCTTGCGATTATGCTCCCAGACGTATGTCCTGGCCACCCATATCCATTAGCCTCCCTCTGCGATGCCGTTCATTTCGTACTCGCCGATTCATCTCCATCTGCGCCACTGTTGAGTTTGACATCCAACTTAGCATCTGCCTCTGCTGCCGCTATTTCCGAGTCCCCCGAGCATTCACTCGTGACCATCTTCGTCCATTTCATGTCCAGCGCTACCATTTGTACGCGTTCCCTCGTACCCGGCTGCTTCACATCTCGACTCGCCACCTGTGTCACGGCGTCCGTTGGTCTGTTCATACTGCAGCGACTCCATGCATTTAATTGCACATTGTCCCGCCGTTGTTGAAGATATTGCCGCCGGAATTTGCAAGCGTAATGCCGAGGGTAAAGTTGTCCTTCCCTCTGGTTTATTCGTTCCACATCGCGCCGCACTCGACTCCCGTGCCCATAGCTTCGCATATGTATATTCGCCGCCCAGACCCTCAGCGCCAATGTTCTTAAAGCAGAGCTGGCTGAACTTCGTTCTTGCAGTACCAAAACATCTCGACCACAGATTTCGCAGCTGTTGCCCCCGATGTTGTCGTGCACAGCAACTCCCGAGCACGAGTGCTCACACCAAGTTCTAGAGTTCACAGCCCCCATTTTCGAGCATTCGAGCATCCCATCTTCGCTTTCAGAGTCGTCCACATCACCCTCAGGCCGTTATATCTGAATCGCCAGAGACGCCGCGCTTCCGTTCTCATAGTCCCCAGCGATGATTTTTTGGCGAATCTAGCTTGCATTCATGGCTATTACTTGACATTCATTCTCCACCTTCTATTCGTCGCCTTCCCGCATTCGTACCCTGTGCTTCCACCCATGAGTCAATACCACAGTTGGGGGATCCCCATGCTACTTGCCATTCCCCTTTCCGTCATTTTTTCTTCTCTGCGCTACTCCACATTCGAGCCCCCCAGATTGGCCGCACAAACCATGGAGATTTCGCTGCCATATCCGAGTTCTCACGCGATTATGCACCCGTTCTATGCCGTTCAGCATGGACTTCGAGTCGTCCAACGAAAGCAGTCGACCTCAACTCGTTTGAGTAGCGTCTGCCCACCTGTTCAAATTTTTGGCAGCAGTTTTTCATGGCCTTACGACAATCCCCCTCTGACCTGCATCTTACCGCCTCTTTACCCTTATCCTCCTACTTTTCCTCGACTGCTCCCCATTATTCCTACATCCATTAGATCCAGACTACCTCCTCGAGTCCAATAGGTCAATATTTGAGTTGGGAGGACCCCTACTGTGACGCATTGTTTTTATTTTCTCCTATTTCCCACTTCCTGTCTTTCCACCTTCTATCCCAGTTCCCTACACCCTCGAGTCGTCTCTGCCGTCGCATCACCGTCCGTATCATCGCCGCCACTCCCAGTGACCGAGGACGGTCACATTTTCAGTTGGGAGGAGATGATGAGCATCACGCAGCGCTGACCACGGAATCCCAACTGTTGTCAATCAACAAAGCTGTACATGTTCATTTCTGTTGACTGTCTGACTAACTAACTGCCCAAATGGCCGAGTGACACTTTCATTTCACTCAAGATCCAGTACCGGGAGCCGATCCTGCTAAGGATCCAGGTTCAGCGCTGACTTGGAGAAATCAAATTTGGATAGATTGCACGGTCAAAGAAGGTGTACCATTTGAGCGGAGGTGTGGACGGCGCGGTGAATATCTATGACTCGGAATTGGGATACCCAGATGGAATGAAACAATATGAAACAACGCACGAATACCGCATGAGTCGTCGGTGGCCCAACAGGTGAATGTGGCCGGCTCTCGCTCGCCGCCGGTCGTCCCAGGACCCGAAGACGTGCCAGTTGTCGTAGAGAAAGACTTTGCAGACTTCCGGATATTAAGATTGGAAAGCTGCGAGATGATCAACGACGTCTCCAAAGCTACTGGTTACGGAAGAGAAAAAGCAAACCAAAGTGATGACGTAGACGCGTCTGAGGGGGTATGAGACGCCCACGGCAACTGTCAAGGGCAGATGAACGTAGAAAACAATGCAAATCCAACTCCAAAAACGAACCATTGCTCTCCGGTTTTATGTAAAACCTGGGTTCTCGGTCTTGTAACTTTGATTAACGACTTAAAGCAGCTTATGCGACTCACGCGATCAGAGTAGCCCCGGCAATCGTGGCGGCTGCAGCCCCGCTCTGGATTGTTATGGCCGTGAGTCGGTCGAGTGCCCTGCCAGTGCATGAGCCATGGAGATAAACGAATTGCCATATTGTGCACCTCCGTGTCTCTGTCAAAATCCCCCTGGCCTTTCTGAACTCCCAGAGTAGCACTGACGCGATGCCGGCGTTTACAGCGAGCTCGGTCACCATCCAGAGCCTGAGTGAATCAAAATTGCACAAAATACACGGGGGGCGTAAACAAATCAGTGAATCTCAGAAGATGGAAGTTGACGACATGCGTACGCTATGGGGATCTTGAACTTCGGGCGATCCGCCAGGGCGGTGTACAGCGTTGCCATTAAGCTACCTGTAAGCACGCCACCAAACTGCACAGGAGGCACCTTTGGTATGATGCGATCCGCAGAAACAACGCTGTGCATACCGAGATGATTATTCCGAGACACAAGAAAAGAGCGATGAGCGTGTTTCGGGTACTGGAATTTACCGGCGATGAGCTGACTATCAAGGAAAACGGATGTGAGATAGGCAATAAAGCACGTACAAACGCCAATATCGGAAAACAAGAAAAGCCTGAACCATAACAGCAAGTACACCGGTGTCGAGGACATAAAAGGGCATAGGCTAGGCTGTTGCAGTCTTCCCATACAGAATTAATGCAAATTTGACTTACCCAGTGCATACTAAAGAGATACTCTGCATCGCCTGCAAGCATCCGCTGAGCCATAAGTGGGGGGAGACCGTTCTGACAGTTACCTGCATGTGTGATGGTGTACTACATAGTCATTCAGTCCCGAGCCGTCCGGTATAAAAGGTCAACGCTCACGAGGTACACACAGATATAGTCACCGACCATTCCCAGCGTGTCAACGACCAAGGCGGTCGTTACCAGTGTCTGCCAAAAACGAAAAATTGCATCCGTGAAAGGCGAGGCTGCAGATGAGAAGGGAATACCTTGAACTTCCAATCATCTTGTTTGAAGTTTTGAAAGTAGTACGAAATCTGAGAAATTTCGAACATGTACAAAAGCTGCGGGCTAACGTCAAGTTGCATTACAGTGCGCCTGAAAATCCGTGGCTTACGGAACTGGCCCAGGTGCCAACTAGAAGGCATCTACTGGCCAGGTCAGCTCGCAGGCTATAGAGCGCAAAAAATTTACCCGGTGAGTGTGTCAAGAGGTGGGAGAGACATTGGCAGACGTGGACCGAATATTAAGGAGTCGAGCCATTAAGTACCCAGATGAGTAGCCGGAAACCACAGAACAGATTTACTAAAAAAGTTGCATTAACCTTTCGGAGCAACGCATCTCGTTGCGGTGACACCGTGAATCCTATAGTATCGTAAACTGTGAACCCGGTCGTGGATCCTTCCATTTTCGCAGCTTGACTGCTCAAGCGCTAGGAAGAGATTTTTCAAATGGGAAATGGCCGGGATCGCAGTGTTGACCATCAATGATTCAAATTTACCGGTATACTATCATAACTATGAGTTCATCCCGATCCAAACGGGCTTTGGAAGTTTTCTCGGCGCTGGTTCAGGGTCGGATTTATTGCTTGACAGTGACAATGAACGAGACTGTTGTATCCATCCTGTGAACCAGCCCCGCAGGACCCTGAGAAAATGAATGAGCAGGGACTCCCGAGATGGTGGATGCCGTCGATAGCAAAATCAGTTATTTTGAGGTACGGGAAATAAACAGACCTCAGGATTTCTTACCCCCGTTTTCGCACTTTCATAGCGTAATATCAACATTTCAACACTTTTGCGAGCCCAAGATCAAACCTTTCACCCGTGAAACTCCATTTTTGCCACACAGTGCCAGGCCCACGCCTCCCGTTGACAGTTTGCTTAGAATGGAATGGAAAAACACAAAGACGAATTGAAAGACTTTGAGACCCCGAAGGACAGGATTAGCATACACGGAGAGATACCAAAGGGATACGTATGACTGGACCGTCCTTGAGATCTCTATGTGTACATGTATTCTTAGTCGAAATAACTCCCGGGCCATGAATAAAACATCATCTCTTCTCTCGCATCCGGCGCCGCTGATTTTCAATTCAGCTTGAACCTCAGTAAGAGGCGTGAAACACCCCCGCGCCGAGTCTTGTCCCTTTTTAGCTTCTGTGTCTTAGTTTCTGCTTCTCTTCATCCGAAGTTCCTTCCTCCTCTTTCCGATAATATCATCCGTCTATAAATTGCTACCAAGGACATTGTCCACGACCTCAACCCTCAATTGCAACTTCCTACTGTCTGCTGACACGCCGGATTGATTGTACTTGCATTCTTTGTTTCTGCCTGTTTAAATTTCGTTCTTAAGGTTTCTCTCTGATGCAAACTAAATGTCAGGAGAACAACCAACGTCCAACGAGCCCGTCAACGCCAGCGCTTGAGCCCTCCGAAAGATCAGTTCCCTGATTTGGTCGTTATCGGTAGCCCATCCAAAGCGGATATAGCACCTTGTGGGGGATTTCGTGCATAATGTTGAACTAATAGACGCTCTCGTCCGCGGGTTTAAAGCAGTAATATTATCCCATTTACTATTTTCACCACCCACGAAACCGTTGAATGGGCGCTCAAGCTTGAGTTTTATTCGCATCCTGCTATTCCATTTTTTGATTCACCCGTACCCATAATATTACAAGGTTTTGTGCCGACTTGCCCGAATTTCAATCTCCGCTCTCATCTCCGTCTCAAAATTGACGAAAAAGCGCACCTGCTTCTTCTTCCCTCACTGCATCTAAGCATACTCAATTCCTCCAAGCCCAAATATATTTGACATCTAGCCCCCTTACCACCCTCATGCAGACTCCTGTCGTCCCGCGCCGTCCCTCAGACTCCCGAGTGAGAGATTTCACAGACATATCTTCCCAATATCTTCCGCAAAAAGACTGTTCCAAGTTTCTAAAGAGGAAGGGAACACTAGCAGCGAGCG
This sequence comes from Mycena olivaceomarginata, assembly GCA_029378375.1. Taxonomy (NCBI): domain Eukaryota; kingdom Fungi; phylum Basidiomycota; class Agaricomycetes; order Agaricales; family Mycenaceae; genus Mycena; species Mycena olivaceomarginata. Next base: position 138,674 of record JARKIC010000935.1, on the reverse strand, counting down.
AAAAAAAACTGGGCTCACTCAATTATCGAACGTACGGCCGCCAGGTATGCAGACCATTGTCGTCATCCTAATGCCACCCATTTTCCGCTGCATCTTCCTGTACCCCAAACGGCTTATTCCAGCTCGCCTGATTTTTTTCTAGGGAGCAACGCAACGGCTTCAGTATGTCTATTCAAGGATACATGAAAAACGTATGTATAGTATCTACTCAACTCTTCGTCATGGCTCAATCCAGTTCAGGCTTCGGTTTGGCATCTCTACTGTCCTATGTTGGTGATATTGTGGGCGTTGGCCTCCGAGGAGTCCCTCGGTTGTTTTTCCGGTCTGGGCACGCGGAGGCGTGGATGGACACCGCGATCCCCTCGCACCGACCACTCAATTGTTGTTAAGCCCGCGCGGATGATCAAACTCGGGGTCTGTAAAGATGTCCACTGTGGCGCGAATGCCGCTCGGAATGCGCTCGGAAAGCGCTCGGTGGAGAGCCAACATGGCGTTGATATCGCCGAGGACACTACTTCCGTGTCCACCTCAATTTTGGACTATATCAACTCGCGAAGCTTAAGGTATGGAACAACCGTATCTGCCCTTCGAGATTCCCTAGCAGTGAAATTTGTTCGTCGCGATATAACGACCGCGCATGAGTTACAGCATCCCTCCTTTCGACCTCACACGTCAAAAATACTCATCGGTTTATAAGGAGGCTCTTCCCTCTCTCTCTATTCCCCTGGTGAATCATCGAGGCCTGTTCCGCGTCATGAGCTCCCTGGATCTTGATTCCACGTATGGGGCCCTGCTGCTCGGCGGTAAGCCGCTCTTGACTTTCAACATGAGTCTGCATGCAGCTGAGATGTATCAGTATTTATTTCAATTTTGTAAGTCGGGCAGCGCTGCGCAGGACGAGATCCAACCTTTCCGAAGCCTCCAAGGAATCCTCTCAGTCCAAGCATACATCTATTACGAGACATTTCCCGAAGATTCACGCACTTTGAAGGGATTGGTGAGCTGCTGTCTCTTGGCTGTTATTAACAGTTCATGACACAAAACTGACTTCCCTAGGTCGCAATTGCCTGGTACCTATCTCGAAGGCAGCGGCCCTCACACTCACCGATGTTAATAGGACGCTTGATTTTGCGCATCTCATAGTAATTTGCCAAGTCATGTACCACTACCCTCGTCGGCAGCTGGGGAAACGACGCGGCACTCTTGGAAACCACCATCCCGCTGGGCGTGCATCTTGTTCTGCTATCACTTTCGGGCATCGCTTGCCAAGCGTTCTTCATCCATCGGTAGGTCTCTGCGGCTGTAGTTCATGCGTGTATTTTGCTGAATGGGTGCCCCCAAGCATCTGGAGGTTCAGCAGAAACAAAGGCTTGACTGGCGTCTTAGCCGCAGCGTGTCTTGCTACAGCAATCCTTGACATTGTTATGGCCGGGCAGACAATCCACAATAAAATCGCAGGGTTGACCAGCCGCACCTGCACCGCGGAAGTTATCGCTGTTTTCGCCGTCGGAGCCGGCGGTATGTCTACATTCAGTGTCCATGTTTAGATTGGGCATTAAGCAAACTTTATTCCTAGTTGATCTCTCAATAGCGGTGATTTTATGCTGTTATCTGCACCGCGAGATGTCAATTTTCGACCGGTATGCCGACCTTCGTCCGTAGGTGATCTCTGACTTATTTACAGAATCAATTCTCTCCTCACGCGCATCATTCAGTACACTCTCGCCACCGGTCTCGCAACAAGGTATTAATCCCAAATTTCTCCTTGACACAACTCACCGCATTCACCCAGTCTACTCGCGCTAGGGTGTCTGATAGCAGTCAGTTCCAGCTCTCACCTTCAGTTCTCCGGTGCGGCAGCCTGACAGTTGAATCCACAGTACCTCGTATCGCCGCACACTTTCATTTTCCTCGTCTGTTCCTCATACGATCTATATGGGTTTCTCGTTGACGTGTGTATCGTCCAGGCTATGCATTTCTCCCTGGGCCGCATGTACACCAATGCGCTCTTGGCCACGTACGTCGAAGCCAAAATGTCTGTCTGGCATTCACTGAATATACATCGTACAGACTCAATTCCCGCAAACGTCTGCGCGCGCTTCTGGCGCCTCCCGGCCTCTCTAAATGGTCTGGGGTCTTGCCAACACAAACTGAAGCGGTATTCGAGATCTCATCCGAAACGGGGACGCCGCACCCTTCCGAATGCCAAGAAACTGCCCAGCATGGAAACGAAGAGCCCAAATAAAGACCATTCGAGAGAAACCGATACATTTAGTCTAATACTGCCATGATACTGGCGAGCCAGTGTTGTGGTATGGTCCGCTCGCTGTTCGATCAAGAACTTCCCATATACTCACGCATGTACATTACGACGACAGCCACTTTGCTGCTCGACCAAGAACCATCTGTTCTATTAATTTGTCACTCCAATCCGTCGAGATGTATTTGAAACATGATAAGAGTGCGGTAGTTCGCGCCCCACCACTCCGGTTGATTGTGAACGGGAGTCCGCCTATCCATCGGCGCCTGTTGAAGAACCCATGATTGAGCCAAATTAAAGGAGAAGCGATGACACCGGTCAGATTTATTCTTACGAACGTGTTGAGTGGATTTAGGAAGTAGATTGTGGCTTGATGATTTTTTTCAATTTTGAGTTCGCCGAGCAATATTTTTGCTCGCCATGAAATGATTCGCATTCTTCCGCCCCAGCGCAACTTTATTACGTGTTGCGATCTTGTAAGGTTTTTCGGTGAAATGTGCCTCCCACGCCCGAGGCGCTCGACTGAGCAGCATCTCTTCCATTTAGTTCTCTCGAGATATTTGAAAACATGATCCATCTGCCTTCCGACCCCGTTCTGCTCTGCCCAGTTGGGGTTTGCATTGCGAACCATTCTTCGTTTGAGGTCAATTATAATACACCGAGGTAAGAGGTCATAAAGTATTAAAGCGTCTGTCTCCGACAGACTACCGTTTAAGTCCGCCGCTAGGCTGATTCTTACTGCACCTTTTTTCAAACCACACAGCCTTTTCTGTGCCCCTGAACTGCGGGGCGCCTGAAATCTCCCAAAATACGCCCGAACTTATCATTGTCGAAGCCGTTGAGCTTAATTTGCTTTCCGCGATCACGGCCGCAATATCGGTTTGTTAACGAACTCAAAAATATACTGTAGTTCGATATGAAAGGTCTGATCTGTAGTATAACGAGGTGAGATGGAGTGCATGTAGTGTACAATTCGACAGGGGAATTTAAGAACAAACAAAAGAGGCAGTTCGGCAGAGTGAAAACTTGAGTTCAAATATAAGTTTCTCCGCAATCAGAGACTGGAGTTGATGGTCGGGATGGAACGCGATGATTATCGAGAAAATATAGTCATGAATCTCACAAAGTCTACCGTGGAGTGCGGAAAAAAGGTCGGGCAGATTGGCGATCTGTGAGATGGGTTCATATAAGTAGAAGTTCGATCGCACACTTCACAGACAGACCATTTTCAATGCCCCGCCCGCTCGCAGCCACTGAATTTCGCCTCGAGGACATATCAACGTCTTTGAACTTGGCACTTACTCTTCTCAATGAACTCAACGATGCATTTGCACCCCCATTCATGCAAAGTATTTGCAACACTGCTCAGTCTTTGATAACTGCGGTGCAGGTGATAATTTTGGGAAATCCAATATTACGTTGGCTCACTAGATGTCCTAGAATGTAAAGTGGAACAAGGACGAATGTGTTAAACTCACAGAGAATATCCATGAAGTGCTCCATGCAATCATCAATCTTGGTATTAATTCTGAGCCTGTTGGGTCAATGCCCCCCTCAGATCTGTACCACTTGGGGAAATTTGCAGAGTATTATGACTGACAATTGGCCCATTGAATCTACATCTAAATCATCTCGTGCAGAACTCTTCGCAAAATCCATACATATGTTGATGCACAACAGGATGGGAGAAGGTTCAAGCATCTCTTCCGCCGTAATGAGATGAATTCATTGCTCAAGGATTGTCGTGCGGGACTGGAAGAAGCATTGAATGTGTTCAATGTATGTGTTATCTGAATCTTCGGAAAGATATTGAGTGTCTTTTAGATCAATACTCCAACTAGAATTTTCAACAGCATTGATGAAATGAAGAAGACCACCGAAATCATGCACAGGCAGCTGTTGGAATTAATTTCAACTCTTTCTGAGGGCTCGATTTCGGATAGATCTTCCTCAGTAGGCTGAGCACTTTTTTGGCCATACAATCAACTGACCTCTATAATCAGGTGTACCTCGGAGCCTATGGGTCAAAAAATAGGTGAGAATAGTCTTACCACTCTGTTCATACTTACCTATTTCTCCAGCTCCACCTCATTGATGATGTTGCCTTCAAATCCGAAGATATTTCATGGGCGGGAATCCGAAATGGATGATATTTTGAGCATACTTGGCCAGGAAGCACCCAGAATCGCCATTCTGGGAGGTGGTGGGATGGGCAAGACAACCCTCGCAAGAGCAGCTCTCCACCATCCACATGTTTCATCACGGTTTGAGCAGAGATTCTTTGTTAGTGCAGAATCTGCAACAACCAGTATTGAACTTGCTGGACTCATTGGGCTGCATATTGGATTGAACCCAGGTCAAGATCTCACCAAACCTGTGATTCACTATTTTTCCAAGCAGCCACTTTGTCTTCTGGTTCTGGACAATCTGGAAACAGTCTGGGAGCCAATACAGACTCGAGATGGAATTGAAAATTTCCTTTCTCTGCTTACAGAATCGGATCATGTTGCTCTGATGGTGTGTGTATGCCAATTTCAATTTTCTTGACTGAATGTGAAATAGATTACAATGCGCGGAGCTGAACGACCAGCACAAATTCGCTGGACTCGTCCTTTTTTGTTGCCCTTGAAACCCTTGTCGGATAATGCTGCAAGACAAACATTTATAGAAATCACAGATAATTCACATGACATTGAAGACATCAACAAGCTTCTCCAGTTCACAGACAATATGCCCTTAGCAGTTGATCTCATTGCCCATCTCGCAGACTATGAAGGCTGTTCCAATGTCTTGATTCGATGGGAGACCGAACGGACATCTCTGCTTTGTGCAGGTGATGACAAAAAGTCCAACCTGGACGAATCTATTGCACTATCTCTCTCAAGTCCCAGAGTCACAACTGGTAGCAAGGAATTATTGAGTTTACTCTCAATTCTTCCGGATGGACTTTCAGATGTGGAACTCCTTCAAAGCAATCTTCCAATTCAGAACATTCTCAAGTGCAAAGCTATATTGCTTGTTACTTCACTGGCATATCAGGATAACAAGCGGCGACTCCGTTCTCTGATTCCTGTTAGAGAATATTTACAGTGCCACTATCCTCCTTCATCATTCCTCATCCAATCTCTTTGCAAACATTTTCATTTGCTGCTAGAACTGTATAAGAAATATAATGGAGAGCAGCTTCAGCCAATTGTTACCCAGATAACCTCAAATCTGGGAAATCTGCAAGAAATCCTACGTCAGGGAATACAAAATGATCAATTGAATCTTGCTGACACCATATACTGTACCCTATCGCTAAACTCTTTCTATCGAGTCACTGGGCATGTTTCTACAACTCTGATGGACTACATTCCACCGATCTTCCCTCAGCCGTGCCACCCCCGACTAGAGGCAAGCTGCATCATTGAACTATTGCTTTCATATAAAAACCATCCTACTCTTCCGACAGAGCAGCTGATCACCCAAACTACAACCAAGTTTTTGCAAATTAATGATCCGGTACTTGAGTGTAAGTCTTGTCTCTCAATTTTTGGTCCCTCTTAATCTTGGAACACAAACATAGCTCGCTTCTATTGGGCAACAGGAATATATTATGACTATGAGGGTGATCCCTCAAGGTCTATGCCATTCTTTGAAGAGGCCCTCAGACTGTCGTTATTATGTGGAGACATCAACCAGCAGTGTAATGCATTACTAGGCATTGCCCATATCAAATTAAGAAATGGGGATCACTTGGTGGTTAAAGCACATACTAGTGAAGTACAAAGGCTATCTAAATTGTCAGCAAACTTGTACCAAGAAGCCAGAGCACTGCGGCTCAAGGCTTTATGCTATACAAGACTAGGTGATTATCAGAATAGCATTGCATGTCTGCACAGTGGTCAGCAAATTTTGGGTCGCTGTGGACTCTCTGGAGGCTCTCTTGATTACAACATCAGAATGTGTCAAGCTGAGGTCCATCTTTTGAAATCAGAATATACCCAAGCTCGAAACATTCATTTTGAAATGGTTGAAACCACATCCACTGATCCAACCGCTGAAGGCTACGCATTTGGGTTACTCAATATCGCTGAGATTGATGTGATAATTGGTGCATCTTATCAGGATGTTCGCAAAAGCTTGGATGATTCAAGAACAGTCTTCAACACTTTCAATGTACTGCCTGTTATCACAAGCTGTGATATGATTCTGGCTGATCTGGAACTCAGAGAGAAGTCCTTTGTGTCTGCAAGGACACTACTCCACAATTGCATTAAAAATGCTCAGGGAAGAGATGTTGACACAATGTTTTACTGCCTAGAAAGGCTTGCTGATATTAGCCGGTGGGATACGAGTGGATTTCACTGGGAATTCTCCTCGCTAGTGGTATATTTGATACATGCATTTCAATTAAAAGAGAAATTGGCGCTTCACAAAGGGCTTCTTTTCCTCGGAGATGTCTTCATTCTGAGCAAGGAATACAAAACAGCTCATAGCCTTTTAACTGTTGCCTTGATGGGATTCACATACATGGATATTCACCGCAGCCGAGCACAGTGCATGCTTCGTCTTGGAGATCTTGCGAACAAACAAGGAGATCTTTCAAGGGCTGTAGAGTTCTGGAAGGAAGCTCGTCCGTTATTTGAACGCTCAGTGCAGGCCAAAGATATTGCCCAAATTGATGCAAGACTTGGAGCTGTTGAACAAATCATTGGGTGACTTTCATTCGTACCTTTTTGGTTCCTTGAGTCAGTACTCTACTTGTACGATATATGAATTTGTATTTATCTGTGTTTTATAATTTCTGAACATGACCTTAAATTCACCCGGAGCCATACTGAGTTACTGAGTATAAAGTCATTTCTCTTCTGCTAAACTGAAATCTACTATTTCAGCCCATAGATTGCTATTTCAATTCAAAACTGGTAAGAGTGTTTCCTGGAATTCCTTGCTTCACCCACCTGGGTTTGAGTATTCTCTCTAAGTCAAATGATTCAAGTCAGATAATTCAAGGGTGCTCTGAAGTGTCCGGTGTCGACCTTGTTTCAGTGTTCAAAATTCATCTGGCACCGCTGCAGACCCTTGTAGAATCTTATATGCATACCACTGGGCCAACTATGTTGTCCATCCGCTTGCCGCGGGTCGCATTGCATAGAGCTTGATTTGTTCTACTTTCAAACAGTTCCTCCGAGTTTTGCATACTATCCGCCGCCGACCGATTAGAATACGATTCGTTAGGTATCAGGAAAAGAATTTGACCCGTTCATACATGCAGCTTCTATTTGATTACAACTGAAATCCTGTTCAGAAGATTCCTTGAAAGTCCGTCGAACGATCGTCGAGGATCAGATGTTGGGCCCGTTCGGTGAGTTGAGTAAGTCAGGGTTGAATTTTCATCGCTTACCTGGGGCCCGTTCGGTGAGTGAAGTCAGGGTTGAAAATTCGTTGATTACCTCAAAGCGAAGAAGTCATTACTTAATCAGTGGCGCACCCCCGAGTCGGTCACGTTGCCAAGATCGTCGCGACAACCGGAGCGGACTGGTGCTGGCTTGTGAGTAGCTCCCGCGCCAGCCCAAGCAATGCTGAATGAACCTCCACTGACGAGCTTGTAACTGGCACTCGAAGGACGCAGAGCACGTCACTTGGTCTCCCCGCGCTTCTCGTGGAATGCATCCAGATCATCATCCACGAGAGCGCCGGCAAGATGATTCCGGTGGTTCGGGTTCCAAGCAAGACGTCCTTTGATTACATGGCAGGACTCAATCATAAGATTATTTTGTTCTCGCTTACATGGAGCCTCAGGCGTGGTGCTTGGATGCGGGCGCGGGCGGCATTATCGTGCCGCATATGGAGACCGTCGAAGAGATGAAAGCAGTAATCGCCGCCTGCCGCTTCCCGTAGGAAGCCATTTTAAGCCTGTTTAAACGTAGCACTGAAAGGATCGAGATTGGTACGTTCGTGAAAACCTTTAACCAAAGGTTCCTGCTAAACAAAACCAAAACCTCAAAACTTGTGTTTGTGTTCGGGGGTTCGCGTGGCAGGAAACCACGAGTGCGAATTTGGATTAAGGTATGTGTGTGTGTGTCGTTTTTGGAAACCCCAAACTAATTTCTTCTTCGTCTTAAACTCTCAACCCGTGTTTCCAACCCAAAACCAATATTCCAGTTCCTTTGATATCCGTAAGTCCGTTCCCATTCCGTTCCCGTTTCTGTTGAAACGGCGTAACATAAATGCGCGGCATCTAGGGCTAATTTTGCGATTTCCTATGACCAGTATTTATACAACGGGAAGCAACTAGCACTTCTGTTGTTACTAGCATATCAGCTAGTACGCAGACCACTTGTTAGGTGATATAAAGGAGAGTCAGAGCGAGCCCTAACTGCTGACTGTAGCGTGAGGCTGCACTAGTGTGACGCGCTAGCTGCTAGCTGAGTGTACAAACCACCAGGGATTAAACCACTGCTTATACATTCATGAGACATGACCTAGGAGACTCTAGTAGTCCAGAGATGACTTGGGACGGAGCTAGCGAGGGTCTAGCAGACGGATAGCTACGATGGAAGTACAGCTAGGGGACTACGCCTTGAGCTAGGAAGCTCGGCGCGGTAACCGGTGGTACTATCTAATCTCTAGATAAGCGACTAGACGGCGCTAGGCGGAATAACCCTACTAGCGACCGGCTAGGGCTTTGACAAAGACATACCACGACATACGAGATGAGGCAGCACGCGGCTAGTGCCCGATCTGGGCAGCTAGGGCGAAGGGGAATAGCCAGTCGGCTATTGGAACGGAGCTAGGGACGATCGCACAGCCTGTACCGATGTTCGGAGGGCGGATCGACGTTCTGACCAACGAGCTATGACCATTTGATGTCGGTCGCAACACTGCGTCGTCTAGATGTAATAGATCGACGCTCTGACAGAGTAGAGATGACCTAGATCACCGGCTACATCGCCGGTTGATCCAGAAGGGGTACTCGGCATAGACGGAGGGCTGAGGATCCATTGATATACCCACGGTTGAACACTAGCCGGTCAGCGAGGCTGACCTGGCATATACCAAACCAGTCCCAAAACCCAACGGCAGTCGTCTCATTGGCTGACCGTATTTCTTATCATCTAATATTGCTTATTGTATTATTCAGCTCGCTTTCACATGTAACTCACACCTAGTAGTATAAAAGGGAGCGCAGGACAGACTAGGGTCTAAGAACATTACGCCCCAGACTTTGGACGAAGCTGGTGCTAGTGGACTCAGGCTGCTAGTGGAGGTTGATACCGAACTTCACTTGTAGTAGTCTTTATATTGGAATCAGTAACTGTGGACTCTGGAAACATCGAGTGACTAAGTTGAGGATTTCGTGTTGTTGGTCCTAGACCTCCACATATAAAACAAGGGTGTTCTCTTCGAGACCCAACTGCAGTTTGCGCTAGTGACTTTGCCTTCACCCTGACACGACGGAAGCTCTGTCGTAGTGTGTTGGATCGCTTGCTAGGTGGATTGTGTGTTGACTTGAGCCCACTAAGAAGAAGACGGACTAGGTGCCCCCACCTCTAGTTTGGCTATAACTTGTCAGTTACTTCGCCTTCACCCCGATATAGACGGAAGCTCTGTCGTAGTGTGTTGGGTCGCTAGCTGGACGCTTGTAGTGAACTAGTGCCGATAAAAGCAGAAAGGTTCCTGTTCTTGGTTAAGGAATAGGTCGGCGGTCAAGGAGAGTCTTGCCGTTTGAGGATTGAAGTCCATTTGTTGTTAGCCTCAGTAGTCTTTGGGGCTGCCCTTAGCGAGGATTTTCACAAACCTACATACTCTGCCCTGGTGTTCTCGACCTAGCGGTCCAGCCATCTTGTATCCACCCCATATAAACACACCCCCGGACCATCCCTAGGGTCCTAGCAGTGTTGTTGTTGGCGGTTGCATATTGCTAGTACGTTGTAGAGTGTGTTGTTGGAAGCCTATAAATCAAACTTGTGTTTGTTCAAACCTGCTGGTCGCATACTACGGCCCGGACCCGAACTCACAAAGAGAAGCACTTAGATCTTTGGAGGTAGATTGGTTGTGGTTGGTTGTTTTGGGTGTTTGTTCGCAATACCTATCAATTAGCTATTCCTAGTCATATAAGAAGTGCGCCGTTTCACCATTCCAACAATCCCGTTAACCAATCCGTAGAGTTCCGTAACCGTTCCGTTTAGATCCAGCAAGAGAGTCAAATTCACAGGTATAAAAACCCGGGCGTAAATTGTCTAATACACCGTTTCGTGCCTCCCTTTATACCCCTACTGTTTGTAGTTCCTAAATAAACCATAATCTATGTAAATTCTGATCCCCATGGCTTCTATCCCTAAGCAACCGGTGGCGGAGGCGCCCGTATCCTTACACCAGGCATACTCCCTTGGTGATTCCCAAAAGGCAGGGCATCCCCTTGCCATTGCCCTGGGTAACAGGCTGTGCTTGTTGACAACCCTGTTCACCTTCCCTACACACTGCATGTCCCCTGGGCGATACGCGTCCCCAATGCGCTCGTTGCGTGTTTTTGTTCCATCCCGGAGAGTGCCGGTTAGGTACGTATTTGATCGTAAACCTCGCTTTGACACTTTCTGATCGCCGTGATCCCCCATCAACCACATCTTTCCTTGCACAGGAAATGGCGCCGTTGGTTTCCCATTGCCCTTCCATCTCGCGTTCCACCTCCTTCCGTAGTTCGCGCACCATGAGCCGAACGAACCACGGAACTCGCCGAGTACCCAGATCAACCCCATCAATTCCCGTGATGGAGATCAACCCGACGCGTTTTCAGGCGCGTAAATTCCTGCCGCCTGTCAGCACTCACCACATCAATCTCCAGGCCCATCGGGCACAGGTCGTTCCCGCCCTTCACATTCGTGCTGCGCTCCTCTGCCCTGCATATTGCTGTCAGCTAAATGTCTCAACAGGTCCCAGGCGTCACCGATATCACACCCGAGGGCGAATCGGTCTTCAGCATCGCGAACAAGCACTCCGTGATCGTGCCGCAAATCGAATCGCGAGTGGGAATGCAAAACCTCGACGCCATCTTGTCGATGGGCGAGATTTCTGTGTTCATGCTCAGATGTACGTGTCTCTATCTCAGCTTCATCCGGACGGACGGACGGCAGATGCTGGTTGAACGCTGCCAGTGGATGATCTCCGGCTCGACATGGGCCTTCCGCTCGCGATGAACGGGGACGAACCGGAGTACGTTGAAGCGCTGCGGAAGGCAACTAAATTGTTGAAGACACACGATATACCGCTCCTCGGCGGGGGACTCGGCAAAGACATGGTGAAGCAACGTGTCGACGAGGGTTATAGACTCATCCTCTGCAGGTTTGACATGCATGTGTTAGCATTTGGGACCCGGACAACGCTCGCCGAAGCTAGAGAGATTGTAGAGGAGCGCATGCAGAGCCTCCACAGCGCCCGATCAGATTTAGTTTGAACTTTGGATACATTACGGACGCACCTTCGACGTTTGAGAAGTCGAACCTCCGATGCTCTGAGTCAAGTAGGCGAACCGCCAAAACCCGAAATGACTGTGTGGATTTGGATGGAATTACATACTAGACCTGCGAAAAAAAAAGAAAATGAAATGAGACATCACACCAAAGAAATGGTCTCCCTACTCATAAGGCCAGCCGTTGTGGAAGGGTCGCTCAGCTCCCTTGTCGCCTCTCCCCATCACACGGATTACACCTGTCATGCAGAAATATCCAACTAGTCGCTAATTATCTTGTCTCACTCCTTCGTATCTTTTTAACAGTTTACTCTTGTACTCACTATTTTCCTCCCTTTATGCTCCTAGATTCATTACACAGCTGCGCGAGTGTCTTTGGCCTCATTCCACTGTCAAACCAATACAATTCCGACTTCAAGATCAATTACTTGACCATGCAGGAATCATCTGTTATTGAGCTATCGGACTTCTCTCCATATTATTTACTTATATTTCTCTCACATCACAGACTCTTTATTTATTCTCACTATGTACTGCCAACGCGATGTGCCAGACCCGAGTTGTCGGCCTTCTCGGACTATGCCAGGGATCGAGCCGACAGTGGCATGGGCACCCACTTGTCAATGCTGTGGGGGCAGCATGCTCTCCCTATACCGTCTTTTGCGTAGCTCCTGGTTGGTTCGACTGACAGAGGTTTCGCTCTAGCTGAGGCTTCCCTCATGGACACTTTATTTATTTATTACGATCGGACACTTTATTCCTATCTGTTTGTACAGTTAGGGGACCTCTCCTTGCTTCCTACCACCACAATGCACCCACTCTTTTGATTATCTTCGCACCTGTTGACTGTATTCCTGAGCTAAGTTTCCTGTTCCATTCATCTTATATTCTACTCTACATCTGGTCAGATTCTTGTTCCAGGATCATCGCACATTTGCTCCTCGTCTACCCCACCTCTGCCAGCACGACCTAGCCCTCTCTGGTCCACCCAGCGACCGACCTCATCTTCTACACCGTGTCGACGGAGGCAAAACTGCCCGTCGATGAACAACAGGGAGCGCTGACTCGCGGCAACTACATACCGGACCAAACAGCGGAATCAGTGTAATATTACCTCTTCAGACCAGAGCCACCTGACTTGAGTTTCGTACATTGTTCAGCGCCTGGGAAAAACATTCCAATGCCTTCGTCTCAAAGAAGAGTCGCTCGAAGAGACTTACCCTCAGCGGCTTTGACATGCATGTGTTATCAACTGCGATCCAGACGACGCTCAGTGAAACTAGAGAGACTGGAGGCACACATTCAGAGCCTTCAGAGCGTTTGATTAGATCAGATTAGTTTGAACTTTGGATAGATTTACTAGACGGACGCACCTTCAATGTTAACGTTTGAGAAGTAGCCGAACCACCAAAAAAATTGAAATGAGACCCATCCATGAAAATATCCTATGCTCTTACTCACAAGGCCAGCCGCACCAGCGGAGTTAGAGAGTACCTCTCAACGTCAACTACATGCTGGTGACAAGCAGTGGAAGCAGTGTAATATTACCTCTTCAGATTGGAGCCGCATGTGAGACAAATGAGGGGCACCCAAGAACGGCAAATACATGCTGGCGACAAGCCGTGGAAGCAGTATAATTGGTACAGAAAGCCTTCGAAAACCGGCACCTCATTACTTTGACATAGTCATCCAAGGTATGTGTGATGCCTTTTGTCTCTGTTCCTAGGCTGATGGCTTCATATCATATGTAGACTTCACTTGTTTCATGATTTCAAACTGGGTGTGCACATTCTTTCAGGTCCACTTCCTGTTTTGTTGGGTAGTCCGAGCACCTGTTGTAGCAGCTTTGATATCATGGTTTCAAATTCTATGATGCAGTGTCGATTTTGTGGTCTGTTTGAGGATGCTGGAAGTGTTTTGCAGGCAGTTGTGGGGGCTGCGTGAGATGCGACTGGGTGCTGTGAGTACAGCACTCAAATACAGGCAAATACGGTGAAATACGTAGACCAGGCCAAAATACGGACAACTACATACAGCCTGGCCCAAATACGTAATTCGCCGTAAGGGGGTACCTTCATACAGGGAATACAGCAGCTACAGAACTACATAGGCCTATGTAGCCTACCCAGGTATTGCTGACGAGCAGAGACTGAAATTTGGGCAAGTCAGTACAAAATGTCATGAACTGTCTTTTCATTTTACTTCCAGAACCCGAACAAAACCCAAACAACCCGATCATTGATCAGATCAACTATCTGATCAATCGAACCAGGATACCTCTTCAGGATTCCAAACGGTTTTGATTGGTTCCCCAACCCTCAGGTTCCTGATCGTCTTCTTTATGTTTATATACCTCTTTCATTTACTTCACATTAATCTTGTCCATTGCTCTTGGACACTGTACCTTAGCTACAGCCCCCGGGGGGATTTAGTATATAAACTGTAGTTACTTTCCTGTACTTTACACTATTCTAGTCTAAACTCAAGGCTTATTCGTTGGAATTTCGTGCTTCAGTCGCCCTCGTCATCTCAGAACCCCAAATCTGCTCTGTGATTCAATATAACGAGGTACGAGTTCAGTAATATTGAACGTCTGGCTGCGAGAGACTAGCTCTGTGACACAAAACCTTGTAATATTATGGGTACGGGTGAATCAAAGTCATTGTCTAATCTACTGAATTCTCTCAACACCTTCCACAACACCAACTCTCGAATCCATGATCTTTGAGGAGGATTATTCTCTGTACAGTTTTTTAAGTATTAATGCTTCTCGACTCTACAACAACTGCCCCCGGCATATGAGATCAGTGTTGGTGGTTAGAGCAGCAACCATTGTGTACTGCACTATCCAGAGGTCATTGGTTTTGCACTGTGGAGTCAGAATCACATCATTATTTGGCTCCAGGATCATGACAAGTATCCCAGCCAGACCATCATCAGCGAGCAGGGCATGTTGCTCATTGGTATTCCGGTTACTGCTCCGAATCATTCACTCAGGGAGATGTCCCCCAGGGTTATGGTAACATTGTTAACTTGAACTCTTCTGAGGGAGTGGGGTTGGAGAGCGAGTTGCACAACGGAGATGGGCAGCAATTGATTGCTGTGGTGGCAGTGCATGCCGACTCAGCACGAGGCCACAGAGCTTGCTGAGGTGCGTTTTGGTGGCAAAGACCAAGAGCAAAAGAGAGTTTCAGGTGAAATAGTGCTCATTGCAAGGAATCTACCCAGATGTTGTTAACTGTGCTAGAATGACGCTCTGGGGTCTAACACTGAGCTAGATGCTGGACAAAGGAAGCAGATGTGTTTTTTTTTTTTTCATTTCATTTGGGCATTCAATTTCTGGGGCATGTTTTACATCTATGTACCCGGGCATCTACACCATGATTTGTGACAGGTATTTTTAAAACATGACAGATTTTGACATTCCCACAATAAAAAGAATGCAACCCCTGAAGCGTTTTCTGAGATTACATCAGCACATATCTGGGAGATGTTGCGAAAATATGGTGTGAACATTGACTGGATGTCTTTGCGATATTTTTGTCGAAATATCTCCCAAATGTCTTCCATCAGCTAGGTGCAATATTGCATCGATCATCTTGAACATTTTTTACCAAATATTTCGAAAATATGAATCACAAATGGTGGTGTATCTACGAAAGAAGGGCTCATGTAGCAGCACCACTGCAGGGGTGTCTGGTGTGCCAACGGTGAACTTTGAAATCGAGATAATGGTGGGAAGGTAATTTCAGAATGTAGTTTGTGTTCAGTAATGTAGAGGGAACCACTGCAGTGCGAGTTGAGTGAAAGTGACTGAGCTGGTGGTGGGCAGTGATGGTGGGCAGCAACGGGATATTGATGTGAGCTGTCAGAATCGGGTAACCTCGCTTATCACTCGGCACCAGGCTGCCGAAGCCTCTTCAAATCCTCTGTCTCCATTGATTCACACTTGAAAGATCTGGAATAAGTGTAGAACTCGTGTATGGAATACAACAAGCATTGTTATCACATTATTAACAATTTATAGGTCAAAATTGGATGAAAAAATAAATTTAAAGTGCTTTTACTCATCCTCTGCAGACATCTCTGTGTCCTCCTTCCCTCGAGGCATTGGATTCAGAGGATTTGGGATTTTAAGGGAGCCACGGGGGCATCGTAGCCGCTTTAGCATGCCTTGTGGCCTTATAGAGAGCCGCATTATTGCATTCTTCTGCAAGACAGAGCCTGCTTTGTGCTTTGTCATTTTCTGCAGTATTTAGAGAAATACATGTGTATTAGGCCGTTTAACACATACATGAATGACTCCCCTTGCCCTCTGAGGTGTCAACGGGCCTGCAGCGGTGTGTTTATGAGGATGTGATGTGAGATTGCATGTGTGACCCATCGTGACATACTAATTAAGGCAAATTGAAATGGCGGCAGTAATGCCCCATTTTCTCTGGATAGCACGCGTCTTTTGCCCCAAAACAAGGATAGTTACGCGTCAATGTGACCTGTCCACAAACGTTCGGACAATCTTTCAATTTGGTCCACAATTTTAGCCAAATCTGGCAACATCTAAAGGTTGGAATAATGATTATTTCAAGAACGTCCGACTCTGTCTGAGGACCATTTTTAAACATCCAAATGTACATCCTCTTCATTTTATTTCTCAACCGTCCCTCTAAAAACGGGGGCATTACTGGTATCAGCAACGTAAGTACATGCCGGGATATGAATTGTGTAGGGGTCTGCTCGCCCGCCAAAATTAGCCGATCATGATGATGATCATTTCAACATGATGGCCTCGCTGCCTACCACGACGACGACGACGACGGGAGGAGTTACGAATGGAAGTGAGACGGTCGTTAACGTTACCACGTTGTCAACTTGTCATCTACCATCAACCCATTTCATCCGAAATCCAACTTGAAGAGGGCCGCTGTGCGCCTCTAGTAATCCAAGTGCTTGAAGGCAACAAACGCGAAAAGACGCGTCGAAGAACCCAACGATGGCCTCCGAACAGCCTCAAGCTGTGGCCGAGCCCAGTTCACAGGGCCCTGGACCTCGAGTGAAGCTGCGAAGACAACAAGATCCTGTGACTTTTGTCGCCAAAGAAAAGAGTCGGTTCGCGTCCTCAGTGCCACGTCCAAGCTGCTAACTGACTTCGCGCACAGATCGATGTAAGACCTCAAGCGTCATATTGCAGTGAGATTGACTTTAGTTCAGGCGATGGTCCTGATATGCCGAATAGCTGCTGCTCAAATTGCTTGGCTTTTGGTTCGGCCTGCACCTATGCGGAACCCTCTCAGAAGCGAGGCCCGACAAATACGAAGAATATGTAGGCGTGCTCTGATATTCACCCTGTCTCACTTCAGCATTGACGCTCTTCAAGAAGCATAGAAAAACTTAAGAAGGAAAATGCGTCTTTAAAGGCTCAATTGCGGTCTATTTCTGTATGTTCCCTCTGCACGCAGCCATTGCAGCCTCGGCCGCTAGAAGACGGGCCGTCTGGAACTCAGGCTGTCTCCGTATTCCCCTACGACTCTCCCCAGCGTGATAGCACGCCCTCCGATTCCAGGGAACTCTCTGACGAGCAAGACTTGACTGGTGAAGAGATGGCTGCCCGTTTCAATCTGCTGTCCATGGATTCGCTGAAAACGAAATACTTCGGTTGGGCAAGCGGCTACGCGCTCGCCGATAATGCTATCCACTGTGGGTGAATAAAAATTGGGTAGATGTGCCTGCTGTTGACGGCCGCTGATCACCAGATAAAGGAAAAGTACATAGGAAGACCATCGACACATTGGCGGCGCCCCGTATTTTGGGATGTACTACCGGCAAGTTGCTGCAGCTCAAACTTACACGCCCTCTTACCGAATATATGCTTGTCCAGTGGGAAAAGGAATCATACGACTCCGACCGGCCAAGCTACGTCTATCCCAGCGCCGACTTGATAACTTGTCTTCTTGACCTTACTTCACCAATGTGCACCCGACACTTCCCATCTTGCACCGGCCGTCGTTTGAGCGGTCTGTGGCAGAAGGCTTGCACTTGGTCGACATGGAATTCGGGTCCGTGTGTTTATCCGTTATAATCTTGGCCAGTCGTTCATTTCTTCGAAGGGGTCTGCTCCTCGCTGTATTGGCCATCGCGTCGTGGGTAAGCTCCAGCCGTATTCCGCTTCTCAATGTCAAATATCTTTACCAGTACTCGGATGACCCGCGTGTCTTTGTGGACGGCGACGCATCGCTTTCGTCTGGCTGGAAGTTTGCCAAGCAAGTCAGGATACGGCGATACTGGTTTGAACCGACAATCCATGAGGTTCAGATGTATGGTGTATATCCACATCTATAACTATCTGCCGCTCCCGGCTTTGTGAGGTAATTTTCCGAAGGTTATTGCCGAGTTTTCTAAGTAACTGATATGAAAATCAGATCATCGAAGATGTATTCCGTCGAGTGTACGGGTCGACAAAGGCGAAGCTGCGGCTGGGTAGGGATAGCCCGGAGTGGGAGCAGCGTGCCGTCGCTGATCTGGACTCGTCAATGAACGACTACTCGGATTCCATCCCACCCCACCGTACGTCGCTCCCGATGCCTCTCGATTATTAGATTCCTGATTCTGGTCGTTTCACATATGTAGTTCGTTGGGATCCGGAAAATCCGCCCGATGGCGCGTTCTTTGATCAATCCGCGGAGCCGCACATCACCTACAATTACGTTTTGATAGTGGTGAGTGCTTCACTTTTGCCAGTGGCTCGGCCAATATTAATAATTTCTTTAGATTCATCGGCAATACATACACAAGGTGGCTGTTTCGCTCTCAATCTGCGCCAGCGCTGCGCGATCATCCACACGGCGGATATTTGGCTCAGGAAGCGACAACGTGTGCCTTTACCCACTCTCACCGTATGTGGGCCACTTCGTTGCCTCGACACTGACTCATATCTTCCCCAAACAGAACGCAGTGTTCGTCTCGGGACTCATTCTCGTTCTATATACGCTGAAAACCAAACGGGCCGGGCTCTCGCACGATAAGAACAAGGATCTAGTTCAAGTCGCAACTGCCATGGATTTCCTCAAGTTTGGAGAATCCAGGTAAGCATTCATTCCATTCTTCTGGTGCGAGTTGGCTCCATTTCGGGTCAAGGTTCCAGCCCGTCGGCCGCCTCTGGGAACTTCTTGGAGAAATCTGGTCTTTCAACGGTCCTTTGCCGAAACATCCCATGAACGAAACCGATTCTGCCGCGCGCGAGGAAACGAGTGCCGTCACGGACGCCCCCGGACCTCCTCAGACTGAGCTTTATCCCCAATTTGAGCAGTCGCTTGAATTCTGGAATAGCACACTTTCCTTACTTCTCGCTGATCAACCGGTCGTCCCCGCGTCCGAAATGTCTTTCGACGAGTTGCTATTCGCCGGAGACACCGTTGACCCGATGGATACCGCCCTCGACGATGAGCTCTTCTCGATGTGGATGACCATGCCCAAGTGCGTCGCGTAGTATTTATTCATCTCATTCAAGCTGACTAGGAAATGCAGCAATATTCAGCAATGGGATACCTATGTTCAACAGAGACGGACGGACGGAGGGTGGTCCAATAACTTTGGAGGATAGTAGTAGGAGCGGATGCTGTCCGGGACTACTTCGACAGCTCAACTTGCTACCACTTGTGCTGAAGTCAAGATCAACCAGTGTCGTAGCTTTGCTCAAGTCGAGATCGAAAGCGAGAAACGCAGAACTTAAGACGCGTCTGCAAATTCAGCCGCCGTTGAATCGTAAAAGATATTGTAGCCACTGTTAGAGGGTCCTCACTTTGTCAACTTGTCCTACAGGTTTGTTGACCAGTCACTTTACTAACCTGCAACTTAATTAGTTTGCGATGTTTGATGCGCTGTTTGGACTTGAATGGAATCCCTACACTGACGCATCAAAGAAACCGAAATGCTCCCTCCCCGACACCAAAAAAATCATCTGTCCTACTCATGAGGCCACCCGCGTCGACGGAGGCGACGCTACCACCGTTTCGCAGTAGGCACCGCCGACTCGCGGTGGCTAACTACATACGGGATAGACAGCAGAATTGGTATATTATTGCCTCAAATTCGCATTGGATTGGATGGCACCTCACCTGAAGGCTTGAGTTTCGTTTTCGTATGTACCTTGTTCAGCGCCTGCCTGGAAAACAGTTCAATTCCTTCGCCTCGAAGAAGAATCGCCCGAGCCTCAAGGAGCTCAACAACACCGACGGCACTAATGCGTATGCGCCTTGAGTTGCAATATCTTATCTTATCTAGAAGCGCGCGTGAGCCTGAGGCGCAGTCACAGTAATAAATAGCCAAGGGCAGCGCCAAAGCCAACGCGCTCCCCGCTCCGAGTCCTCAAGACGGGGAACGGTGTTTTGGTGAGAAGACACGGATGTAACGTAATGGGCTCCGCCGCGGCCTTTGGTCCGCCTGCAGTGGGTGAAACATGACAATGCCGAGTCGAGGCCGCCGAAGCCATGCTTGCTTGACGCCTATCTGGATCCATGTCACTCTTCGTCAGCCTGACAATAATTCTCGCTATCACAAGAAAAGCTCCCACGTACCGACTGACGGACTGACAAGACGACCTGTCCCTGAAGCTTGAAGATGCAGAGTTTCGCTCAAGCTCACACAGGAAACGATGAGCAAAACAATAAATGCAAGGTGAAAATAGAAGATCGACCATATACATGAGATACAGAACCGTAAGAGAGGCGGAGCCTCGATTTTAAATACAAAAAAAGCACGTAGCGGCAGCCGTCTGCCGTCTCATTCAATCAATCCCTGTCCTGTCTCAGATCCACTGCGCCTTGTCCCAGGCGGGGTCCTGCAGGAACGCACACAGCACTTTGCTCCCCGTCTGGCAGATCATCATCATCAGCGCCCGGCATCACGCACGCCACAGTGACGAGACGGAAGTACACACCTGAAGGAGCGGGTGCCCCGCGACGATGCTGAGGAAGCGCTCGAGCCCCTCGCGCCTGCTCTCGATGACCTCGTCGGAGAAGCGATTCGTGAAGACCTTGCCCGGGAGCGGGGGGATGTTGACGCGCGTAGACTCGCGCTCGAGGATGTCGCGGAAGGCCTCAAAGTCGGAGTAGCGCCGCCGGACGAGGGAATGCCGCAGCTTGAATGCGGGGATGTTGGTCTGCGGCGGGGAGGGAGGCGTCAGCGGCGTGCGGCGCCTTATCGCACGATCGAGCGGGGGCGGACCTTGCACACTATCTCGTAGTCCGTGTACATCTTGCGCCCAAATCCTACGTGGCACAAGACTCAGCGGCCGACGGGAGGTGAAAGGAGGAGCAGGAGCGGGACGCACCGTGGGTCTGGGGATTGCGGACTTCGATCTCGAGAAAGCTTTCGGGGACGGAGTACATCTCCTCGATCTGCAGAGATCCTGTCCGTGTTTGTGGCACAAGACATGGTGAACAAGGGGAGAGGTATCTTTACGCTTTGCTCACGTCCGGTGATACGAGCATCGTCGAAGGCGCTGCTTCGGGCAAAAGGCGAAACGGCGGCCATGGTGGAGGTGAGAGGAGAGTGGTGGTGTCAAGGCGGTGCGTGACCGTGGGTGACTGATGCGCAGTCACGACGTGACTCAGCCCGCCGTCTATTCGGGGCTCCGAGGCTTTCGGTACGTTTCGGAAGGAGGTTGGATACGAGAGTCTAGACCGAGAAATCTTGGCTCTTGCGATTATTGTTGCTCAACAGCCTCGGAACGCAGAATGATTTCTGGGCTCGGCACGGTTGGATTGCTCAATACACATCACAAGTTCAACATCCACGCATTTTAGCGGATCTGGCATGTGCAACCACCTCAACGCTCCACAACTCTGTCTCCGCTCTCTATGCTGAAGTTAGTGACATAGAAAATGGGTAATGCACTATTCAGCGAGCTATGTATGCTCTACCATCTAATGGGATAGTATGTTTATCGTGGACGCCTCCGAAAAAACATTGTGTTTATTCATTTGCTTACCGACACCTACATGACATGATGATCATATCCTTTCGGTAGCTCAAATCATGGCAAAGACGAGTCATATCACGCTCTTGGCTCATGAATTTGCAACGCAAGTTAAACACACTCAGTGCTTGGTGTTCCGAGAGTTTTATCGCCGTTCAAGTTGAATCTGATGACAATAGCCAGCGATACTCACATCCATGAGTTTTGGTGTTGTGGATCAGCAGAACTGCAACACTGCAACGTGAACCAGGTTCCGTGTCCTGGTACTGATCTGTTCATTCAGGACTAAGAGAATATGTCAGGGTTCATTCAGAATCAAATTTCAACCACCCCAATAGATTTACCAACCGCCACAAAGAAAAGGCAAGCACGGCGCCCGAGTGCTAACTCCGCACGCCCATTCGCCAGGCAGAAATTTGCCCCAAGACAGAGGGACGTGGGAGATACTGTCAGATATTGGGCTGTCCGACGTTGATATCGACAGGCCAAGTTTCAACTGAAATTTCAGTTTGGCCAAAATCCAAAACCGAAACTGGTGAAATCAGTTTCGATTTCAGTGGGAGCTGATATCAGAGTTGGAATCCTTAGAATCGGCTTGGAATTCAGTGCATCCCAATACTAATTTAGATGTCTTAGCTTTCGAGTAATGTCTCGAAATCAACCCAATATTTGGCGATCCCTAGTGTGACTGTTGGGCACCTATGGAAGGTTCAAGTTTTCATATGGGATAAATCCCGAGTTCTCGGTGGTTCGAAGTTCGAACTGTTCAACGTTCACTCTTCTCATCCTTCCATCCTTCCAAGGCAGAAATAGAATAGGATGGGCGATCAACGCTGCTGGAGTAAATCGAAGGATACACGAAACATTGGGACTTATCCCCTTCCCAGTACCAATGTGGTGCTCGGAGTTAAACAACAGGTTCGTGAGGAGGCTGAAAGTGCGGGGATCCAATATAAGTGGAATCCATCTGAGTAAGGAGCTTCGTACCGCCTTGTTGTCCTTGACACCGACGGGCGGAACGCAAGCGGCGCGAGCGGCTGTGAACAGGAATTGATTGAGAAATCACTGGGAATTATCACCAAGATGAATGTCACCCACCGCCAGGGAAGAGACTCGCTGGGGAGCCGGCGTATATCCTCGGATCCGGCAAGCTTCCCCGTTCTGAAAGAGATTCAAAGCGACGATATCAAGTGGCCGACATCCGAGTATGTCCCTCTCTGCCAAACGACAGTTACCACGGCAGTGCTCACGCTCCTCCAGGGCGGAAGCTCGGAAAGACGAATGGATTCCCCTTCCAGACCTCTTACACAACAAGGGAATCAAGCTTACGGATAAGGGTGGGGTCGGTGGTCCGGCTGGACTACGAGGGAAAGGGAAAGGGTCAGCTCGTTAGCATGGTCGATGATATCCATTCTCAAGTCTTAAATACATGTTGCGATAGTATTCTGGTTATGAGTAGCTCCCACCGCGTCTCCCACTCCGTGCATCATAGCTTAGTACGGAAACCGCAAGCCAGGATTTGTGTGCGTATTCGAGACCAAGATATCCGCCAACGACCCACCACAACCTAACGGCGGCGGCTCGACAGCTTCCCTCGCGCTCCAGTCGGTCCACTGACTCCAGCCTCGTCAACAACCTTTATCCCTTGCCGTGCAAGGCCTCCGAAATAGGTACCCATCCGTTTTTACGAGCTTCCTGCCTAAAAGGAGGTCCCAACCATCAACCAACGACTATCACAGGACATAAACAACGCACTCAGATGTCGGCCACTTGATATCGTCCATTTGGATTTCTTTGAGGGCGGGGAAGCTCTTGGGGTCCAGCTGTTCGAATACGGGCCCGGCGGCGGCTACTTCTTTGCGCGCTTTGTTAACATAAAAGGAACGGGAACTGTGGCAAAAAGATGTGAGGGTAGGATAGGGCGGATGATGCACTTTGATGGGCGTACATGGTGTTGTGGAGAAAATGGATTTTGGCGAGCGATCCATGCGGGGTAGAACACGCGAAAAAGTCCTCGCGAAGAACCTGCGAATGGTGGGATAGAGACATTAGTCCGGTTTACATAAGAATCCATGAACCGACCGAAGTGTCGTTCTCATCGGCCTCATCGGCCCACCTGCTGCCCAGCACCTTCAAAGTGTGCAGGCTCGTACACACGTTGAACACGTCGGCCGCAATGAGGATGCCAGGCGTGGTGATAAGTTCTTGAAGTTTGGCCCCATGGCGTTGGAGGAAGGTGGCAGCGCCCGAGATGTCTCCAATAAGGTCGACGACTCGCAGAGAGTTTAAACTAGAGAACTAAGCAGTGAGTTGGGAGATCTGCCGCTATATTTTCGGAACGTACGGTAGCTCCTGCATAATATTAAGGAAAGACGAGGTCACAGTGTCGCTTTGTACGGTTAACTCCTCTATGAGGGGCAGTACAGAAAATCCGACATCCGGAGGCAAGAAAGAGGCTTTCTCTACCGTGCGCCAGGTGAGCGAGGTCACGGAAGTGAAAGGATCGAGAACAATGGGGTCAATCTTAGCAGGCTGTTCGTTTAGACACACAGAAAGAATCTTGACGGTGCCTCCAATAGTATCTCCGAGTCGTTTCAGCGCCGTGGCAGTTTCGGCAAAGGCATGGGATTTTCCAGGATGGGAGTAATTCCCATGCTCGTCTAGAGTGAACTTGACTCCGCGATAGGACCTTACACGGCTGGCCTTTTGCATCTGCCTCTCTCGGATGGCAAATATTCTACTAAAAATGTCATCGTCGTCGTTGTCGTCGTCCTCTGAGTCCACATCCTCGTCGTCACTGCTGTTTGCAAATCAGCGATAGAAACGTAGAAGGAGAGAATTTACTCCAGGGCTCTGCGTATATTTAACTGCTCCTCTTCGTCTCTGCTTCGTAATCAGCACCGCACTAACAGAGAAGAGAAGACGGACTCACTCTGGCTCGGTAAACGTGGTAATGGCTTTGAGCTGCGGATCTTGATCGACAACCTCGCGAATCTGTGCCAACCCCCAAGAACCTCCAACAAGTTGAAATTGCGACTTTTTGAACGGCGTAAAGTGGATAGATTTGAGGGATGTCGCACCGACTGATTTACGAAGGTACTCCGGAAAACTGTTTCCGATAGGGACGATTAGTGTTTCGACGGTCTCAGATTTCGCCAACGCCGAAGCCAGGCCATCCGCGCGTGGGCCTGTCGTCGCATGTCCTGTGGTTCCGTCAAAACCAGCCGCATATGGAAACTGAAAAGTTTGCTGCGTAGCGGTGCGGTCAGTTTCAGCAATACATGTTTAAAAGAGCGCACCAGTCTATCCCACTTTGGAATGAGGCGTAAAAGCGTCTCAAGCAATTCCGTAACCTTTTTATTTTTCCTCGGCTGTGCCTCGTCTTCGTAGCCTGCGTCAACCACAATGACACGGCGGGGATTTATCAGCGCGAGACCGGTGCAGAGACCTTTGACGTTGTCTGATCCCGCGATGAAGAGCGTGAGATAAAGGTCTGTCAGGTTTGGGGCGCAGTTGAGAATGGTGTGCATAGCATTGCCAAAACCGCCCTCGACGCGCAGCTTCTGGATGAATAGCCCGAATTCTTTGTTGGTTTTCAGGACTGCCTGGAGTGCCTCTGCCTGCGCGGTGGTGCGGAGGATTACAACATTGTATAAGAGCGGCGTCGACACGCGGAGCCATGATTTGCAGACGAGGAGGTATCTCGATGCAGAGTGGTCGGGGTCGAGAAGGGGCTTCTCGGACTGATCACAGAATACCTCGTCAGAGTGTTTAAGTAGAGGACTGAGGATTTCGGAAACAATCTCGTCGGGAACTCGGTTCGCCGCGTCGAAAGCCATGGTGGCAAAAGGAGGGTCATGTGAAAGATTAGCGAAAAGACGTGATTGGCAGTTGGCTGACAAACCAGGCTTCTTCCGAACTTTCATGAGCCCCGTGGCGACATGACACCAGATCCTTCAGCCCAAGCTCTCTCGCAGAAGACGACACTCGATATTATTCCAACCTCCGGAACGGTGTGTTTAGTCGTTCACAACCCCAAGAATTTAATCCTAAATTTGTCGCGATTTTTTTCACTGGGAGGCCCCTTGTGCAGAATGCAAAAGGTAGGGCGGCCTAGCCACCCGTCAGAGTCAACAATCGATTTTAAATCTCGACTAGATTGAAGCTCAAATGCGACAAAATCATACCTTGCGCATCGTGCGGTAATATGATCCATGCTGCATACTCGATGCTCTAATCCATAGCTTCTCAAGTTCGACGGGGTTGTGGGGAAACTTGCCCCAATGGTAAGGTATGACGAGTTCAAATACAGTATTGATTTGGTTGGAACATAGGAATCTACCTCCCCACGGGCCGCGGAAGAAGGTACAATGGGATCCTATGTTTTTTTTTTGACTTTTGACTTTTGAAAACCCTCAGAACTGTACCAACGGAGGCATCTCGTTTGCGACATGTGCTTTCCGAGATGCAGGCACGCATGAAAGAACTGGAGACAGCTGTCATCCGCGCCACCAATTACCATTCAGCAGTCTGCCCTTATCGCGACATATCCTCTGCCGACAAAGATTCTTCCGCCGACAAGCTTGCTGAGAGTGTGTGTGCGCTCAGCATTAAAGATACGGAGAACGCTCAATACTATGGTCCCTCGGCCGGAACAGAGGTGCGTGACCGGCCTTCGTGCAGAGTCCCGTTCTCATGTTCTTCAGGCACTGCTGTCGGTCAGTCCGAGTATGTGGGCTTATTTCATTGCGGAAGCTCTAATCCTCGATTAGATCGAAGTCATCGACGATCCCGATGCCGACGACGTTCCTCGCACGTTCACGGCCATAACCGACTCGTTTTCGGTCGGTTTTCGCGGCACAACTGCTTGGGACCCACACAACGCCCTCGTCCAACTCCTTTCCCATCTTCCAGCGAAATCACGCGCATGGGCCCTGGTTGAACTGTACTTTGAGAATGGATGCTGGAGTGGGACACCTATTATGCGCGATGAGCTCGTGGAGCTCCTATCCTTGGTATATGCTCGCTTCAACGCTGCAGACAGTAGAGGCTCAGGCGCTGTGCTTGCGCCGACGTGTTCCGTCCACCAGTTGGCTGTCATCTATGGTGTCTTCGCTCTCGGTGCTCTCGTTGATCTGACCTTGCCTCCATATAATGCCGAATCTGAACACTATTTCGATTTGTGTCGGGCGGCGTTGTCCGCACTCTCATTGTTCGACGACACCTCCACGGCTACGGTGCAAGCTTTAGTACTGGTCTCTGTTTTCTACTCCCATGGAGGGCCCCGGTTCTCGATGGATGGCGCCTGGTCCGCCATTTCCCTTGCTTCGAACCTTGGCAAAAGCGTACGTTCAATCTATATACACTTTGACATAAGCCGAGTCCTGAAACTGTACAGATGGGCCTACGTATGTTTTCTTCCCACTCGACGAGCAGAATCTCCTCAGCATAGCTAATAGATACCGGAAGATTCCAACCGGGACTGGCTGCGAAACACACTCAGCAGCGCCGTGTATGATGGCTTCTGCGTTCAAACGTGTTCCTTAATGTTTTGCGCAGGCTTTATTCTGGGAAATATATGCGATCGAGACTTTACAAAGTCTTGCGGTAGGACGTCCCACCAGCACGTACCTTGCAGGCATCAGTTGTCCATTCCCAATCGACGTAGAACAATCTATGGATGATAGAGGCAGTATTCTACCTGGATGTCTGTGCTATCCTTTTCTTCATCCACTTCCAACTAACGCAAATATTCTAGTTTACCATCGCCGCTGGCAATTCATCAAACAGGTGCGCAACGATAAGGTCCCCGTTCCCCTCATACCCACACATTTCCAAGGTTGCAGCCCCCGTATTGGAAACGTATTTGACAGCACAGGCTCCTAACTACCAGGCAATCGTCGAGCTAGACCAACGAATCCGCAAGTTCATGCACTCTGCCATGTGTACGAGTCCAACCCCAGACGAAGACCGGAGCAATCCCGCCACATACTTTCGGCGCAGGACGATCCACGAAGCCTGCATGAATAGTTGCGTCTACCTCCTGGTATTCAGTTATGTTTTTCCAGTTGACGCATGCATGCATTATTAGTGCTGGTTCACATCCACAACCGCGCCTTTATACAGGCCTTGCGCGAGAATCCGACAGGCCCGTATCACACATCGCGCGCAATTTCCTACCTTTCAGCATACCGCTATGCTTCAGAGATCATCCGGGCGAACATCGATAATTTTAAGCACCACCCACAATTGTTCTCGCGTTGGTGGCCGACCTGGAAGACATGTATGTCCTGGTTTTATTCTACACGGTCCGCTACTGAACACCCCCTTCGCAGTATTCAACGCCGGAGTTCGTCCTCGTTCCCTGTCTGCGGCCTGATTTTCCCCCAATCTGACTACAAACGAAACAGATGATCGTTGGCGCCGTTGCAGCCAAGTCTCCCCAGGACACATACGGACCGCAGGGGCTCCTGGAACTGTTTGTCGCCGTCGAACTATTTGAAGGCGGCGCCGCGGCGTCATACCGCGCACGTGGGGCTTTGGTATGTGCTCGATAATCCCAGACGTTGAGGACCGTCAACTTATATTTCACTTCACAGAACATCCTCCATAAGCTGCGCGCCAAAGCGATGGCGGCATACGTGAAACATTCCGGGCCGGACGAATTTAATCCTCCAGACGCAGATACGGATGTGGCGCTGGATATATTCGCCGGGCGCACCCGCATCGTCGTCCAGAGTATCCTCACACGCGACTGTCGTGCACACCGCGTGCCGAATGTATCCCCAGCGCCAGTCGGGCCCGCAGCCCACCCAACAACAAAGGCGGTGATGGAGACGAGGCTAGATCTCGATACCGACCTCCGTGAAGGTACCCTCAGCCCAACACTCGTCGAGTATTTCTCCTCTGGCTCGGCGCGGCCCGAGTTTGACGTGGGGATTGCGCGGTGGACGAGGGGTGCGGGTGAATACGGTTGGCAAGCAGCTATTGTCCCAACGTCCGCGGATGCGCGTGGTAAAAATCCATCGGGACCACCTCTCGATCTTGCGAGTATGCCCCTCTTCGACCTCGGTGCATCTCCGCCTGCGGATCTTGGCAGCGTCGCCGAAAATGACTACTCCATCAGTTCCGACCCTTCTTTCTTACACCCAGTGCACGACCCGCAGTGGATGGATTTCTTACGGGATTTATAGATGCCTTATGTCGGCACAATTCTCTTCCCCATTGTTCCAGAAACTCGGACCTTGCGTACTTCTCCGCTTGCGACTCGCAGTAGTCCATGGGAAACACGATTGAGCCTTGTATTTCCTGTTGCGAACGGTCTTGTTCTCCGTAAAGCTTCTCCATCGACCAATCATCACCATGAACACACTGAATTACCGAATGCGGCAACGTTCCTCCTCTCTCCAGCTCGGTAAGAGTATACGTTCTTCGACCTTGCGCACAAGAGCCCGCAGAAACCGGTTATGCACTTGACAAAAGCACCAGTTTGGATTCAATGTTCTTATCTGCGTTTCCTGGTATAAAATGTGGTCGGTTGTAAGGGGGTCTTTCCCGACTCGAGCTCGTCCTCGCCTGTCTGAAGCTCTCATACCACCATGACAAACGGCTGGAAACCGCTCGTCGTCGCCGACTAGGCTCCAACTCCGGCGAGGGCCTGGACTTCATCAACGGCTACGCGATCCTCGAGCGGTTCTACTCGGTCTTCGACACGGGCAACAAGCGCATACCCACTAGATAGAGTGCGGTGTGGGATCGGTGTTCTGCGGCATGCTGAGTTTGCAATCTAGCCTTTGTTGTCCTTCTTTGGGAATATGTACTAGTTGTGCATCGCGGCGCAGTTCAAATGAATTTTCATCGGATTATTCATGTTTGGAAGCAGCCTTCGGAATCTAGTCGAGAGCGTTTCAGTTCTAGGTGCAAGTTGAACTTGAACCTGAACTTGAGCTCCTACCGGATTCAACATCGAGCACATGTTCTGCGCTCGTGCTGATCTAAAGCACAACAAGAGCGCGCCCCAGCGCTTCATTTAGAGATAAGGCGCACACGTAGTGCTCGCTGGAGGACAAAGTGCGGAGCGCATGACCGCGGGTCCGAATGCCGATCATGGCCGAAACCAGCCGTCGGCCCGTCGTTGAACCAACAGCGAGAAGCCGAGAGGCGGCATTTCGGCGAATGATGCCTGGGCGGGGAACGGTCGGAGTTTAAAGGCTTCAGACAGGCGGACGGACAGACGTAATTTTATACAGGGGGTAATATGGGTTCAAGAAAGCATACCTTTGCTTCTGGGTCACAAGCAGCCTCTAACCGTAGCTTTGCGAAGACCGGGCCGTCCTTTTTATTTGAGTCACCGCTGCCAGATGGCCCACCAGTTTCGCCATGCACGTCTGACTCTTGGAAGGACAGGAAGTCAGTTATCAATTCATCGGACTACTACTCGAGGCGTTTGGCCTTCCCACCGATACCCTGAAGCCGTTCTATGACATCGTCGCGCGCATGCAGCACCCGAGTAGGATCGTGCAGTATCCGCAGACGGACAGCAGCCGTGCTCCTGAGCGGCAGTGAAGCGAGTTGGTTCGCCCGGCCGAATTGCGCGCGAAGAGAACTTGACGGAACTGATCTGCACGTCCATCCCAAGTGAAACTGTGCATCTTCTTCAGCTCCATACGGGCGGCTTAAAAAAAAAATTCCAAGTGTTCATTTTTCAACACTTGGAATGCTAAAAAAATGAACACTTGGAACGCAGTGACGCGCCGGATCCCGAGTTGAACGTTGAACGCTTGTAAAAATGAACACTCGAAATGTCGCTATGCTTCTCTCGCTCCAAGTCGCAATGGATCGCAATAGACTCAATTTTTGGCTTCCGTGAACCAATATATATGGACACTTGGCGATAGATCTGTGCGTTCTCGGTTGATGACGACAAACCCGGGAAAAAATTACTATAAAGTCTTTCATCGAAATACTCAACGGTACCGGTTTACCCCAGTTTCCCTCTCACAGTCTTTACCATGGTCCAACTCTCGTTCACCTTGCTCCCTGCCATCCTGCTCGCGCTTCGCGTCGCTGCGGGCCCCGTTCTCGTTAATGAGAACCCCATCACCCTCGACATCTCCCGTCGTTTCAACTTCACCGGGTGCTCTGTCGTGCAGAGCGACTTGGCTCGTATTAACGCCTTCAAGAACCGCAGCACCATGAAGAACGGCCTCGACGCCCGGGACGTCATCTCGGAGACTGTGGTCAATCGGGCTGTCAACTACATTGTTCGTGACTTCTACCCAACAATTCCAACGACTCTGACAGGACACCCAACACAAAGGCCACCGTTGGCGTGGGCAGCCCCGCGACGTCCTACGACCTTCTCATCGACACGGTAAATCTCTTTCTCTCTCCTGTGATGTATTTCAGTGCTGACTCGGACGTGCAGGGTTCATCCAACACATGGGTCGGAGCCGGCAAGAATTATGTGGTGACCTCGACATCGACCCAGACGACCGACAGTGTCGTAAGTATGCTTGACGTCGAAAATGCTGTCGAATAACTCTTCTTCTTTAGACCGTCGCGTACGGTTCTGGATCCTTCTCGGGTACGTTCACATTGGAATTTACTTTTTCCTCGCTGATTGCTTAATTCCCAGGCACCGAGTACACCGACCAAGTCACCCTCGCCCCCGGCCTCGTCATCCCCAACCAATCCATCGGTGTCGCTTCGAGCTCGAGCGGCCTCGATGGGATTGACGGAATATTGGGGTACGCTTGCCCTTGTCACAAATCCCGAACCCGTCTGACGCAGTTCAATTAGACTGGGCCCTGTCGATCTTACTGAGGGGACCCTCTCCCCCGACTCGAACTCGCCCATTCCCACCGTTATGAACAACCTCTTCAGCCAGGGCACGATCACCAACAACCTTTTCGGCATTTCCTTCCAGCCCACCACCACTGACGAAGACGCCAACGGCTCGATCGCATTCGGTGGAATTGACAGCACCAAGTTCACCGGTGAGATTACTTACACCCCAGTCACTTCGACCTCGCCCGCGTCACAGTACTGGGGCATCGACCAGGAGGTGACCTGTACGTTTGCTTTTTGTGCTGCATGTTCTTCGTGTCTCATTTCAATCGCGATAGACGGCACTACCAGCATTCTCGCCTCGACCGCCGGCATTGTCGACACCGGCAGCACCCTCATCCACCTCGCCACCGACGGTACATTCCTTTCTTTCTGCTGCGATCAGTTTTGCTGACTCTGGCTCTCAGGGTTCAACAGGTACCAGAGCGCCACCGGCGGTGTCTTCGATGCCGCCACCGGCCTGCTCACGATAACGGCGACCCAGTACGCCGCGCTCCAGAACCTCAACTTTATCATCGGTGCGTCCTTCCATTCTCCGTCGACCTTCTAAATTCTGACCGGTTGAATGCAGGTGGTGTCACCTACGCCCTGACCCCCAACGCGCAGATCTGGCCGCGGTCTCTAAACACCGCCATCGGCGGCTCCGCGAACAACATTTACCTCGTCGTCATCGACTCGGGCTCCCCCTCGGGTCAGGGGCTCGACTTCATCAACGGCTACGCGTTCCTCGAGCGGTTCTACTCGGTCCACGACACGGACAACAACCGTTTCGGGCTTGCCACGACCCCTTTCACCGACGCCACCACCAACTAGAGTGCTGTGCGGCACGGGCGGGAGGTGTTGGGCGGGATGCTGACTGGCAGAACATATACCTTTCTGTACTTTGGGACAAGTGCACATACATCGCATGGCAATACAAACAAATCTGCATCGCATTATTTGTTATCTGTATAAATTGACCTTAAAGAATTATCTGTTTTTCTTCAGTCGCGAACTTTTGGAGTTCAATTGGAAATTCAACCTGAGCACGTGATGTGAACGCGCTAATGCAAAGCGATAAAACAAAGAACAACATGGGTTCAATGTCAGGAAAGCACACCGTTGCGTCCGGGGTCCAGACGCAACTTCTAAGTAGTAACCTTACAAAGTTAGAGTCGTCCCGTTCATTGCATAGCCACCCATTGATTTCAAAATGCACGTCTAACTCGATCTCGAGCTTGACTCGATTTCGTTGACTCGAGCTACGGTTGACTCACCCTTCTGCCTTTGTGGGCGTAAAAAACTAATAGCGACGGCTTGTTTCAATCAAGCGGGCTCCGGATTGCTCAAGCAGTATCCAGTGGACATGATATGGGGCCGGCGCACTCCCAGCTGTGCTACGGTGCTGTTAATATCTCTCAATCGTGTGTATCCAAGAATGTGCATGGCATTCCGCTGAGACGGAAGATAATTCCTCGCTAAGTGTTGCATTGCGATAGGCCAAGTCGCGGTTGCTGTGAAAGTTCAACAGAATGTACAGCCATCTCGGGGAGTGTCTACCACTCCCACTGGCATTCCATAGCGGTCCTCCCATCCCATTAGTATGACAATTTCTACGAATCACAACTTTCCGCCCACTATGTCCTTGGCCCGAAGTCACATCTGCGGTGATTGATATCTTCCGACATGCATCCGCTATTTCCCTGTGGTCGCATTTACGCAGAGTTCCGTATATGCACGGACTCAAGGGTTTGTGGCGACTTCAGGGCCGTTCAACCGACGTCCCACCAACGCCGGGTGGATAACTTCTGATAATTCATTCATTCATTCGCGGGCAGTTCAACCCTCGACTGAGCGGAACAAGCAAGGGTCGCCGTGATATAAGTCCATTTTCGGTGCGTCTTCTAGCGGATACCTCGGCGGCCTGCTTCCCACAAGTTGCTGGATCCCGTAAGTACCAGTAGTGATATGTGATCAGTCTTGGTACCCGGGTAGCACGTCTGATGGCAGCCCTCATCCTTCAGCGCGTCAAACCCCGGATTTGCATGTAGCGCCCGTACGACGTACGTACACATCTCCTTCTTTCTTTAGAATCTTTCCTTTCCACTAACTTATGCGAAGTATGGTATACTTGTGGAATCGAACCACGTTCGTGAGCAAGCGGGTGTATTTTCGGGTCCGTAAGTAACACAGTTGGTTTGATATTTCCGTGCGTCGTCCCGCTCTCTGTGATGTCTTCCCTCGTTGATGGGTCGTACTCCCAAGAGAATATTCAACTGCCGAACGGACCCATGAGAAACTCTACAATTTCCGTCCCGTTCCGTCTGTCAGGATTAGACTCAACTCAAAACATACTTATCTCCGGGTGGTGATGCTCTCCCGTGGCGATGATTATCAAGTCTCGAGTGTGCATATCAGACAACGCAGAAGGGGTGTGAAGCGTATCACTGCCGATGGGGGGTCCGGATCGGGTCAGGGAAGGCCGGGTACGAAAGGTGATTCTTGATAGGCATGTGTTATGGAGAGTTCCATTTGGTTAAAAGCTACATATGGTGACGCGGGTTGTGAGTTGTCCGCTGCCCTTAGCCTTATTGAACCCTGCGTCAAATACCGTGACGCCGCTGGTTGAATTTCTCTCTGTGCACGCTGTCAAAACGTGGTTCAATTTCGTGTTCGCCATCGACTTCCCTGCCGCGGCTGAAAAATCGCGGCAAGCAGAATGGAGTGGCTTGAAACCTTGAACGTGTAACTGTACGTACGCAACTACGTTGCCGGCTGGTCATAACGGAATCGCGGATTGAATTCCAGTCGACGTTGTTCGGCTAAGCGCAGATCCTCGGATTTGGCGCATGGTGCCCGTGAGTCTGGCGCGGGCCCGGGGTGATAGAAGATCTTGGTCGGTGGAGCATAGCACAGCTACCTTCAAAGCCCGAATACTTTCAAGACTAGGTAGAGTCTGAATCAACTTGGAACTGGGTTCTACAATACTATATCTTGATCGAAGGGCGATCGCCAAGACTTTGAATGTCCCATGTTTGGACCTGTTTGCCAGTTGGTAGTTGAGGTGTCTGGTCACGTGCTCGTAGTTGAAAGTTCATTCGCTCGCAGCAACGCGAGTGGACAGGCAGCGGCAAGAAGTTTTCGATCTTCAATTTTGGCCGAACTAAACGCAGAAGCTCGAGTATTATTTAGCACTGAACTTTGGGTTTACTTGGTTATGGACGACGCCGAGAACACCGATGATGTTGAATCCTTCCGTGGTGTCGATTCCGAGTCGAATACCGAGTCGAATAAACTCCGCCGACGCGGGGAACGGACACCCTGTGGTTCGGGTTCGAGAATCTCGAGTATTCTGCGGCGCAGTCGTCGGGAGGATTCGGGAGGAAATGAACGCCTTCGCTGAGCTCGCACACAGGTGATTCATATATCCAAGCAATGGATTAAAAGCCCCGTCCCGCGAAGCGCGAATGTCGTGTTCAAAAACATGGGCACAAAGTCGTTGTCGTTACACCTGCTCATTTCCTGTTGGACATTTTACTCTGAATGAATCGATTCGAACGCGATGTTCAGGGGCTTCGCGGCTGATGGTATTCATTCAATATGATTGACATCCAACCCTCCGGGCCCGAATTGATATTTGGATCATGGAGATTAACTCAGCCTCGCAGATATCGTATCATATCATATCCTGCATTTGTCGTGCTTCGCGGAGAGGTTCGATCGCTTTGATATGACTCCGGATCCAAGTCCATGTCATAGAGATTAACTGTGCGTCAGGATATACGATATGCTGATTCTCCCAAGACTGCGCCGAATTTAATTTGAGTCGGGCGGATGATGACTTGGTCGGTCCGACCGACGGGCACGCGTGTTCCGCGTGGTCGGTTTATTAACTCGAAGAGATCTATCTTCATTTGTATTTGAAGCGAGGGCTACGGCTTGGAGGCGGGAGGATGGTTGGACACGGAGGAAAGGAACTCGAATCTGAATTGGAACAGCGCTGTGTATAATAATATTCGTACCATGTTTTGGTCAAGTAAGCGAGGCGGGCGGCGACATCTCAGGAGTAGTCATGAGTCAGGGCTGCGTGGTAGCCTCGAGGCAAAACAGCCAGAGCGACAATTATCCTCCTGATCTCACAAGTTGATTTTACGGCTTTTGCCTGAACATTCGTGCGCTGGCCGCCGGCAAAGCTGCTGTTGCGCATTATCATCGGCCATCCCGATTATTTCCCCCACCGTCGCCGGGTGATGCGTGCGCGCCAGATTCCAAATCCCAATTCTCCCAATGTTTGCGGTTTTCCAAGGTCCGGGATTTTAATGTCATGTTACGGTTTATGATATGATATCTCGGAAGAAGGGCATCCCTCCGAGGTCCGAGGTCCAAGGTATGTTTTGTGCGGCGCGCAGTACGTCTAGGGCTCTGGTTGAAAATGACCGCGGCGGCGGTAGATTAGATGTAAGTAAGCAATGTCGTTTGAACTTGATAGAGCTGAGCTGACATATCCCGCCTCGTGGGTTGGGTGTGGGCGTGTGCAGGCGCGCGCCAAAACATATCACCATCCCAGCTTCTATGTTCACAGCCAGCATCACTCCCATCTGCCAGTTCCGAAATAAGTAGTAGCCGAAATAATCCTGTGATCCTGTATGTGGGTATCGCGGCCCCCGAATTGGATTCGAATTCGGCCCACGCCCACGCCCACGCTCACGCTCACTCGGATTGCTTGGCGAAGTTGGGGGTAGCTCGCACGGGCTCCGGATGGCCGTTTTGATTGTGGGAACGCGAATGTGAATGCGAGTGTTGAAAGAAATATTATTGTTGAAAGATTATTGTGTCGGGGTGAATACAAATAAATACAAGTAAAATCGACAAAAAAAAAAGAAACCTCGTCGGCGCTGAGCGCTGAGTGCTGATGATATAAAAGAAGAAAAGTCCATCAAGATAATTCGTGGTTGGGTGTTGAAAAAAAGGGGGTTCCTGCGTATGATTTAATCGGGAAGATATGTATCATGAGGGCAGCAAAAAGAAGGGTTTAATATCATATCAGTGGGTCATTATGGCGCTGGCCGCGGCGAATTGATGTCCATGGTATAGAAGGAGACCAGTGCATGCATGCAGATAATTCGTGGTTGGGTGTTGAATAAAAAGGGTTCTTGCGTATGATTGGGTAAGGTCTGTATCATGAAGACAGCGAAAAGAGGAGTTTACTATCAGTTCATTATAGCAAAGCTGAATTGATCAGACGGAGAAGGAGGTCCGCCGCCCTCGGCGCCGATGATATCGAAGAAGAAGAAGGAAAGTGCATGCAGGTAATTCGTGGTTAGGGTCCTGAAAGAAAAGGGTTCCTGCGTATGATTGGGTAGGTGTATATCATGAGGGCAGCGGAAGGAGGGGTTTACTAAAGAGGGTCTGCCATCAGTTCATTATAGCGAAGCTGGATTGATGTTCGGGAGTAGAGCCAAGGAACCCGTTTCGGGAAATTGAGAGCCGTGTGCTTTGGGTGTCAATGTGGGCGTGTGCAGGCGCGCCGCGTGCGCTGGTAATATTAACATTTAATATCAAAGTATGATGCGTTTCATTCGACTTGGGACAGGAATTAGAGATTATGTGGATGGCAGTCAGGTGGGAAAGAAGGACGCGCCGGGAGAGAACAGTAGAATGGGATAGGATGGGGGTAGGGTGTTAGGAAGGCCGAATAATTTTTTTTAGGCATAGGATACAGATACATAGCGGGTTTGAGTTTGATTTTGGGTGTCGGCGCAGTTCGAAATCATGATCATGATTGAACATTGAACCGTCGTTGGATATTGGGGTAGTAAATCAATCAATCATTCGGTGGCCATGGGGAACTTGCACAGAAAAAAGACCAGGAATCAGAATCCAGATAAAGATAGCCTCGCGGGCTGGGTGGGAGTGTAGGTGTGTGTAGGCGCGCGCCAATGTTCACACTCAAACTCAAACTCAAACTCAAACGCAAATCAAAACACAAATCTGGGGTGTCTCGCTCGTCATTAAGATAGGATAGGCGGATAGGCGGATAGGATAAGAGGATAGGATAGGATGTGATTAGCACTGAGGAAAGCCGAGGATCAGCCGTGTGTGTTGTGTCTTAATTTTCTTTTGGCTAGAAGAGAAATGAAATGAAGCCAGCTCTATGACAGCTCGCATACTGGTCTGGTCGGAGCCGCGGAGACTGTGTACAGAAGTGATAGTGATATACATGTTTTGCGTGCAGCGTCCGTCATGGTAGAGTCGGATTAGATCGAGCAGCAGCAGCAGGCAGATTCAGAACGAGTTTCAGTTTGGCCTCGGGGACTGTACTTAACTTGGGTAATAACAAATTGAATTTGAACTTGCGCTTTTCTTTTGGCGAGACAGCGGTAAAAATATTGCGATTCTGCCTCCTGCGTACGTACGTATGGTCAAACGTTGCGAGCCAGCCAGCCAAGCAATAATATATCGAGCCGAGTGCAGATTGCTTGACAACAGATTGAAACTGAAACAAATTGAACTTGAACATGGCGCTCGCGAATTCGAATATGAATGCCTGACAGGTCATTTTGAAAATGGAAAATTTAACGGTGACCGATTTGGTGGGCTCTTGGCAATTGGCAATGGCAATGAATTTAATGCTGTCGAATGTCGAGCTGAAATTCGTGAATCGAAAGGAAAGACAGACCCGAGGTACTGTACTTTGATTTTTCTTTGGCGAGAGAGACGAGAGATGAAAATGAAATGAAGTCAATATTCGCACCCCAGCAGCTTCGGATTCATGTCATGACAGCCTGCAACTTGGTCTGGTCGGAGCCGCGGGGACTGATAGTGATATGATGTTTTGCGTGCAGCGTCCGTCATGGTAGAGTCGGATCAGCAGCAGCAGCAACAGCAGGTAGATTCAGATTGAGATTCAGATTGAGTTTGAGTTTGGCGGGAGCTGTAGCTTGGACTTTGGTTGACAACAAATTCAAAAATAATTGAACTTGAACTTGGCACTCGGAATGGAGTTCATTTTGGAGGGCGGTGACATTCGCTCTTGGCAATTTAATCGAACTGGAGTTCGTTCGAAAGACAGACCCGAGGGACTAAGGCAGGCCCGAGGTTCCGCCGGGACCGTCAACTGGTACCGTCATTAGGACAGAACAGCATAAGGTATTGATGATTCTCGGCCGACGGATGCGACAGCTTTGGAGTCTAGACCTAGCGAGTATGCGGTCGATTCAGAGCCTGTGGTGGGACAGAATCGATGTCGGCTGCTGGTCAGGGTGGGTATGATAGCGGCGGCGGCGGCGGCGGTCAGGGTCGGGTAGGTATCTGTATGCACCGTCCATACGATTCGAAGTATTCAGGCAAGGCAAGGAGGGTCCAGGCGCGTCCACAGCTGCACATATGATCACAGTAGGCCGTGCGGCGCCGCAGTCACAGTTCGCAGTCGCGGCGCCCCGTGCGGGAGTCACAGCAGCGCGCCGTCGCCGGCGATACAGCTGGCAGTTTGCGTTGTCGGTCAGATGTAGATAGGATAGGTGTGGCATAGCAATGTCAATGTTGGCGTCGATCGCACTGCCGTGCCGCGCAACGACGGGAGATTGAATGCGCAACATATAGCATTGCAATGATCGGCTGTATTAGCTATAGCTTGGGGAAAGCAATCATCGCGATCATACGCCTACCCCGGAACAGAGAGAAGCTCGGAGGTTGTACTGGCGAGTGTGTATGACAACTTACCTAGATCGAATAGAAGGTGTGCGGGTAGAATGAAAAGGGAGAATGGAAGGAAGATGGAAGATTCAGATGGATGGAGGGAACATTCGCTGGCGACATGGGATTGGGAATGCGTTATCCCCGTCTTGCGCATCTCCTTCGAGGGTTATGAAGACACAAAGCAGAGGGGATAGAGGCCGGACACACGCATCACGCGTGCGTGCGTGGTACGTGCGTACGCCACAGAACCGCGCACATATATCAGTGTGGCGGCGACCTCACGTATACGGAGAGGCAATACGGGGAAGAGGCCCGGGCCGCAGGCCCAATATAGCAGTTTGTTAGCCGCATATGGGGAATTGATTGATTTGATTGACGCCGGAGCCGGCGCGGGATGAGTCTTGGATGGTCGCCGCATTTAGCTTGATAGCCTCACCACGTACACGGCCTGCTTGCTTGCGTATTACTTGCTGGGCTTGTTTGCTTCTTGACTTGCAACTGCTTCTTAACTTGGAACTGTCTTGTCGACTTGCGAGGACTTGCAAGGGTCTTGACTCGAGTACCTTGCGACCGCGTATCTACTAGTGATACCACCGACGCACCCGACTCCGCGGCACCCGACGGGTGACTACATACGGGTACCTACGCCCACGACTGCTTGCTTTTGCACCCGCTGGCTTGCTTGCTTGGACCCACACCCACCACACACTTACTTGAACACACATGGACGCACTACGCTCACTGGTGCAGCCGCTCGTGAACGGCTCGTCCGTCGTCGACGGCATGAAGCTCGTCGTCATCGGCGGCACCGTCGAGACTGCAAGGCGGATGAGCAGCTCGGCGTGGTCTCATTTCGTTAATTGTGAGTCGTTGCACGCACTATATGAGAGTGGTCACAGATTCCCTGCTCTCCCTATGCTACATTGCGACGAGAATGCACGCTGACGACGCCCACTCACAGCATTCTTCCTTACGGCGCACTTCTCCGAAGAGGACCACCCGTACGACTGGCTCATGCTATGGCTCTCGCGGCGGTGCGTCCATCCATCTTACTTGTATGCGTTGCGTATCTGACTTGTTGTTCCTCCTTCTTCTATTCTATTCCTACTCGCTCTTTCTGCCCTTCTGCTCTCAACTCTCTCAACTCTCTTTCCACTCTACTCTCCACTCTACTCTCGCTGTACATCTCCCCTACGGCCCACTCCGATGTGCTGTCCTGCCTGCACCACCTCCCACCGACGCCGACGCCGACTTCCACTTCGACTTCGACCGGCCGCACCATGCGATACCCACCTTTCCGCCCTCCTCCAACGGTCTGCTCTGCCTGCCCATGCACACGCGCCGCAATTCACCTTTAACTTAACTTGTTTGGACTCGGCCGAACTCGCCACGGTGACCTTATAAACCCATCTCCTGCACCCCGTGACGCGCACCCAGCCCCGAATGGCAGCGCTCCCGCGAATTCGAGACCACCACGCGCGCCGCGCACGCCGCGCAGGCGCAGGGGTGGGAGGACGACCCCGACCTCGCCGCGAGCGGCTGGAACCCGACCGGGGACGAGGGCGAGGGCGTGGGGGGACGTGAGTTGTTTTACTTACTTGTTTTGGGGAGAGGAGGAGAGCGCGAGGACCGGGAGGGAGACGCACCTTTGGTGGCATTCCCGCGGCGTTCCCGGGTACTCTCCGAGCCGAATCCGAGGGAGCGGCAGGGACGGCTCGCGCGCTCCTCCTCGGCCGTCCTCGCGGCCGTCTCGCCCGTCCCACACCCGCTCCGTTCTCCTTCGCTCCGCGTTTGTTCCCCCCCCCCCCTTAGATATCCCATCCCCTCCCGTCCCCTCTTCCCTCTTCCGGCCTCTCCCTCTCCTCGTTTCGTCACCCCTCCCTCCTCCTTGATTCCTGCCCCGCGTCTTCTGCCTTACCTTAGCGTCCTCCCACCCACCCGCTCTCCCTCTTCCCTCTTCCCTCTTCCCTACCATCCGATCCCACCCCGCCCCCGCGCCTCTCTTCACGTCCTTCCACCTTCCCGCTCTCTTCCCTACCATTCGATCCCACCTCCACCCACCGACTCACCTTTCCCTCTTCCCTACCATCCGATCCACGACGCCCCGCCTCGCCCTCCCCCCTCCTGTCTTTCTCTTCTCTTCTCTTTCCATCTATCCCTCCCACCCTGCCTCCCCTCCTCCCCACCGTCCCTTCCACTCTCCCCACTCCCCGTCCCGTCCGCGGTCGGGATGCGCCTCCGTCCCTCCTCCTAGCCACCCATCCACCCGCCCGCTTTTCTCGCGTCCCCCGCCCCACCCCACCTTCACATTTCTTCTCGTCCCCACCCGAGCGCGAGTCTGCCGACCCGTGCTCTATCCCCTCTTTCCTCTTTCTTTTCGTCTCCACCCCCCGTCCTTCTTCCTTCTGCCCTTCCTGCCCTGCCGCACTCCCTCCTCCACTTCACCCCCCCTCCACCCCCTCCCCACTTATCCCCACCTCCCCCCTGCGCCCGTGCCCACTCCTCGCTCCTCCCTCCCGCGTTTCCCATCCATTTCTCACCCGTGCCCTACATCTTTCCGAACGCGCGCTGACACGTCCTTCTTCCTTCTTCAGCCTCCAAGACGCGCGTGATCTTCCAGCCCACGTTCGACACGACGCACACGATCTACTGGCGCGGGCACTGGCTGCGCGTCCGGCGGGGGCGGGGGAGCGACGGGGGGGAGGTGTTGAGTGTTAGGTGAGCGGTGCCGTCTTGGTTTGGTTTTGTGGTGGGCGGTGTACGAGCTTCCGGGGTGGTGTATTGCGGGGACGTGGCGGGAGCGGGGGGTACAGAGCCTTTGAGACGGAGGAGAGGAGAGGGAGGAGATGACTGCGTACGGGCTGTGGATGGTGCGGAGGGTGTGTCGTGCGCACTGGTCGCGGAGGAAGGCGCCATCCGAGGGGTGGGTGTGGGTGGGGTGCGGCCGCTCTGAGTGGGACGGGGACGGGGAAGAGACTTTGCTTTTTCGTTACGCTCGGGGACGTCTTTGGCTTTGCAGGGTGGCGGCGGCTGCGGGGCCTGGGAACCGGAGACAGGAGGGGTATGGCGTACGGCATGCCCGCGGTACGTGGCGCGGCGCAGCGACGTCTATCGGATATCGAGGCGGAGAGCTCTTGGTATCGTCCCGCCCCACCCTCCGGCCGTGTCTTTCTCAGCGTCGATAGCAGCCCGCTATCGACACCGAAAAGGATAGATGCGGCTTGCACTATTTCCTCTCGATCTGTGCCATGTTTCCGTTTCCTCGTCTCGTCTCGTCTCGTGTCTGTGTCTGTGTCGGGGCACGACCAGTCGAGAGCGCGCGGAGTCGTTTCCGTCTTGGGGGCGTGCAGCAGAGTGGGGTGTCGACGTCAGATGTGGATGATGTCGTGCACACGGGTGCAGAACCATTTTTCTCCTCCATGGTGTGTCGGCGTCGGCGGCTGTGTCCGTGCCCATTCCGTGTGCCGATGGTCCCGTTCACGTTGGGGCTGCCTGGTGTGGCATCCTACTCTTCCCTCTTCTTCTGCTCCTTCTTCATCTCCTTTCTTCCTCTGTTTCCTTTGTCTTGGAAGACGAGCGCTAACGCTTGTGGACACAGCGTCGTCGCCCGCTCGAACACGATCCTCAAGGCGCTCGTGCTGCAGGCGAAGCGCGAGTACGAGGCGGAGGCGGTGCATCGGATTCAGGTGGGTGTCTTTGCGTCTTTGCGTCGACTTGGAGAACACCTGCCTTCCTCCGACTTGCGCACCCCTGCCCTCCTTACTTACCTGCACCTTCCCCTTCCCCATCCCATCCCTGCCGTCCCTTTCCCCCTTCTTTTATCTGCCCCTCCCTCCACTCCCTACACTCCCCGTACCTTCCCTCCTCTCTTCGCCTCTCTTCACCTACGACGCGCGGCTCCGCGTTCCCCACCCCCGCTTTCTACCCCGTCCCTCGCTTCCACCGCTTCTCCCTGTCTCCTTCCTCTCCTCCCCTCATTCCTCCCACTTCGTCCCTCTCTCCCTCCTCTTCCT
The DNA here is from genome assembly GCA_029378375.1 of Mycena olivaceomarginata. Classification (NCBI taxonomy): domain Eukaryota; kingdom Fungi; phylum Basidiomycota; class Agaricomycetes; order Agaricales; family Mycenaceae; genus Mycena; species Mycena olivaceomarginata. The sequence continues at coordinate 95,448 of JARKIC010000935.1, read as the reverse complement.
TCTTTCCTTTCTCTACCTCCTCTTCCTCTCTCTTCACCCGTCCCCTTCCCTGCACACCGCTCCCCTGCTTCCACCAGCACCCTCTCCACATCTGTCCCCTTCCACGCCTCCCCTCCTCGCTCTCGCTCTCTCGTTCTCCCCTCCTCCTCATCCCCATCTCCCCACACTTGACTCACGCACGTCATTCCGCCCAGATCTTCTTCGCCGACCCGCACGGCTCCTGGCGCTGGGCCGACGCGCGGCACAAGCGCCCCATGGGCAGCATCGTGCTCGACCCAGGCGTGAAGGAAATGCTCCTCGGCGACGCACGGGATTTCTTGGCGAGCGAGAAGGTGCGTTTTTGCATCTTGTTTGTTTGTCGGGTGTTGGATGTTTTGGGTTCGTCTTCTTCGGGGTCTGGATTACTTTGGGAGGTGGAGGAGGAGAGGAAAGTGCCCGCTGGCAAAAATAGTGGGGCGGTGCAGAGTCGCCTCGTGGCCGGGGGTGGATTGACGCCGGGCCAAGCGAAGCGAGGAGCGTGTTCTCCCAGGGCGGAGATGGATGTGGGTGCGGGCGCGGCGGGTGTTCGTTCGTCGTCGGCGAGGAGTCGGTCTGAGCGGTGTTTGCACACTCGGACTTGGGGGCAGCGTACCCGATTTGGCCTCGCACGGGCGCAGATAAGGCCAGCGGGGGCGTGGACCTGCCTCGACACGATTGCGGGATGCGTCTTGTGGCTGGCGCGAGAGTACGTCGGTCGGACGGGCTTGGTGTGCGTATCCGATCTGGACTCGGGTGGGGTGCGTCGACTAACCCTCCAACGAGGCGGGAGGTGTCGTGGGTGGCGGGGAGGAAATGACGGCAATGGGGCGGGGGCGGTGTCGTGGATAGACGGCACGATGGGTGCGCTCGACGTCGTCCTTTGGGGATGCGTCACGGAGGGGCGCCTAAACAAACGGAGGTGGCGCATCCTGCGATCGAACGCCGCCCCTGCCGCGCTCAGGTCGCTGCGTCGTCCCCGAATAGTGTGGTGCCATCCTGCTCGACGTCGCCCCGCGGGGGGTAGACGCAGATGTGGACGCGCCCGCTCGACGTCGCCTCACGGGGCTGGACATGGGCGTGGACGCGGAGAAACATACGATACCACGACGCAGATGCCTACTTTACTTCCGTGTCTCACGGCGGGAAAAGTAACGACATTGAGAATTGTGGAGCCTCGAGGCGTTTGTTGCCATCCCTCGCTTGCGGTCTTGCTATTTTTTTCTCCGATATACATATATATATCCAACGCACGATATACGCGACTGACGCACCTTGCCTTGCAGTGGTACGCGGACCGTGGGATCCCCTTCCGGCGCGGGTATCTACTGCACGGTGTCCCGGGCTCGGGGAAGAGCTCGCTCATACATGCGATTGCGGGAGAGGTGAGTTTGCGTGTTTCTGTTATTATATCTATACGTTACTCGTTCCACACTCTCGTTATGAAAATACGTTACATACGATTCCTTCGGGTTCTCACCGTCCTTCGTGATACATTTCCCGCCCTGCACAACTACGGGCATGCACATATGCCCTCATCCTCCTCACCCCTCCCCACCCCCCCTCTCTCTCTCTTCCTCTCTCTTCCTCCTCTCTCCCACCTTGATCCTCCTCACCTTCTTCTGACCTACTCTTACTCACGATGCTCTCCCTCAGCTCATGCTCGACATCTACGTCGTCTCACTCTCGAGCGCGTGGATTAGCGACAGCGTGCTCATGGGGCTGATGGGGCGCGTGCCGAAGGTGCGTTTGCACTTTCCCTTTTGCTCCCTCCCTCCATCCTAACGCGCTTCGCAGGGCGCGATCCTCCTCCTCGAAGACCTCGACGCGGCATTCACCCGCTCCACCTCGCGCACGGAAAGCGAAGGCCCTGCCGTCGAGGGCCCCGAGCCCGCGCCGAAGCGGCGCCGGGATAAGGTGCGTTGATGTGTAGCTAGGTGTGAGTGGAGAGAGGCTGATTTTCGCGTTTGTTTTTTCTTTTACTCGTCATCTTCGCCTACCTCCACACGATGACACCTCACCCTCGCCCTCGCACACCCCGGCATGCGCACAGGAGTTCCGGGACCGCGACCGCGACGGCATGAGCGACCTGAACACGCTGAGTTTAAGCGGACTGTTGAATGCACTGGACGGCGTCGCTGCGGCGGAAGGAAGGATATTGTTTGCGTGAGTTCTCTCCCTTCTCCATCACACACGCCGACGCTGACATTCACTCAGGACCACGAACCACCTCGAGAAGCTGGATCCGGCGCTCTCGCGCCCGGGTCGCATGGACGTTTGGGTCGAATTCAAGAACGCGAGCAAGTGGCAGGCGGAGGCGCTCTTCCGGAACTTCTTCCCGAGCACGGACGAGGACGAGCTCCCACTCGACGACGATCTCGACCTCCCCGGCACGCCCACGGGCTCGCTCCGCTCCGCCTCGGGGTCCAACTCGCGCTCCGCGTCGACCTCGTCGCTGTGGTCGGCGAGCACACTCACGTCGTCGTCTGGCAGTTCGAATGCCAGTGGAAGTGGAGAGAAGAAGGCAGCCGCATCGAAGGAGCCTCCGGCGCTCCCGCAGTTCGGGAGCTCGAACAAGGCGTACCTGCCGCCGCCCGTGGCGCCCGAGATCGTCGCCGCGCAGCATGCGGCGCGCCCGCTCGACGGGAAGACGCTCGCGAACCTCGCGAAGGGCTTCGCGGACGCCATACCAGAGGGCGAGTTCAGCGTTGCGGCGCTCCAGGGCTGTGCGTGTCCCTTCTTCGTTCCTCCTTCCTCGCTTTCTTGTTGCTGTCTCGTTCGGTCCTTGTTAGCAGTGATGATGATGTACTTGCCTCGTTTTTTTTTTTTTTTTTGCGCGCCTATCCTTTATGTACTCATTCCTTCTTCGCGACGCCCATCATGACATCCATCCGCTTGGTGACCTCCTTCCTGCCTTTTGCGTCGCGTTATCGATTGTAAGACGTGTGCTGATTTGATGGATCGCATGTGCAGACCTGCTCAAGAACAAGTCGCGACCCGAGGCTGCGGTCCAGGAGGCGGAGGGGTGGGTCGTCGCTGAGCGGGAAATGCGCGAGCGGCTGAAGAAGGAGAAGGAGGCGAAGGAGAATCGGGAGAAGGCTGAGGTGCGTTTTTGTTTTGACCTGCGACGATGGGCACAGGCTGACTAGGCGGTTGATGCAGCGCGAGAAGAAGCGAAAGGCCGCTGCGGAGAAAAAGGAGGCAGAGGCGGCGAAGGCGAAGAAAGACAAGGAGGACGCGGAGAAGGCCAAGGCGAAGGAGGATGCGGAGAAGGCCAAGGCGAAGGCGGATGCGGCGGCGACAGCGGCGGCGAACCCGACCCCTCCGGCGCCCGCAAACCCGACCCCTCCTGCGCCCGCAGCCACCCCCGTCCAGGCTATGGCGACCGTGGCGGAGGCGGCACCGGCACCAGTGGCGACAGAAACCGAAGCTGCGCCTGTAGCTACCACTAGCGAGTCAGTGGCGGTGGTGCCAGTAGAGGACGCTGTGGTAGCTCCACCTACAACTGCGACTCCCGCAGCGGAGGTAGTGGTCCCAGAGCCGCCCGCAACAGTTGTTACTCCGGACAGCGAGAGCGAGAGCTCGGAGAGCGACTACGACGACGACGTCGACCGCTCGCGTCCGATCCGTCGCGTCTCGCCCTGGGCTCCCGCACGCCCCGCGCATTCGCAGTGGCCCAGCCACCCGCCACCGCCGCAACACAGCGGCTGGGGCTCGTCGGCTTCCTGGTTATGACTCGCTGGCGCTGTAGTGCCACCCGCTCCTCTCTTTCTCGCATTTGCATCTGGTACCACCTTATCTATTTTGCATCCGGCCGAGCCCGCTCTGCCTGTCGCGCGCCGGCATGCGGATGGGCTCGCGCTGGCGCTCCTGTATCCTATGCTTGTCCTGCTTCGGGTCTATCTCGCTCATCTGTATGTTTTACTGCTCCATCTCACGTATCTCTTGCCTGGGAGCGGCGTGCGCGCGCCGGGCTACTGGTGACCGCGCCGCTGCGCGCTACGTATCACATGTATATTATCCTTTTGGCGTCTTCAATGTGACATACTTAAATCGTTCGTGGTTTTTGACTGGACTCTGCATACGGGCCAATCCAAGGTATTTGTCGCCCTGTCTTTGACTCTTACAGAAGATTTTCCAGGGCATGTATTTCAAGACTCAAAATGTTACCTTTGTATTCTTTTGTTCGCATGTGGTCCCCACTGACCAGTGACTGAGCTTTGTCTTTGACCTTTGTTACAACTTTGTCAAGGCCCCAACTCATTCTGTTCTGGGTTGTCAGGTCGACATGAACGCTGAGCAAGAGCCTTTGATTTTCGCCCTCTTTGACCTTTATTCATTTGCATGGAAGTTGCGACGACCTATGGAGTGGCTTTACCGGTGTATATAAAGTTGATATAAAGGCGACTATCCGTATCCCTGTACCCGCCACTTTCTCCCTCGGCAATCCGCTGGTCACTTGAACTCTCATCGATCTCATCCCGTGGGCGAAGTCGAGGTAAAGAAACCCGCAAATAAATCTGCTCCCTTGTCCTGAATTTTTTTTGCAGAGTTACACCCTCAGCGCCTTGTCAGCGCCGTTTTCTCGCTCATCCACGGATCAGACCTCTGGCCAAATCAAGGTAAACAAACTTGCCAACAAAATTGTTTACTTTCCTGATTCTTCGCAAGTTGCACGTAGCAATGTCATCGTTTCACACCACATGGGGCACCATATTCGACACTTTCGACCCGGATAATCCTCGCCATATCGCTCTGCATGCCAATATGGCTTGTACCGCGACTTCCGACGAAACAAAACTCACCCTCAAACATCTACTTTCAGCGCTTCGACGTTTCCCACCCGAAATCCTGAGGGAAATATTCTTTCTCTGCATTCCAAAAAACGCAGGCTCTTGCGCGCTAAGTCAAGTATGCAGATATTGGCGCGCAATGGCTCTATCTATCCCGCGACTATGGTGCAAAATTGACATAGTTTTGACGAGGCCTTCGAGCGAGTCCAACAATGTTTGCTCCCTCATCCGGCTATTTCTTCAAAGATCGGGGAACCTGCCTCTCTTCGTTGGAGTAGTGTGTCGGGAGGGCGACCGGACCTCACATCCCGCCCTCGATATGCTCATGGAAGCATCGGATCGCTGGCGTGATGCACGCTTGTATCTCCCTTCCTCGCTTTTCCCTCGCCTAGCCCGAATCAAAGGCCGTCTGGGGTCCCTGCGCACCCTGGAAGTGTATCCAGTCCAATTAAACCATGACACAGAGGAAAATATGATCATCGACGCGTTTCAAAGAGCACCTTTACTCAATGTGGTCCGGACTTTCGAAACTGGAGTAACATTTCTCATTCCTTCTGAGCAACTGACTACGTATCGGTCGACATCCCACGACCTTTCGCTGTTATCCGACGGCCTCCATCACATGCGCAATCTTGTCATTTGCCACATCGAAATCAGCGAGGACTTCGAGTTCCTTCCCCCTACGCAGATAAACCTGCCGAATCTGCACACCTTGCGTATCACCACCTATATGTCTGCAGATCCCGGCACTCTTGCGGCGCTGCTGGACGCATTCACCGTTCCCAAACTGGCCGAGCTCAGAATCCGAAGCCGACAACGAGCCGTATCCCATCTAATCGCCCTCGTCCTTCGATCTTCATGCTCTCTCCGCACATTATCGATGGAGACCTACCGAATCCGCAGCAATATTCTCCGCTTTCTGGAGCACACACCAGGACTTACCGACCTCGCCTTGAAGGCCACGCGAATAACGTCCGGCGTTGCACGCGGGTTGACCCGTATCGTCGAATCCACTCTCGATTCGGAGCTGCTCCCCAAACTCCAGACCCTGGTGATTGATGCCACCTTCCCCGTCCGGAAGGTTCTGAACATGCTGCGCTCGCGTACGGACTATCACCTGTTTCGCGAAGGGGTCTCGGATGCGCTTTCGCTCGACCGACTAGTGATTGGAAAGCATGCGCAAATGCACGTTCGCGTCCTCGACGCGCTTTGCGGGATGAGGGAGAGAGGGTTGACTGTGGATATGTTGGACGAATGTTGCGACGAAAGGTGGTTCACTTGATTGTACGACTAAGAACGAGATTTTTGAACACAGATATAGATATTAGAAGGAAACAACTAAGTATCTCAGGTCCAGGTCTAGGGTGGAATGGATAATAATGATTACGACTTTCCTCCCCGTACCGAGCCCGTACCCAAGCGCATACCCATTATGTTCTTTGGTTGGTTGGGCCATCGGCATTCGGCGCTGATTCGGACTTTGATGGCCTACACCTCACACCACGCGAAATGCACCCCGAAGGATTTCGCGGCTGAGGCGCCTTTTGTGGGAAAATCCGAGGTTAGCCGCTATTCACGATTGAACAAACTCCAGCGGAGGGCCGTTTTCACCGGAAGGTTTCAGTCGCCACTTCATGGCACGCGGCATTCCGCTGACATGGCCTTTTTGAATCCGTTTTTGGTTCTGACAAACCTCGCAACTCCGTCCCGATTCCAGTAGTAGCCCTACTATTCTAATTTGTGGCTGATACGAGATACTGACGAGCCCGAGGTTACCTGATATCTTTGTGATATCTTGACATTTCAAGTTCTCAGGGTTGGAGCTGTAAATTCCGGTGCTCTTTCCAGGCATAGACGCAATCTGCGGGTTCGGTTACGTTCCTAGACTTGCGAAATGGTTCTATTTTCGCTCAATCCCAATTCTTCAGGAGCCAGATGTGGGGCCTTGATTTAATTCCACTGGGCCTGCAATTTCCCGAAACAAATAGACTAATGTCCTTGGAGGAACTGACAACTATGGCTGAGTCGCGGCGTCAACTTCTCACCCGGCATGGCCCGAGCAAATCCGAGGTCCGTGATTATATTTCCTAGGTCGTCTAGCCTCGAGTCGCGCCTTCTCCGACTGGAGATGCCACATAAATATGTCCACTTATTTAACGCATCAACTCGCTACACCGTCTCCGTACGTCCGGGATGCCCGTGGCCGTCAATGTCCCTCAGAAACCTTTTTTTTTTCCCTCGGGCACCTCCACACCCGCCACTCATATGTTAACAAGCGCTGTTGACCAGTTTATAAGCACCGTTTTTTTAAAATGTGCCTCCTGGTTGATTGTAGCGTCGTTCTCGGACCCACCGCATAGCCACGTCCTTGGGCTCCGCCCACAACGGAATATAAACGCAGGATCGGAAGAGGTGAACATGCGACGGGTGTTCGACAGATAGCCTTATTCATTGAACGTTCAACGGCGATCGCTCCCGGTACAATTGAAGACAAAGGTGGATGCAAATCATAATTGTATTAGTAGCGGGAATGGACGGTGACTTCCCCGGAGTTTCGAGAATGCCGTTCGAAATGGAGGGCAGGCAAGATTTGTCCGCATCCGTAAGCGGTTGTCAACTGTCCTATAAATTCAGACCCTCATCCCTTTTTTAATCGTTCTTCACACACCCCATACCTATCTATGTGCGGTCTTACATCTGTTTTTCACCCAGACTCGACAGCCAGGCCAACGGCCGATACCCTCAGGGATGAGCTCGAGGTCTCGCTCGAGTCCATTAAGCACCGCGGTCCCGATTCGAGGGGCATCTATATATCACCCGATGCCCGTGTCGGTCTGTGTTCCTTCTTCGCCTTTCTCGCTGTTTCTGAAAATTGTTGTAGGACTTGGACATGTGCGACTGTCAATAATCGACCTCGCGACTGGCCAGCAGCCCATGTCGGATGAGGACCAGCTAATTCATTGCGTGGTAACCGGAGAGCTTTACGACCACGAACGCATTCGCACCGAACTGGAGAGCAAAGGACACACTTTCAAAACCAAATCTGACTCGGAACTCGTCGTGCAGTTGTCAGTCCCACACATCCTATGTCAGCCCAGTCTTATTTCTTTCAAGGTACAAACGCGACGGAATCAACCTTCTCTTTCACTTGCGTGGCGAATTTGCTTTTGTGCTGTACGATGTCAAACGTCGATTCCTGTTCGCGGCCCGAGATAGATTTGGGATAAAGCCACTTTATTACACCGTCTCCAAGGGTCGGATTCTGTTTGCCAGCGAGATCAAGGCATTCATGGGGCTTGGATGGCACGCGGAATGGGATATTGACAGTATAATACACAACGGCGAAGTGAGCGACGAGCGAACAGTGTTCAAAGGCGTTCAGAAGGTACTCCGAGTCGGCTGCTGCCGCACAATCTCATGTCACTGACCATCCCTACAGTTAGCCGCGGGTCATTTTGCCCTGTGCGGAGCTTCTGGATATATTAGAACGGAACGGTATGAGTGGGACTTCCCGTTATTGCCCGTATTAATCGTACCAGCTACTGGGACATGACCTATCCAGCGGCAAATGCTCCTTTCACATCGACGGTTGATTCAGCCATTTCAAACGTACGGAGACTTATGGTGGAGTCTGTCCGCCTGCGGCTTAGGTGGGATTTAGCCTCCCTTGCTACCAGCTTCTCTCTTCCCTCTTTCTATGTTTGATAGGTCGGACGTTCCTCTGGCCGTTTACCTCAGCGGTGGGATCGATAGCTCTGCTGTTGCCGGCATTGCGACGCACCTGCTCCGAGAAAAGGACCCTAACGCAAAGTTGACTACATTCACTCTGGCATATATTGGTGAGTGACTTGAAGGAACTAATACTCCGATGAACCTAACATTGTTACATCTACAGAGGACGAAAAGACAGATGAATCGCCAATCGCGGTGCGGACGGCCGCTCACCTTGGAGCCGAGGTAAAGATAGTAAACGCTACCGAATCGGCTTTGGTAGGCGTGTTTGAGGAATCCGTATGGCACTCGGAGATGGTTAATGCCACATTCCACGCCGCTGGCAAAATCCTTCTGTCGAAAGCCGTCCGCAGCAACGGATTCAAGGTATTAACCGAACCTGTTCTGATTTGATCTCTGGTCAACCTCATTCAGGTTGCTCTGTCTGGAGAGGGTGCCGATGAAATCTTTGGTGGTTACAGTTGGTTCCCGCTTGACTATCTACGAAGACCGGACCCTGCCGCCGCTGGATTGGGAATTCCATTGCCCACCGAGAAAGAACGCCATGCGATTCTCGCCAATCTTGAACGATCAGCCGGTGCGGGCGCATTTTCGAGCGTGAACGTGAACGTGGCGGATTCAAGCCTCATCAAAATTAGCTCACATCATGTTACCGCAACCTTGATCCCCTTCTATGGTTCGACGTTCAAGCCAGACATCATTGAAATTACGGGGGAACCGGAAATTGCGAGAGCAATTGTTGAGGGTATTGATCCCCGCGTTCGCCAAAACTCCATCTCAGACACCTGGCACAGTTTGAACGTCGCCCTTGTATGGTCCTTCATTGTTGCAATACTCTCGTTCCTGATTGCAGTCACTTATAGTACATGACTGCGAAAACGTTTTTAGGGAGAATCATCCTCAATCAAGTCGGCGATCGTGCCGACATGGTGAACGCGGTCGAAAACCGGGTTTCTTGCCTCGATCATCACCTCGTCGAATACGTCAACGACCTTCCACCGTACGGCTCCCTGTTTTTCTTCTTCTCATGGCTAGCATTCCTAAACCTTTCTATTTTAGATCCCTCAAGATCATGCCTATCGCCGGGAGCAAGCCCGGTACTTGGACCTTCGACGAGAAATGGATTCTTCGTCAGGCTGTCAAGCCATTTGTGACGGAGGAAATATACCGTCGGAAGAAGGCTGCATACAACCCGCCTCCAAGGCCGGCAGCTGCAGTCGGCCTTGGGCCCCTGCAACTTCATCTTAGTCAGCGCGTCACTCAGAGCAGCGTCGAGCGGCTTGGAATTTTCCACTGGCCTTACATCCGTGACATCCTTAAAGACTACAAAGAGTCGCCCAGCTTCTATGCGAATGGTGCCATCGATGAAAGAGCTCGCATTCTACTTGGAGTTCTCAGCTTTATTGTTCTCCAAGAACGATTCAATGTGCCTACTTTTAGATTCTGATTATACTAGATGCATCCCAGTCATTAATACAATTGTAATTCTTTGCTGATTTTTATTGCATCGAAATGCGAACGCAAGAGCGAGTGCAAGCAGGGGGCGGCAAAACGACCTGGTACGGAAGCTGATACTAGAGAGGATAGTGAATTGAATACGATGCGTTCTGTGGCGGACTTAGCCCAACCCGCTGTCTTGAGGGACAAAGTCGACTTCCCTTTCCACCCCGGCAGCAGCGGGCGCTTCCACAGCAAGTAAATACTCGAACAAGTAACAGGGGCTGAAATACAAATTCAACCAATCAGCACAGCCACGCCGAGAACCCCACATTCAACTTTGCACGTGAGCAACGCACTCAAAAAGAGAGGACAACAAGGTTGTTCGCTGGAGGCTTGTGTCCATCTCGGTGCTCCGAGCGATTGCTCAATTCCTATCCCCAGCTGCTCCTGCCAGTGCGCCATCGGCTTCAAGGACATTGACACAGTTCAAAGCTGTTTCAAATTTCTCGGACGAATTTTCCTTACAATGCGTACTGGACTTTTCCGTTCAATTCAACAGTCACGGGTCACGAACCCCTCTGTCAATGTCGAAATTTGGTTGGGGTCATGCGTCACGGAGGCCTCTGTCGAACTAGTCTCCCCTAGGCAGATGCTTCAACAAAATTGAGCTCGTACCTCGCTTGTTGAAGTCTGCTGTTTACCGCGGGGGTCGGATCGCAGTAAAAGCTTATTATGTAGTTTTAGGTAATCAGATTCCGATTTTCTTCCTGCTGCATGGGAAACACCAATGTTGATAAGACTTTTGGGGGGATGATGTCTTCTGCTGTGATTAAAACATCTTACCACTTCAGAATTTTTAAATATGAGGTCTAATGCACTCACTGGAACAAGCCGTTTTGGCTTGCGAGTGCCACGTGATTGATGGATCGAACTTCGGCTGAGACGCAAAATCAGTTGAGACTTGCCTGAAAAAATCGGAGAAAAATAAGAGTGTCTAGTATTCAAGAAAACATTCCTGGATGCAGAATAGCCCATATTTATAGGTTGCACACGGAGGAAACACGAAAATGATGGAAAGTGCAGCCATCAATTAGGTAATAAGGTTTTACTATGATCCGAGCCCTGCGGTAAACAACAGACTACTGTCGAACCTCCCGAGCGTGACACAGAGCCCCAAAGTCCCCAGGAGATGCAAAAAAGGCAAAATTTTCGGTCTGAATTTCGAAAATTTGGTGTCTCAAACTAAATTTTGCGGCTGTCGAAATGTTGAAATGGTAAAGGAGGTCACGCATCACCGCCCCTGTCGATTTGACCGGAAAAGTCCAGTATCTGCTCCATCACGGACCTGTTGTTGTTTAGCTCCGAGCACAACATGGGCATTCGGGAAGGGGATGAGTCCGCCACGGTATCAGCCCATGCATCCTTCAAATGTTTTCAGTATACCAGCGTTGATCAACCTCCTATTCTGCTTTGATGTATGGAAGGTACTTACTTACCCCAAAAGTGGCGATAGTGAAAGGACCGTGAGAGATCAACGAAAAAACACGTAATCACCCGAAGAAGCTGAATCTTGGTTCAAGTTCAGTTGTAAACGAGTTCAAGTTTAAGGACGGCTCCCTATTCCAGCCCCGTACAATGGTGTTTACCCATCTCTTGAATGACATCAAACTGGAGGACATGGTTACCGCAGTGTGTGCCGCACAATTGACAACAAGATCCACGACAGAATTCAAGGTTGAGCTGAAGGATCTTGCAGCCATTACAAAGGGAAAGGGAAACATAGATGGGAAAAAAGACGGCAAGAAGAAGAAGCGCCTCAGTCCTATTATATCCACTGGGAAGCCCGGGGCTGATACAAATCTATTACAGAAGCACGCGGAGTTGGATTCCGAGGAGTCTGAAGGGGATGGTGAAGGAGACGAGGTGGACGGCAAGAAAGTCAAGTCGAAGACAAAGAGCCTGCCACAGCTTGTAGCCCAACTTGAAGCAGACAATGCTTGCCTTGAGCACGATGGACATGGATGCATCAAGTGTACAAAGGGACATGTGCAGCTTTCAAAGCAAGATCTCTTGACGTGGGCAATTTTTTTGGTATGTCTGCACCTTTCTTTCCATTGCTGCCAGCTGATCAGTGTCCAGAAAAGTGGATACACATCTACTACGACTCCACCTCTGAAGCTCAAGGTAGGGAGTGGTCAGCCAAAACCTGTGCCTGTGCCTCAACCTCTGAGCATGCTGGCTGTCACTTCAATGGCCAGCATGTCCCCATATGGGTACCCCCCGGCACCATGGTGGCCACCATACCAGACCCTGCCAGCCCCCCAAGCTCTCAACCATTACGGGGATGGGCCCAGTTCCCCTCCACAGGAGATCAAAGATATCAGGCTCTTTCCATGCCTTGAGTCTTGGCTCCAGAGCCTTGATGATGGTCTGCAGGATGCTGATGATCACAACTTCAGTCAGTATGCCCCAGACTTTCAGCACAAGAAGTATGTTCGTGTTGTTGATCTTGAGATGCTTCAGGTCAATGATCTGAAGTGTCTGATTCCAGAGCTTCCCCATGGCACTGCTACTAGAATTTTGGTGTATGCCATGGCAGATATTACTTGGATCCGGAAGGTCAAGAAGAAGCATCTCCGTGTGGAGGCTTGGAATGGTGCCCGTTATGCGTGAATGTAGTGGATAATGGATTCAATAATGAGTACATGATTCATTCAATAACCTGCATGGCAAAACCAGCCTCCAGCATCTTCTGCGGACACTGAATACACTGCTTCTATCAGCTTGATATAAACATCTGCATCATCTGTCTCGCCCATCACCACCCAAAGAATACCGCCATTACAGTGAATGTAAGCCTTGATGGCGGAGAAGGCAAGCTCAATGGGATTGTAATCGGGTGAGTAAGGCAGCAGAAACATGTATCACATCCCTCTGTAATAAATCATTACAATGGTCAAAGAACATGATGATTTATACTTACTGCTCGGTGATCATGTCCAGGACCTCCGGGCACTTGTGGATGCAGCAATTGTCCATGACAATGACTGAGTTCGGCACAGGGGAGGGGCTCATTTGGTCGAGCAGACCATCAATAAAACGTGCAAAGCAAATTGTATTGAATGATTCTTCAACAATGTCGACACAAATAATCCCATCTAGGGACAACACGGGAAGAATGGAGTACCTGTATGCGATGAGAATGAGGTATATAAATAACCAGAACACTTACCTACGCCCCTGGACAAAGAATGCCTTCCAGACAGCACAGTTACCACCAAAAGCCCATGCATAACCTCTGTATGTGGTCTGTTGAAACACCGTAACAAGAGCGCGCAGCATCTAGTGCTATTTTGCGATTTCCTAGGACCAGTATTTATACAACGGGAAAGCACTAGCACTTCTGATGTGTTATTACTAGCACTCAGGACTCTGGCTAGATGATATAAAGGAGAACTGGAGTGAGCCCAAGCTCCCGGTTGTAGCATCAGATATGACTAGGGTGACGCGCTAGTATGATCTGGAGGCACAAACCACGGGGAAATAACCATAAGCCTAAACAGTCAAGGTGCTAGCACCTAGGAAGCGAGACACAGGAGAGTGGAACTGCGAGTGCGCTAGCAGGAGGTGCAAGCAGTGAGTCTGGGATCTGAAGGGTAGTAAACTATGCGCTAGCAGCCTTCTAGCATGGGTGTTAGTATGTGGTACCCCACTAGTAACCGACCCGAGACCTGAAACACAGATGCGAGCACGTGACTGTCGTGACGCGGTTGCGAGTCACAAACAGAGACAAGTAGACAGTAGCAGAATAGCTAGCAGGCTATTGGTACGGATGCATGGGTCACCACATATGCAGTAACAGATAAATGGACTGCTAGCCAGTGCTCTGACCTGTGCTAGATGACTCCAGGCGGCGGATTCAACTCCGTTTTGTCAGGATAGAGGTTCCGGCAGCATGCAGCAGGCTGAGGAATCACTCACAATACCCATAAATGGACACTAGCGGATCAGTGTGGCTGTTCTGCTTGGCATAGACCCATCATAAAACCAAACGGCAGTCGTTTCATTGGCTGTTGTATCCATCACATCATTTTCACTCATTTATATTATTCATTCTGTTTATCACATGTACCATGGACCTCAGTAGTATAAAGGGAGCACAGAGCAGGCTAGAACCTCAGATTATTACACCCCAACTTTGTACGAAGTTGGTGCAGGTGGTCTCAGGTTGCTAGTGGAGATTGTAACATACTTCACAAGTAGTAGCTTTATTGGAATCAATACTGTTGACTCTGGACACGTCGAGATCTTAAGTTGAGGTTCCTGTTGTTGACTTGAGGAGTCTTCACGTATAAAACCAAGGGTGTTCTCTTTGAGAACCAGCTAGCAGTTACACTAGCAGCTTTGCCTTCACCCCAATATTATCGTAGTGTGTTGGATCGCCTGCTAGGTGATTGTGTGTTGACTCGAGCCCACTAAGAAGAAAACGGACTAGGTGCCCCCACCTCTAGACTAACTGTAACTTGTCAGTTATTTCGCCTTCACCCCGATATTGATGGAAGCACTGTCGTAGTGTGTTGGGTTGCTAGCTGGACACTTATAGTGTCTATTGCCAATACAAAGTGGAAATGTTCCTGTTCTTGGTTAAGGAATAGGTCAGCGGCTTGAGGATTGAAGTCCCCTTGTTGTTAGCCTCAATAGTCTTTGGGTATCCCATTGCAAGGATTTTCACAAACCTACATACTCTGCCCTGGTGCCCTCGATCTAGTGATCCAGCCACCTTGTATCCAACCCATAAACCCCTGCTCATCCCAGGTGCTAGCGGTATTGTTGTTGGCAGCTGCATAGTGCTAGAGTGTTGTTAAACAGCTTTGTTGAAGTCTAGCAGTCAAATTGTGTTTGTTCCAAACCTGTTGGTCGCATACTACAGCCTGGACCCGAACTCACAAAGAGAAGCACTTACACATCTTTGGAGGAATAGATTGTTGTAGTGGTGGTTTTGTGGTTGTTTTGTGCAAGCCCGAATCTAAGCTATTTCTAGTTGTATATCAAGTGCACCGTTTCACCGTCAATCTGCAGCACTCTCATCAACGAATACAAGCTGCTCCAAGCTGTATCTAGAAACAATTTTGAAGGTATAGGCAGCTTGTTTGTGGACACTACACTCCATGGCTTTATGGGTGATCTGCTGACTGTCAGAGACATCGAGATTACCTGTGTTGATGCTACCTTCTTTCATCATAACCCCAACCCTTGTAGTGTCTGCCAGATAGTTACATGAGATGCTTCTGCACCAAAAATGGCCCCAAGAGCCTCCTGAAGCTCATCCAGATAAGTATCGCAAGTCCTGTCAATAGAACCCTGGAGAAACTAGAGAATGTGTGAATTATCTGGGTCTGCCTTGATTCCAGAGAAACACCCCAACATCGTCCAAGGTGAGATCACGGGGCTGTCCTCTTGTTTCTGGACCTTCACATATGGGTTTTACTTCTGATGTTTCACGCCAGAGCTTCCAAATGTGATATTGCTGCCGAGGACTGACATCAGTGAAAGCATGCACTTCCGTGGGCTTCTTCCGGCATGCGAGCATGCATAAAATGATCCAACACATTGATTTGGCAATAGAGACTCCCCTGGGCATGATTTGAGTGGATGGAGCCCACAAGTGGAGTGTACAATGAGTTTGAGAGGCAGAGAGTCACGTTGCAAATCTCATCACTGGTGTGATGCGCTTTGATGATGAGGGCGATGGTAAAAGTTGATGCATCCTCAAAGTCTCAATGTAGGGAGGTTCGCAGTGAGGTGTAGTATGTGCCATATTTTTTTTTGTGTCAATAGCTGCCCGCGTTGAAGAGTTATGTAGGAATTTCTGTGAAGTATACTATTTCGACTAAATATTTCATCTCTTGACTGAATCACCTAGCTTTTGTGCTCAGGGCCTGCACCCAAGGTAGGAGTATCCGAAAATGTTTTATTTTGTGAAGAAATATAGGGAAATGGGCGAGATACGGCGAGCAGAAGGTTCTACACAAAAGTGTGCTACTTCTGAAAAAGGCAGCTCAGCCAACTTTATTGCAAACAGCAATAATTTGTTATAGCATAACCTACCTAAGAGGTTGAGTCGATAGTAGAATAGGCTCACCAACATTGATTTGACAGTAGGAAGCAGGCTGCTTTTGGGATGTAATGTGTCCTCAAAAGGTTCTAATACATCTGGGAGGCATGATGGCTACATACACGGCTATCCCGGATGTCACCGGAATTCGATAGGACCCGTCGCCAATCGAAATCCAATGATTTTTGGCTCGGGTTTCTAAGGTTCGATCACCATGCGCCGCTAGATATACGCGTTAGTGGAATCCAACGGCTCTGTGCCCATATTGCGACAATCAACCCACAGTATTCGAAGGCCACTCAATGCGACTGTAACTTAATCATATTCTGCTCTTATGCATCAACATCTTTGAGGCTCCTTGCCCTTTGGATGATTCATACTGCATTCAAACTACTATAACTTTAAATAGTGTCTATAATACAAGTCTGCTTGGTTCGTGGCCTGTGTCAAGGTGCGCGCGCCAAGTGCGCACACAAATAGTGTACGGCATTGATACGGCAGCGAGCGAGTACAAGGACAACAGTGAAAACAGTAATTTATTCATACATAGATTGAATCACAAGCGTGGGGCATTGAGCTCGGTGTCGTGCACTGAGCTGAGGAATGGCGGACTTAGACCTGAAAATCTCTCAAGACATTCAAACTCCGATGGTCCATGCACCACACGTGATGGTTGATGTTCCAGACTTTGATGTCGTGATGATTGTTCTTGACTTTTCCTCCCATCTTCGCCCCCTCACCCGCCCGCCCTTGGTCCCTCCTCCTCTCACCAAAGCCCTGTCCTTTCAGGAAGTCATGTCAAAATGCTAACTCAACGGGGTCAAGACTTTGTTACCGTCAAGTACCTGGCGGATGACAATCCTCGGTGCCGTCTCATCAAGGTGCGTCTTGTGCTTTATCAAGTCCTCCTGCACCAAACCTTCTCTACAGTACACTCTTTGCTATTGTTCTCGCAGACCATAGTCTCTGGGCAGCGCAGCTCAAGCCGACCAGTTAGACTCGTTTGGACACTGGCGGCTCTGCAGCGCAACGGTCGTCGGCCAATGCATCTGTCCGATGCCTGACTTGTGCGCATTTCTTTTTAGGCGTCGTTTACATGCCGTACAACTTGCCCGTTAGCGTACTCTCATAATATGTATCTCCCTTAATAAAATACGATTTTAGCCCAACCCTCCTGTGTCGCCCAAAATAAATTCCTCTTTCGGTGCATTCCGATTCCTCTTGCGCATGATAGCCAGCCCGTAGTATGCCAAGGCAGGCTCATTCAAATTCAATGGCCAGCCCGTTGGAATCCAAAGGGGCGTATATTCTTCGGAATCCATGGACGCCCAGTGGATTCCGAAGATCTCCGGAACCATAGAATTCCGATGACATCCGGATAGCCGTGTAAGGATTGGTGCTATGATGCAATGAACTTTAATTTTTGGACCACGGGCCCAGGCCACAGCCAAGACAGCCATCTTCGGAGCCTCAGACAGCATCACAACAGGATCATGACAAGTGGAGACGCACATCAGGAACTCAGGTGCCTGCGGGTACATCAACAGACTGACCCTCGCAACTGGGAGACTCTCCATCCGACAGAGAAGCATTGCACCCAAGCCAGGGGCATGCTGCATGGTGGCTGCAAAGTTATGTGTAGTGAGGTGTGGTGTGGCACAGGGATTGGTGACCCCTGGTGATGCCCTGATAGTGGCACCACAGCCGACATGGGGCTGTCCCCTGAGCAGAGCAGGTTGGGGAGATACAGGAGGCGTGAAGAATTGGAAGGAACCAAAAGTTGAAGTGTGGCTGTTGATGGCCGAGGTTTGATATGTAATAGTAGTCTTTTGACAGACCTTCTTGCAGGCCTAATCATCTCTCCCCTCCTAAGAGGTCTCCCAAAGACAAAGGTGTTGTGCTTCTATTAGTCAAGAACAACTATTCCTAATAGGGCAACACCTACCTCCACCTTCGCCTTCCTGTGCTCACCTTCGTCCCCTTCCGTGGTATTGTTATGATGCAGAGGGAACCACCCAGTTACAGAGGGGGTATACACACAAGTTAACAACAACTACTTACATTGGTTGGAGCAAAAATCCATAAGAGATACACAGTATAGAATATCACAAGAAATATGTACAGTATGGGTATAGCAATGGTATGGGTCTAGCAAGACAGTAGACTACAAGACAAGGATAGAAATACATGAATAAGTATACAGGTGGGTAATACAGGAGTCCAAGAAACAATGCATACAGAGGCCTTTGTAGATACATGAAGGCCTTCACCAGACACAAACAGTTGCAGAAGTGTTAATAACCTGGATGAATTGCTGTTGATCCTGGGTCTGGATTTTGCAAGAAGGGGCTGGTATGGTCCTCAGCTGACCAACACTGCAGGGAAGGTGCCAAAGGCCTTTGTGAAGGTGCCGAAGACCTTTGTGTCTGGTTATTTGATGAGATGAACTGAGCACCCGTTATAGTTGAAAGGAGTTTATCAGTCAGCTAGTCCTAACTCCAAAAGCAGTGCAGGCCAGTGAGCCAGTAAGGAAACAATATCTCCAGGGTGCCGGAAACCTCTGTGGATATCCATTTGGATCATCACACAGCTATCTCAGCACAGAAATGTAAAGGGTGGCACAACAGTGGAGGAGGGTGGTCCCAGTGGCATTGTAAACTACTGTTTTTTCTGCTATGTATTTGTGCCACCAGCCTGCTCTGGAGGATCTTGCACCGGCCTCAACCAATCTGTTGGAAAGGTTTGTGGGTCATGGGACGTCTATTATGAACAGGTAACAGAGGCCTGGAGCCAGTGGTTTCAGTAGAAAATCACATATTTCAAACAAAAAAAGAGGGTATTTCATTGTGTTGCTTTTGACTCCTCATGGCCTCTTTTTGAGCTAGAATTGCATCTATATGCTCTCTAAGAATTATTTGAACAGATAGGTAACCAATACAGGCTAAGGAAAAATCTCAAACAAGACTGAACATGAAATTTCTTTGTATCTCATTATGTTACTTTTGACTCTTCATGGCCTTTTTTTGAGCTAGAATTGCATCTATATGCTCTCTAAGAGTCATTTGAACAAATAGGTAACTGATACAGGCTAAGGAAAAATCTCAATAAGACTGAACATGAAATTTCTTGTTGTCACTCAAGTTGAACTATGAGAACTTGCTGGCTTTTCAGTTCCTGTTGTGCATCGGTTTTGCATTATCCCAGAAAAATCAGAACTAATCAGAGGCCTTCTGGCAATCCAGCAATAGAATTTCTGATGTTGAAACACACAAATCTGTGGATAAGTCTGCATATGAAAAAAAAAAAAAAACAGGCTGGTTGACAGTTATAATGAATCCTATTGGCTGCTGAGATGACATAACCCGAGGCTTTAGAATCCGGCTTTTACATGTACTAAGTCCAACAGAGGCGGTGACGGGTGGCAGCAGTGGTGACAGAGGCCTTCGCAACCTTTGTGATGAAGGCTGTCAGCAGGTGGTGGTGGTGGTGACAGAGGCCTTCACAACCTTCGCGACGAAGGCTGTCAGAAAAATGATCTGATCTCAAACGCTCTTTCAGCGAAATGATCCAATGTCAAAAAAACAAAATCACGTGTTTCATTTTCAGCCGAACCACAGTCTCATTTTCTCCAACTCTACCATTTGCCCTAAAGACACTATCTCCTCTTTTTATGCTATTTTATTCCCTGAGAGCAGTGCACATCCTTTTCTACAAGCATTCTAACCCTTTTTCTTCTCTTCTAGACTAAAAACAAAGGCCTTCTTTTTGGTGGCAAACAAGTGGAAAAGGTAGCAAAGCTGCAGAGGGTCCCCTCCAAGCTGCAATCTCTGGACAAGATAAAAGTTATTCAATGTATGCGCACCATTAAGCTGTTTGACACTGTCCCCAGTGCTGCCCCCAGTGGGTTGCTGGGCCTGCGAAGGTGGCCACAAAGGTGGTGACGCCACAGAAGGTCGGCTTCAAGTCAACTCAATCTATCACAGCAGCATCAAAACTGGTCACCGTATCGCCAGGGAAGGGATGTGTGGTGGCCTGAGCACTTCTAGCCAGCTCACTATGTCAGAGAGTGTCGATGCTGGAATGTGGCGGCCATAGTCTGCAGGTGTCATAGCCCTTGAGACATGTTTTTCTTGTGTGTATCCCATGCCTGAATGGTACTCTTGAGGTGGGTACCGAATCCCAAGTGCACAAAGAGCTGGTTAGTGCAAGGGGTTGGCACGTGAGAAATTGATGGTATCATGCCGGTCGGTCGGTCCCCCCGAGAGACCCTTAAAAAAAATTTTGGGAAGAAAGTTTGAAGGACCTCCTAGGACCTCAAGAAGCCTCCAGAATCACTTGCTTGCAAGTTTTTGACCTCGCGCAGCCTCTGTTGAGAGTATAGTCCCGAAAAGGAAATGATTGACAGATGGCAGTGCTCAGCTCGACAGGCAAAGCAACCATTTGAACCAAAAGTCTGGTGTGTTTGGCAATGAGTTGAGTACAGTGAGCCATAAACTGTAGACTGAAACTACATGTAATGAATACACATTCATAAAAGATTCTGTATGGGATTTCAAGCTCATAATGCTAACATCTTCTCTAGTTATCTACACCAAACATCCCGCAAACAATGTCTGATATGTCCAAGCTGTCCCACCAGTCTGAGAAACATTATAGTAGCTCAAAGCTCATATATTTGGACTTGAGCCAAGTAAATCACACAAAAGCAATGGAATTTGTGCTCTGTATGCCAATTGAACCACGTGAGAAATAGCCTTAGATAGAATGATGCCATCACCCGGTGATTGCCGTGGTCGGTCGGTCCCCCTGGCCAAAGCTTAAATACAAAATTTGGCATGATATGCTTAATTTTTTTTTTGCCAACCCCTTGCAGGTTAGTGTGTACAGACTGCAGGTGCATTGACAGAAGGAAGGAGGAAGTCATGAGCCTTTCCTGATTTGGAAAGGCCATTCTCTTGACTAATAGAAGCTGTGAAGCCTTCACAGAGCAGGCCCCTCTTAGGTATGTTATGCTACTATAAGATAACTTACCTAAGAGGGCCTTATATAAGCTTAATATAGGTGCCTGGGGTGATTTGGGGATGCATGCGAGAGTGCCACCTAGTGATATGGATATTGAGGCATGTGAGCAAGTGAATGCAGGTGCAAAAAAAGCTTGCCATTGTGCCAAGGATCATTGGAATGCATCGTAAGCATAGGCATAAAGCTGTTGAGGCAAGCAACCCAAATCTGAGGCCACATCATGTTGCCCATGTGTCAATGTATACACGTCGAAAACAGGATTGTTGTATGCATATGGTGCTGTCCCACTGACCATTTGACCCACTGTTGCAACTGTGGAGGTTAATGTTCAGTTCCAGGACTCGTTGACACAAGTTATGGGAGTAAAAGTGATTGAGTACAGAGGTTGTGGAAGGAAGATGATAAATATGGCCAAGTTAGCTACCTGAGTCGTGTAAAAGATGACATATGCACATACCAACCCAGGATTATCTTTCCAGCCTTGTTCCAGCTCACAAAGTCACACATCAACACTCCAGCTAGCGGTCAAGTCAAGAACCAGGGAAAAGCGGAGAAATTCACTATATCTGAGCTGAGGATGGCCAGTTTTGCATAAGTAGTTAGCGATGGCATCTGAGGAGGGTAGTCAAAAGTGTACATTGGAGCCCAATTTTGGTCTGCCCACAACAATTTTGGGCAGAGGGTTGTCATGAATCGCCCGGGTTCTACTTTTTTCCGCGTGATGTGTCCGTATGGATACAGACACGTCTTAGCGGCACAGGACTCTCATGACGCCACCACGTGACCTTCTCACGGTTGAAACCCGGCCTCAGATTCTAAAGCTGCAGACTCAGGGAGTCTGCGCCATGGGATACAGAAGACATTAGGGACAAGGAACCCGTGCAGACGGACTCTAGTCCCCGGATGCACTAAGGGCTGACACAGAAGCATACACAAAGTACAGGAGTGGTTGCAAACCCGATCAGGGTTTGAACCACTGGATACAATGACACTCAGGACTAGGGAACCAAAACGTTGGGTCTCCTAGGTCCACCGACGCCACGGAAACTGACACAGAGGAGTCCAGGAGCATCAGCATTAATGCTCCTTAATGCTACGGTACAGGAACTGATCACAATTGACTGTGATCGCTTTAATTTATTAGAAGCCTATATAAGCATGGTAGAATCTCCATGTACAGTAGATTCTACCTCGTCTAATCTCAGGCTTCTACCTTGGCTTGACATAGGCATTGTCTCCACCCTGCCCCACTTCCTCCACATCGTACTACGGGTTGTATCCACGCCCCGGGTTGTATACCTGAGTGGATATCACACCCTCTTCGACTCGTTCTGGGTTCCACCTCGCATCCCAACCTACGACATATCGGCCTCCTAGGGAGGATGCCGTACAACTGGTCCTACTGCTCGGGGAACACACAAGTTATTAGTGTCTATCGGGTTTATCCTGGTTGGGGTTCTCGTCGGGTTACTCGCTGTTTAGCCGACCCAGAGGCCGTTGCTGACAAGGGTTCCCAATTGGTCTGCTGGTCAGTTTCCCCTGAATCCCATTGCTGAAAGCACAGAAGAGCAGGAAAGGTGCCGTGAGTACTCCAGGAGTCCAAGCACAGAAGTTGAGGGGCAGGAGTGTCATAGACAAGCTGAACAATGCCGACTTGGTGGTGGATGGCAGACCACACCGTGTTATCTGAGTCCCGAGAAGTACTGAGCTTGTTTTGAAATTCTGAGTACATAGAAAGCTTCCATATTCTTTCTTACATCCCTTGTCACTCCGGAAATTTTGTTGTTTCAGAGTTGCTGGAAATGTTACTGAGATCTTAAATTTCAGCAACAGAATAAACACTGCGTAAACTAGACATTTCAGGGTTAGTCTCTACCTCACTGAAACGGCGAGTATCCGACTCCGTAATTCCGAGACTGATATGCAAGGTATCAGACAGCGTATCAGTTGCCGGTCCGGAGTGGCCCGATCCGGCCTGGGTGATCCGGCAATATCAGCAGCAGTATCAGTCGCTCCGAATTGCAAAGTATCGGGTGGGCAGCTGATACTTCCAGTTTCAGTTGCTCTAAAACTACAGCCGATTCCCCAGTCTTGGTAGCTCTTATATTGTGGCTGGAACATGAGATATCAGGAAGATCTTGAGGCCCGCCAATACAACCAATTTGGCGGAGTGTGTATTATTTTCATGATTTTAGAGGATGTGGATATGAAGCTTCAAACAGCCGTGGCACGGTTGGAGCTGAAGCAGTGTTACTTTGCTGTACCTTATTTGGTTTGTAGCTCCAAATGGTAATAAATGCAAGTCATGTGACGAAAAGCGACATTTTTGGTCCTCCCTTTGAAACCCCTCAAATAGGCACATACAGGATAAATCCTGTTTGTGAATCAGAACAAGTTCTGTTTGTGAAAAAGTTCACGACTGAAGAAAACAGATAAAATTCTCAAGGTCAATTTATATAGACTACAAATAATGCGATGAACATTTATTGAATTGGAAGAAAGACAGATACTGTGCAATTTCGTTCAATTCGGCGGTCACGCGTCACGCACCCCCTGTGCCGCGATGAATTTTGGTTTCAGTCACGGGTCACGGCAACCAGTGCCGAATGTAGAATGCGTGACATCCGGGCGAAATCTCCCTCGGAGGTGCAAAAAAGGCAGAATTTCGAAAATTTCCGTCTTGAATGCCGAATTTTTGAGGTGTCACGCCAAACTTCGCTGGTTGCCGAAGTGCCGAATCGGTATTTTGGGTCACGGGTCACAACCCGTGCCGAATTGAACGAAATTGCACAGTAATTCTTGAGGTCAATTTATACAGACAACAAATAATGCGATATACACCTGTCCCAAAGAAGTACAGAAAGGTATAGTATGTTCTGCAAGCTCAGCATCCCGCCCAGCACCTCCCGCCCGTGCCGCACAGCACTCTAGTTGGTGTGAGCCCTGGTGAACGGGGTCGTGGCAAACCCGATACGATTGTTGTCCGTGTCGTGGACCGAAGTAGAACCGCTCGAGGAACGCGTAGCCGTTGACGAAGTCAAGCCCCTTACCCGAGGGGGAACCCGAGTCGATGACGACGAGGTAGATGCTGCTCGCGGTGCCGTTGATGGCTGTGTTCAGAGACCGCGGCCAGATCTGCGCGTTGGGGGTCAGGGCGTAGGTGACACCGTCTGCATTCAACCAGTTAGTATTTAGAAGGTCAACGGAGAATGCAAGGACGCGCCGATGATAAAGTTGAGGTTCTGAAGCGCGGCGTACTGGGTCGCCGTTATCGTGAGCAGGCCGGTGGTAGCGTCGAGGACACCTCCGGTGGCGCTCTTGTACCTGTTGAACCCTGCGAGCCAGAGTCAGCAAAACTGATGGCAGCAGAAAGCAATGTACCATCGGTGGCGAGGTGGATGAGGGTGCTGCCAGTGTCGACAATGCCGGCGGTCGAGGCGAGAATGCTGGTAGTGCCGTCTATGGCGATTGAAATTAGACACGAAGAACATGCGCCTCAAAAAGCAAACGTACAGGTCACCTCCTGGTCGATGCCCCAGTACCCTGACGCGGGCGAGGTCGAGGTGACTGGGGTGTAAGCAATCTCACCGGTGAACCTGGTTCTGTCAATTCCACCGAATGCGATCGAGCCGTTGGTGTCATCTTCAATGGTGGCGGGCAGGAAGGAAATGCCGAAAAGGTTGTTGGTGATCGTGCCCTGGCTGACGAGGTTGTCCATAACGGTGGGAATGAGCGATTCCGAGTCGGGGGAGAGGGTCCCCGCAGTAAGACCGACAGGGCCCAGTCTAATTGAACTGCGTCAGACGGAGTCGGGATTTGTGACAAGGGCAAGCGCACCCCAAGATTCCGTCAATCCCTTCATCGAAGCCGCTCGAGCTTGAAGCGACACCGATGGATTGCTTGGAGATGACGAGGCCGGGGGCGAGAGTGACCTGGTCGGTGTACTCGGTGCCTAAGAATGGACAATCAGCGAGGAATAGATAAACTCCCAAATGTGAACGTACCTGAGAAGTTCCCAGAACCGTACGAGGCAGACTAAAGAAGAAGAGTTATTCGACAGCATTTTTGACGTCAAGCATACTTACGACACTGGAGCTCGTCTGGGTTGATGTCGAGGTCACCACATAATTGTTGCCGGCTCCGATCCATGTGTTGGATGAACCCTGCACGTCCGAGTCAGTACTGAAATAGATCGCAGGAGAGAGAGAAAGAGATTTACCGTGTCGACGACAAGGTCGTAGAACGTCGCGGGGCTGCCCACGCCAACGGTGGCCTTTGTGTTGGGCGTCCTGTCAGAGCTGTTGGAATTGTTGGGTAGAAGTCACGAACAATGTAGTTGAAAGCCCGATTGAACACAGTTTCCGAGATGACGTTCCGGGCGTTGAGGCCGTTCTTCACGGTGCTGCGGTTCTTGAAGGCGTTGATACGAGCCAAGTCGCTCTGCACGACAGAGCATCCGGCGAAGTTGAATCGACGGGAGATGTCGAGGGTGATGGGGTTCTCATTGACGAGGACGGGTCCCGCAGCGACGCGGAGCGCGAGCAGGATGGCAGGGAGCAAGGTGAACGAGAGTTGGACCATGCTAAAGACAGTGTGAGAGGGAAACTGGGGTGAATCGGTTCCGTCGAGTATTTCGATGAAAGACTTTATAGTTAGTAATTTTCTCCCGGGTCTGTCATCATCAACCGAGAACGCACAGATCTATCGCCAAGTGTCCATATTGGTTCAGGCCCCAGGGAAGCCGATTGCAACAAAAATTGAGTCTGTTGCGATCCATTGCAACTTGGAGCGAGAGAAGCATAGCGTATCCATTTTTACAAGCGTTCAAATCAGGATCCGGCACTTCACTGCGTTCCAAGTGTTCATTTTTTAACATTCCAAGTGTTGAAAAACGAACACTTGGAATTTTTTATGAAAAGCCGCCCGTTTTTATGGAACTAAAGAAGATGCACAATTTCACTTGGGATGGATTGTGCAGATCAGTTCCATCTTCTCTTCGCGCGTAATTCGGCCGGGCGATCTAACTCGCTTCCCTGCCATTCAGGAGCACAGCTGCTGTCCGTCTGCGGACACTGCACCATCTTACTCGAGTGCTGCATGCGCGCGACGGTGTCGTAGAACGGCTTCAGGGTATCGGCGGGAAAGCCAAACGCCTCGGCGAGTAGTCCGATGAATTGATAGCTGAGTTCCTCGACTTCCAAGAGTCAGATGTGTATTTTGAGATTACCGGATTGGTTGTGTAATGAAAAAAATTGAGACATTCGACCAGCGGCGCCACGGTATTTAACGGAGGCTTTAACAAGGCTGAGGGCAGCGGACTCACAATACGCGTCACCATATGTAGCTTTTAACCAAATGGAACTCCCCCTAACACATGCCTATCAAGAATCACCTTTCGTACCCCGCCTTCCCGGACCCGATCCGGACCCCCATCGGCAGTGATACACTCGAGACTTGATAATCATCATCGCGGGAGAGCATCACCACCCGGAGATAAGAATCCTTCAACCATGTAAGTAAGTATGTTTTCTGATAGACGGAACGGGACGGAGATTATAGAGTTTCTCGTGGGGTCTGTTCGGCAGTTGAATATTCTCTTGGGAATACGACCCATCGACGAGGGAAGACATCACAGAGGGCGGGACGACGCACGGAAATATCAAACCAACTGTGTTACTTACGGACTCGAAAATACACCCGCTTGCTCACGAACGTGGTTCGATTCCACAAGTTTGCCATGCTTTGGATAAAATTAGCGGAAGGAAAAGAAAGAAGGAAGGAGATATATATATACGTATGCCGTGCGGCCGCTACAGCGCAAATCCGGAGTTTGACGCGTTGAAGGATGAAGGCTACCATAATTGTCAGACGTGTTAGACTGATCACATATTCCTACCGCTGGTATTTACGGGATCCAGAAACTTGTGGAATGGAGGCCGTCGAGGCATCCGCTAGAAGACGCACCGAAAATGGACTTGAATCACAGCGACCTTTGCTTGTTCCGCTCAGTCGAACGTTGAACTGCCCGCGAATGAGTGAATTATCAGAAGTAATCCACCCGGCGTTGGTGGGACGTCGGTTGAACGGCCCTGAAGTCGCCACAAATCCTTGAGTCCGTGGAGCTCCGTGCATATACGGAGCTCTGCGTAAATGCGACCACAGAAAATAGCGGATGCATGTCGGAGGATATCAATCACCGCAGATGTGACTTCGGCCCAAGGACGTAGTGGGCAGAAAGTTGTGATTCGTAGAAATTGTCATACTGACGGGATGGGAGGACAGCTATGGAATGCCAGCGGGAGTGGTAGACACCCCGAGATGGCGGTACATTCTTTTGAACTTTTACCACAACCGCGACTTGGCCTATAGCAATGCAACACTTGCATGGAAATTATCCTCCGTCTCAACTAAATACGCTCCCCTTCAATAGAGGTGCACGACTGAGAGATATTAACAGTACCGTAGCACAGCCGGGAGTGCACCGGTCTCATATCGTGTCCACCGCATAAGGCTTGAGCAATCCGGAGGCCGCTTGATCTAAACAAGCCGTTGCTATCAATCTTTTACGCCTACCAAGGCAGAGGAGTGAGTCAGTCGTAGCTCGAGTTACGCTCGCGATCGAGTCAGGCGTGCATTTGAAAGTAATGGGTTGGCTGTGCAATGAACAGGACGACCTTAACTTTGTAATATTACTCCTTCGAATCTGCTTCTAGGATCCTGACGCAACGGTGTCCTTTCGTAGCCTTTCGCTAACATTGAACACATGCTGTGCTTTGTTTATCGCTTTGGACTGGCGCGTTCACATCACGTGCCCAAGTTGAATTTCTCAGTTCAAAAAATTCTCAACTGAGGAAAACCAAATAAAATTCTCAAGGTCAATTTATACAGACCACAAAAAAATGCGATGCACATTTATTTGAATTGCGATGCGATGTATGTCATTTATGAATAGTCTCAAAGTGAAGAAAGGTATATGTTCTGCGGGTGGTATATGTTCTGCAAGCTCAGCATCCCGCCCGGCGCCTCCCTCCCGTGCCGCCCAGAAATCTAGTTGGTGAGAGCCGTGGTGAACGGGGTCGTGGCAAACCCGATACGCTTGTTGCCCGTGTCGTAGACCGAGTAGAATCCGCTCGAGGAACGCGTAGCCGTTGATGACATCGAACTCGGCCTCACCCGAGTTGGCGCCCAAGTCGGTGACAACGAGGTAGATGTAGCTCGCGGAGCCGCCGATGGCGGTGTTCAGAGACCGCGGCCAGATCTGCGCGTTGGGGGTCAGGGCGTAGGTGACACCGCCTGCATTCGAGCAGTTAGACTTCAGTAGGTCAACGGAGAAGGGAAGGACGCACTGATGACAAAGTTGAGGTTTTGGAGCGCGGCGTACTGGGCCGCCGTGATCGTGAGCAGGCCGGTGCTGGCGTCGAGGACAGCGCCGGTGGCGTACTTGTACTTGTCGAACGCTGCGAACCAGAGTCAGCAAAACTGATCGGCAGCAGAAAGAAAACAATGTACCAGTCGGTGGCGAGGTGGATGAGGGTGCTGCCGGTGTCGACAATGCCGGCGGTCGAGGCGAGAATGCTGGTAGTGCCGTCTATCGCGATTGAAATGAGACACGAAGAACATGCATCCTCAAAAAGCAAACGTACAGCTGATTGACTGGTCGATAGCCCAGTACTCCAAGGCGGCCGCGGTCGAGGTGAGGGCGGTATAATTAATCTCACCGGTGAACTTGGTTCTGTCAGGTCCACCGAATGCGATCGAGCCGTGGGTGTCCTCTTCAGTGGTGGTAGGGTTGAAGGAAATGCCGAAAAGGTTACTGGTGATTGTGCCCTGGCTGAAGAGGTTGTCCGTGATGGTGGGGATGAGCTGGCCAGTCGAGAGAGTGTCCGAGGTGAGGCCGACGGGGCCAATTCTGTTGAACTGTGTCAGACGGAATCGGTATTTATAACAAGGATAAGCGCACCCCAAAACTCCGTCGACCCCATGGAGGCCGGCCGAGTACGAAGCGACACCGATGGATTGCTTGGGGATGACGAGGCCGGGGGCGAGAGTGAGCTGGTCGGTGTACTGGGTGCCTAAGAATGGAACAATCAGCGAGGAACAGGTAAACTCCCGAATGTTAACGTACCCGAGAACCAACCAGAGCCGTAGCTGACAGACTGGAGAAGAAGAAGAGTTATTCGACAGCATTTTCGACGTCAAGCATACTTACGACACTATCGGTCGTCTGGGTCGATGTCTCGGTCACCACATATTTCTTGCCGGCTCCGACCCATGTGTTGGATGAACCCTGCACGTCCGAGTCAGCACTGAAATAGATCGCAGGAGAGAGAAAGAGATTTACCGTGTCGATGAGAAGGTCAGTAGGACGTCGCGGGGCTGCCCACGCCAATGGTGGCCTTTGTGTTGAGTGTCCTGTCAGAGCCGTTGGAATTGTTGGGTAGAAGTCACGAACAATGTAGTTGACAGCCTGGTTGACCACAGGCTCTGAGATGGCGTCCCGGGCGTTGGGGCCGTTCTTCACGGTGCTACGGTTCTTGAAGGCGTTGATGCGAGCCAAATCGCTCTGCACGACAGAACACCCGGTGAAGTTGAAACGACGGGAGATGTCGAGAGTGATGGGGTTCTCATTGACGAGGATGGGTCCCGCAGCGACGCGGAGCGCGAGCAGGATGGCAGGGAGCAAGGTGAACGAGAGTTGGACCATGGTAAAGACTGTGAGAGGTAAACGGGAGAGGTAAACGGGAGTGAACCGATACCGTTGAGTATTTCGATGAAAGGCTTTATAGTACTTTTCTCCCGAGTCTGAAAATCGTCGTCGGATATAGGGTCGAAAAGTTTTTTTAACCCTGGCCAGACCCCTTCTCCCCTCCTTCCATATTGATTGAGGGAAGCCGATCGCAACAAAAATTGAGTCTATTGCGACCTATTGCGACTTGGTGCGAGAGAGGCATAACGACATTTCGAGTGTTCATTTTACAAGCGTTTAACGTTCAGCTCGGGATCCGCGTTCCAAGTGTTCATTTTTTAACATTCCAAGTGTTGAAAAACGAACACTTGGAATTCTTTCATAAAAAGCGGCCCGTATGGAGCTGAAGAAGATGCACAATTTCACTTGGGATGGATTGTGCAGATCATTTGGCTTCCCTGCCGTTCAGGAGCACGGCTGCTGTCCGTCTGCGGATACTGCACGATCCTACTCGAGTGTTGCATGCGCGCGAACGATGTCATAGAACGGCTTCCGGGTATCGGCGGGAAAACCAAACGAGTAGTCCGATGAATTGATAGTTAAGTTCCTCGACTTCCAAGAGTTAGATGTGTATTTTGAGATTGGTTGTGTAATGAAAAGGGTGACCCTGTCTTCTTTTAAGCTACCATTAGAAGCTGTTTCTATGACCCTGAGGCAACGTGGTGCTTTCGCTAACGTTGGACCCACGTTGTGTTTGTCGCTTTGGATTTACTCGATGCATATGGGTTGGATCCGGATCGGCGTTGAACTTCAAGTTCAAGCTAACTTGAAAAGTTCTCGACTATATTCTGGTGAAGGCCGTTCAAAACATGAATAATACGATGAACATTCATTTGAATTGCGATGCGATGCACAACTTGTACATCTTCCCAAAGAAGTACAACAAAAGTTAGGTATATATTCCGTGGGCTCAGCATGCCGCAGAACACCGACCCCGTGCCGCACTCTAGTTGGTGGTGGCGGTGGTGAACGGGGTGGTGGCAAACCCGATGCGCTTGTTGCCCGTGTCGAAGACCGAGTAGAACCGCTCGAGGAACGCGTATCCGTTGATGAAGTCGAGGCCCTGGCCCGAGTTGGAGCCCCAGTCGGCGACGACGAGGTAGATGCTGCTCGCGGACCCGCCAATGGCGGTGTTCAAGGAACGCGGCCAGATCTGTGCGTTGGGGGTCAGGGCGTAGGTGACACCGCCGAATGACAAAGTTGAGGTTCTGCAGGGCAGCGAACTGGGTGGCGGTGATGCGGAGCAGGCCGGTGTTAGCGTCAGCGACACCGCCGGTAGCGCTCTTGTACTTGGTGAACCCGTTGGTGGCGAGGTAGATGAGGGTGGTGCCGGTGTCGACAATACCGGCGGTCGAGGTGAGAATGCTGGTTGAGCCGTCTATCGCGATTTAAATTAAATGCGTCATGTCGAACAAGCACCCTCCCCAAAAAACTATTGAACGTACAGGTCACCGACTGGTTGATGCCCCAGTACTCCGACGCAGGAGAGGTCGAGGTGACGGCGGTGAACGCAATCGATCCGGTGAACTTGGTGCTGTCAGTTCCACCGAACGCGAGCGAGCCGTTGACGTCGTCCTCAGTGGTGGTGGGCTCGAAGGAGATGCCGACGACGTTTCCGGTGATCGTGCCCTGGCTGAAAAGGTTGTCCGTGACGGTGGGGACGAGCTGGCCGGTCGAGAGGGTGCCCGAGGTGAAGATCGACGGGGCCAATTCTGTTGAATTGTGTCAGACGGAATCGGGATTTGAAATTGTGACAAGCGACAATCTCACCCGAGGATTCCGTCAGTTCCAGAGAAGCCGCTCGAGGTGGAAGCGACACCGATGGATTGCTTGGGGATGACGAGTCCAGGTGCGAGGGTGACCTGGTCGGTGAACTCGGTTCCCGAGAAGGAACCAGAACCGTAGCTGACGGACTGAAGAAGAAAAGTTATTCAACAGTATTTTCGACATCAAGCAGACTAACTTACGACACGTGCGGTCGTCTTGGTCGAAGTAGAGGTCACCACATACTTCTTGGTGGCTCCGACCCAGGTGTTGGACGAACCCTGTGCGTCCCAGTCAGCAGGGTTGAAATCAATTGCAGGAAAGAGAGAGAGAATTACCGTGTCGACAATGAGGTCGTAAGTCGTCGCGGGGCTGCCGACACCGACGCTAGCCTTGTGTCGAATGTCAGCGATCAAAATTGTTGGGTGGTAAAAGCTACGAACAATGTATGTCACAACCTAGTTTAATCGAACGAGGCACGAGTTCAGAATCGATACTATCGCGGCTGTCAAGAGAGACTGAACCTGGTTGTCCACAGGCTCCGAGATGACGGCCCGGGCGTCACGCCCGCTCTTGGCAGCGCTGCGGTTCTTGACCGAGTTGATGCGCGCCAGGTCGCTCTGCACGACGGAGCCCCCGGTGAAGTTGAAACGACGGGAGATGTCGAGGGTGATGACGCTCTCATCGACGAGGACGGGTCCCGCAGCGACGCGGAGCGCAAGCAGGATGGCAGGGAGCAGGGTGAACGAGAGCTGGACCATGGTGAAGAGTTGGTGAGAGGTAAACTGGAGTGAACCCGTACCGTTGAGTATTTCGATGGAAGGCTTTATAGTACTTTCCCCCTGAGTCTGAAATCCTGTACAGCTCGTGGTTGCAGGTCTATTTTTACCGCGCTATCAACCGAGAACGCAGAGTCGCCAAGTGTCCACGATGATTGAGGGCAGCCGACATAGCAAAAGAATTGAGTCTATTGCGACCTATTGCGACTTGGAGGGAGAGAAGCATAGCGACATTTCGAAGATCAAAGATTCGAGCTTCGGAAGCGGACCCAGATCAAGGTTGCTCAGTACTCCTAGGTGTACCCAGTTGTGCGTCCATGATGGGAGACGGTATAGGCATGTGGTTCCCTAGCCAATCGCAGCGCCGGCGGAACTATTTGCACTTCGCGTCATAAGTGTTGAATCGTTCGACTTGATGCAAATTGCGGGCAGCCAAACGCCGGGATATGTTGCGTTCGCGAGGACCAGTGACCCAGTCCTCATATTTGTGCTTGATGGCTCGGAATAACGTCTCGCTTCCGACGGAATTCAGCACATGGACTAGACTCGATACCAGGGCTCGCCGCAGGGTTTTGATGATAGTCGATCAAAGCTGATGCTTCGCCGTCAGGTCTGATCGACTCATCATCAAACCATCCCCCGGCGAATCCGACTGGTTTACGAGTCTACACATGGACGTTGAATACGCTTTGCATCCATCATATCAGATTCAGATATCGTTCTGAATCGGTTATTGGGTATCGTCGAGCTGCTGCAGATAAGCCTTTGGAGGCGCATCGTCAGTAGAGCGCGTGAAGGATGTCTAGCATGGTGGTTGTAATGAAGCGATATGATGATATTATTATATTATCCGATATCCGGCAAGTTCCGGAGGTAAACAAACCCAAATATCCACTCCTCCTACCTCGTACCACCATCTTCTACAACTTGTTTTCATTCTTTGGGCTGGATGAGTTGGTCTCTGTGTCTCACAACGAACAACCTGTATTTCACGGGTGGGCCTGCCTCGGTGAGCTCAAGGTTCTGCCGCTTGTTGACCAGAAGCTCGCGTGATATCACGCGATCGGTCATTATTCTCTGTAAGGCAGTGTAAGCGCCCTCATCCACCGATTCTCAACGATGTCCTCGCCCAACTTCTCGTCCGTCCCCGTCCTCGACTACTCCCAGACGCGCTCGGATGCGCTGAAGCCTCAGTTCATCCACGAGCTGCAGCATGCCCTGATCAATGTCGGTTTCCTCTACCTCTCAAATGTGCCCATCGAGACAGACCGCCTCGTGGAATACATCCCGCGTCTCTTCGCGCTACCCCAGGAGTCCAAGGACAAGATCAGTATGGTCAACAGCAAGCATTTCCTAGGATACAGCAAACTCGGAGCCGAGTTCACCAAAGGGCAGACGGACTGGCGCGAGCAGTTCGATATCGCCACCCCGCATGTGTGTCGCGCGGTCGAGGGGCGCGGGGACCCGGACTACTGGAGTCTGTGGGGTCCCTCGCAGGTAGATCTATCTTTGCAGTCTGCGACGATCCCGCTCTAACCCCATCCCAGTGGCCCGACGAGGCCCTCCTGCCTGGATTCAAGCCCACCATGGAGAAGTACCTCTTGGAAGTGCAGGAACTCAGCTATGAGTTCATCGGTCTTCTCGCTGAGGCGTTTGGTCCTGCCCGCCGATACCTTGAAGCAGTTCTACGATACCGCCGAGCTCATGCAGCACCGGGGCAAGATCGTGCAGTATCCGCAGACGGAAAGTGAAAGCCAGGGCGTCGGCCCGCACTACGACGCGGGCTTCCTTACCTTCGTGCGTCTTCCCCTCCGTGAATTTGTTTCCCCGGGCTGAACGATACTTCCTCTCAGCTCCTCCAAGCTTCGGACCACAAGGGTCTGCAGGTCCAGAATCTCTCTGGAGATTGGATCGACGTCCCGCCCATCCCCGGCACCTTCGTCGTGAACATCGGCCGCGGTCCGTACATATATGCGTATATGTACATTCTGCCGCGTTTTCTTATCAATTTTCAGCTTTGGAATTCGCGACACAGGGCCTCGCCCGCGCAACGTCACACCGCGTCCTCTCGCCGACGGGCGGCGGTGGCCCCCGCTACTCTGTCCCCTTCTTCCAGAACATCGGTCTCTGACGTGAAGCTCACCGAACACGTTCTCAATTGTAGTGTCTCTCTCCAACTTCCGTGGAGAATTTGACTTAGGCTAACCAAATCCCCCAGTCCCGCCAGAGATCCTCAAACTCCGGGATGCGCGCGGCACCGTCGGCGCTACGGACTGTGAGCATTTCCCCTCCCCTTTCTTACTTCCTTGAGCCCAACTTCTGACTGAATGCGTCCGTCTATCTAGCGGTCAACTTCACAGGAATTCGACCGCGAGCCGTCGGGCCGCGTCAATCTCATCGGGCGAGTCAAGTGCGTCTTTTTTCTTTTACTTTCCTTCGCGCGCATCACAATGCGCGACTGTGCGATCCTATGCCAACATCCCCCATCCCATGTACTCTAGAAGTCACCCGGACGTCGCCGAGCGGCACTACCCCGCGCTCTTCAAGCAGGTGTTCCCCAACGGCGTTCCTGCGCAGGTCAGCGCGTATTGAGCGTACGGTATACTTGGGCGTATCCATACGT
Source organism: Mycena olivaceomarginata (assembly GCA_029378375.1). Lineage (NCBI taxonomy): Eukaryota > Fungi > Basidiomycota > Agaricomycetes > Agaricales > Mycenaceae > Mycena > Mycena olivaceomarginata. The sequence goes on along the minus strand of JARKIC010000935.1, from coordinate 60,419 downwards.
CGTGAAAAACGTCGCAATATTTCTGAATACGTATCACTACACACATGTACCAATCAATCTACTCCACAAACTTGCGCTGGCTGAGACCCGATATCGCGCGCATAGAGCACGTAGATGAGCTTCGAGACTTATGAGCTCGCGACATCAAGCTCCGCCGAAAACATGCTTTCAATAAAAAATTACGAGGCCAGATTACAGAACAAGAGTACAGAATATAAAGTATCAACCAAGGAGACAAACATGCTCCCTCCGGATGTTCATCCTCCGAAGTAGAGTCGGGTGCCAGCAGAGCCTTCACGCTTTCAAATCCCACCGGGGGATCACCATTCCAGTTGTTTTGAAAAATGAGGGTATCCTCGGTGGTGGGAAACAGAACAAGCGCGATGTGTGGCTGGTCTGACATTCTCGCAGTAACATGGCGGTCGCCGGTGTACTGCCGCGGCATTAAGTCGAAGAGTGCCCGGACCTGGCCCGCGATGTCCTCGCCCCACACCAGTGGACCCAAAGTTAAACTGACCGTCTCGAGTTCGTCGTAGATAGGTGGGGCTGCCGCAGGGGCCACGGGAATGCCGGCAGTGGGTTCTCTGTTCGACAGGAATTCATCATACTGGTTCCAATCGTAAACAGGTATTCAAGAGGGACAAAGAGGGGTTGCGTACCTTCATGGTATATGGAACAATTCGATTCTATGTGTCCAAATGATTCAATGCGTGGTACGAGGCTGAAGACTTGCCAAACACACCTGGAGATACTCGGAAACCGAGTTTCGAAGTCGACTACACGCATGTAGAGACCACGATATTTTCGTACTTGTTTGCGTACCACCATAGGTGGGAGCGGAGAGTAACGTGTTTAACGACATCGCGGAGGTTATGTTTCTCCCCAGAAGGGAAGCAGGAACGAAGTTCAGCGTTATCGCTGGAAGCGACCAAAATTTTGTTAAGGTCGACGATTTGGTCCAATGACTTGTAACACATAGAGATGAGCCAAGCCATACATGCCCGCTGCAAGCCGAGACTTACTGAAGCCGAGACTTACTGGGCATGTTTGTATTCAAGAGGAGCTGTGTTGGTGACGTCGCCACTGCAAGTCAAAAGCCGCTCTGTATCCTTCAAGATGTGCAGTGCCTTCTTCAAAGTGTACGAAGTTACAATGTCGATAGCCTCAGGTACGGTGGGAGGGTCGACACCGATATGCTCTCTGTCGGAGACCCTGACAAGATCGGGGAGGGGAATTTTCATGTGGTCTGCGACGGAGACAATCGTAGACACCATTGAGGCGGGAGCTAAGCGGAGAAGTACACAAAAGGAATTGTGCCGATATAAGGCATCTATAAATCTTGTAAAAAATCCATCCACTGCGAATCGTGCGGTGTGTCTAGTGAAAATGGGTTGAGGCTGTCCGATTCCGTGACGCTGCCAGGAACCGAAGCCCAAGAACGAGGATCAAGAACCGCAGGCGGACGTGCGCCGAGCTCGAAGAGCGACACTCCCGCAAGCTCGATAGGCACATGCTCCGACGGTGCTTGCCAGCCGTAACCGCCCTCGCCCGTTTCGAAATCCAGCCGCGCCGAGGCGGAGGAAAAGTACTCGACGAGCGTGGGGCTGAGAGTCCCATGCCCGCGCCTCAGGCCGTTACCCTCATCTAACCTACTCTCCATCAAAGTTGCGTCCGGTCCTGGGAGTACGGCGGCTGGGTATATATTCGGCACCAATGGAACACAGCGGTCGCGTGCGAGGATAGTCTGCGCGACGATGCGCGCGCGCCCCGCGAGCACGTCCAGCGTTGCGTCTGTGTCTGCATCAGCGGGATCAAGCCCACCGGGCCCGGCGGAATGCGAATGCTTTGTGTACGCCGCCATGGCTTTGGCGCGCAGTTTATGGAGGACTTTCTTTGAAGGTGCAAAAAGGTATAATATGCTGATCAGCAATCAATCGTCCGAGTCCGGCACCGGAAGGCGGAGGCCAGGACAAGAGAGCACATACCAAGGCCCCACGGGCGCGGTAGGACGTCGCGGCGCCGCCTTCGAAGAGGTCGATGGCGACAAAGAGCTCGAGGAGCGCTCGGGGTGCGTAATGGCCCTGTGGGGCTTTCGCTGCAATCGCGCCGACGATCATCTGTGTGATTTTCGATGGTTGCAGTATGTCAGCTCGTGGAAGATCAAGCAGGGGAGAGCGGCACTACTGACTGCGGCGTTGAACACTGTGGGGTGGGTGCAAGTTCAGTACGGAGTATGGAGCTGACCAGGATATAATGGGTGACATACGGGTCTTCCAGGTCGGCCACCAGCGCGAAAACAGCTGCGAGTGGCGTCTAAAATTGTCGATATTCTCGCGGATGATTTCTGAAGCATAGCGGTATGCCGAAAGATAGGACGTTGCGCGCGATGTGTAATATGGGTCCTCCGGATTCTCGCACATGGCGCTGACAAAAGCATGGTTGTGGATGTAAACCAGCACTAGAGCAGAGAAAGATGCATTAGTCGGCAGCACACGTCGTAACTCAGCTGCGGCGGACGGCGGACGCAACTGATCATGCAGGTTTCGCGAATCGCCCGGCGCTGGAAGTATATGGCGGGAGAGCTCCGGTTGTCCTCCGGGGTTGGATTTGTGCACATAGCAGAATGCATGAACTTGCGGATTCTCTGGTCCAGCTCGATGATCACGTCATAGCTGGGAGCTTGCACCGACAAGTACGTTTCCAATATTGGGGCTGCAATCTTCGCAACACGTCGACACGGCGGATGAATATAGACCTGCTACGACCCACCTGTTTGATGAACTGCCAGCGGCGGTGGTAAACTAGAATATGTTCAGTCGGAAGATAGGAAGGAAGGGATAGCACATACATCCAGGTAGGATACCCCCTGCGTCATCCATAGATTGCTCTTCGTCGAGTGGGAATGGACAACTGATAGTCGTGAGGTACGTGCCGGTGGGGCGTCCTACCGCAAGACTTTGTAGAGTCTCGATCGCATAGGTCTCCCAGAATAGAGCCTGCATGAAAAAATAAGGACAGATGGTCGAGCGCAGAAGAAGCCATCGCACGCGATGCCGCTGAATTTGTTTCGAAGTCACTCCCGGTTGGGCCCGTCCAGTGTCTATTAGGTATGTTGAGGACGTCCTGCTCGTCAAGTGGAGAAAAACATACGTAGGCCCATCTGTATATGTATTTAAGGACCGGGCTTATCTCAGGTGCAGATCAACGTACGGTTTTGCAGAGGTTCGAAGCAAGAGAGATGACAGACCAGGCGCCAGCCATAGAGAACCTGGGCCCGCCGTGCGAGTAGAAAATAGAGACCAGCACTAATGCCTGCACCGTAGACGTGGAGGGATTCTCGAATACGGAGAGCACGGACAGCGCTGCCCGACAGAAGTCGAAATAGTGTCCAGATTCGGCGTTGTACGGAGGCAGGCTGAGGTCGACGAGAGCGCCGAGAGCGAAGACACCATAGATGACAGCAAGCTGGTGAACGGAATACGTCCGTGGAAGCGCAGCACTACTACCGTTGGGGCTGGTCCCATACACCAAGTATAGGAGCTCCAAGAGCTCATCGCGCATGATAGGTGTCCCACTCCAGCACCCGTTTTCGAAATACAGATCAACCAGTGCCCATGCGCGCGATTTTTCTGGAAGGTGTGCCAGGAGCTCTACGACAGCGTGGTCCGGATCCCATGCAGTTGTATCGCGGAAACCGAGTGGAAAGGAGTGGGTCATGGCCGTGAAAGTGGGAAGAACCTCTTCAACATCAGGATCATTAGAAACTTCGGCCTACTCGCGGATGAGTACACAGAAACAAACCCACAGACTCTACTGACCGAGAGGAGCGCCTGAAGGATATGAGAGCGGAGCATTGAACCAAAGCCGGTTACACACCTCTGTTCCGGCCGAGGGGCCGTAGTACTGGGCATCGCCTGTATCATTAATGCTGAGCGCACCGAGGCTGTCGGCAAGTTGCTCGGCAGCAGGATCTTTGTCCGCAGGTGATACACCGAGATAGGGGCAGACGTCCAGATGATAATTGCTGGCGCGTGTGATGGCGGTCTCCAGTTCCTTCATGCGCGCCTCCATATCGGAGAACATGCGTCTCAAACGTGATGTCTCCGTTGGTACAGTTCTGGGTGCTTTCTGAGTCAAAAAAAGTACAGTCGCGTCGATGCCAATGTACCTTCTTCCGCGGCCAGTGGGGAGGTAGGTGCCTAGTTCGAATAAGAAGAACTGAATCAGTATTCTACCTATAGACGTCGAACCTACCATTGGGGCAGGTGTCCCCGCAACCCCGTCGAACTAAAAAGGTAAGTATGAAAAGGGAAAATACAGAGTGTGGATAATATTACCGCACGACGCGCAAGGTATCATTTTGTCACATTTGAGCTTCAATCTAGTCGAGATTTAAGAACGATTAGAGATGGATCGCTAAGCCGCTCTACCTTTTGCATTCTGCGCAAGGGGCCTGGAGAATCCGCGATCAAATGCTCAGCGTCATCGATGGATCATTAAACACACCTTTCCAGAGGTTCGTCTGATATCGAGAGTCTCCTGCTGCGAAAGAGCCTGGGCCAACGGATGTGGTGTCATGGTGCAACAACTTGAAGGTCAAACGAGCACAGTCACGGTGTCATGAACGTTTCGAAAGAAGCCTGGTTTGTCAGCTGGCAACTGCCAATCACTGATCTTTCACACGACCTCCTTTCGCTACGCCCATATGAGCTCTGACGAGTTCCCGACGAGATTGTTTCTGAAATTCTTAGTCCTCTACTCAAACACTCTGACGAGGTATTCTGTGATCAGTCGGAAAAACCTCTTCTCGACCCCGACCACTCTGCATCGAGATACCTCCTCGTCTGCAAATCATGGCCTCCGCGTGTCGACGCCGCTCTTGTATAGTGTTGTAATCCTCCGCACCACCGCGCAGGCAGAGGCACTCCAGTCAGTCCTGAAAACCAACAAAGAATTCGAGCTATTCATCCAGAAGCTGCGCGTCGAGGGCGGTTTTGGCAATGCCCTCTTACCGGATGGGTGACTTTCGCTGATGTCTTCCCAAAGTGAGTGGACCCTCATTTCACCGAAAAGAAAATCAAATTGTCTTCCAGAAAGTTAAAACCAACACCCAAACATCCCTGGCCATCAAAATATCACAGAAAAATTCCAACCTTGGCTGGAAGGTTGGGGCTTGAAACCGGAGAGTCACTGGGAAACTCCGACCTGAGCTACGATGCGGCTTGAGAGAGTATAAAATAGATTTTATAAATATTCGTGTCATCTCAGGTCGTGTACCTGAACGTCAGACTCCTATTTCCCTTCTTCTCCGCTTGACTATCCTCTTCGAGCCTTTCTTGCTGGTTCGAAGCTGCGTATGCACGCTCATGCTTCTTGTTCAAGTGTCGGTAATAGTACTTCTGAACCACCCTAATTGCAATTGCAGTGATCATCGTCAGTCAAACTTGAACACTCAACTTGAACAACCGCGAGCGATGCGCTTACCACATGAGTATGGCAAAGATCGCGAACGCGATGTTTATTGAGTTTCCACGTTTGAAATCTGTGCACAATATTTATTAGCAGAAGCAGGTGGTAAACGGGATGGTGATCAAATACATGGCGCGTCGTCTGCCTGGTATATTTGCGATGCCCCTGCGATACGAGAAGCGAATTGAACCTGTTTAATAAGGTAGCAATGATGTGTGCTCACAGACTGCATAGATATTCGCCGCGAATATTATTGCGCCAGAAGCCACGGTGCGTTTGCCGACGCTGGCAGTGTTCTCCGACATCCATCCAATATTCAGAGGGTGATTGGACGGCCAGGAAGCCACGATTACTGCCCCGAAATATCTGATACAGTTAAGAGACCAATTCGAGGCGCACTGGAGCGAGTGAAGAGGCTTACTTTACGCCACGGCTGGCCTTGTCGGGCATGGCACGAAGAATGATCCAGCCGACGAGCTGCCATGCCGCTGTTGTATTTATTCGGGTGTTGAACACAAAATAATGAATTGAAGCGAAGGCTTACAGCCGAATGCGCCGTGGAAACCACGCTCTCGCACTTTATCGGAGTGCCAGATGACAATGACCATGATTATACATTGGAGAACGTATGGCGGGGCGGTCAATGCATTTGACACAAAGACGTTGAAGTGGAAGGACTTGATGACAGTCGGAAGATCTAGGTGCCATGAGTCGTATGGACATCAATCTTTTCCTTTAGTTAACTTACAGGTTCCCAGTGGGCTCGTTGGCGTTAGAGTGAGGTTTGCCAACAGCAGATGGCCCCATAGCCCAAGGTCGGTTGCTGCGTCTTTGAAATCCGCGCGCGTAACTCGTTTCCTGCACGCAATCATTATTTAAAGGGTGTCAGTGTCAAGTTTAAATCACTTACTCGTATTCGCGTTTCGACTGGTCGTCTTGGATTACACGCGTAACAGCGATCTGAACTTGGAGAGGCGTGAACCAGGGTTTGAATCCCCTCAGCCCGCCTTGGGTGCTGGCGACGTTTCTTGGGAGATAAAACCTGCAGGAAGGTTAACACGGCCTCGACCAGGAGGTGTGCACTGGGATAATTACCAAATGATCACAGAGACCAAGACTGTAATGATTCCGTCCTGGTTATCAGTGTCAGTACATCCGATGACTTTACTTTGCAAAAATCAGGCGCACTACAAGGAACAACCATTTCCATCCTTCCAAACCCGACCTTCCGCCCAATTGGAGTAGTCCACTTGCCATGAGTCCACTGACCGCACTTGCAATCGCCTACATACATGAATTAAAAGGTAAGTTCATGGGTGAGAAGAACACGCACCTGAACTCCCCAGAACCACCCTAGTCTCGTCGAAAGCTCAGTGCTCTTATAGAATCCCCCAAGATAGATCAAAGTGGCGGGTATGACGCCGCCTTCAGTGACAGCGATGACTGATGACAAAATCAGCTCGAACATTGACGACTGCAAGATGGCCGGCTTACAGACTCGAACGGTTAGATATCCGGCTTTGTCCTTGATTAATGCGTGGGACATAGTGACCAGACCCCATGCGAACATGAGGATGGGAATCCCTGAGGAAGAAATGCGTAATTTTTCCAAATTTTCACAGTTACACCCACATCTGGCTGGACCGACGATCTTTGCCATCACCGCTCCCGAGCTGATTTGTTTCCGTCAAGGAGCGGATGGGATTTGGACGAGAGGCGTTCTTACAAACAAAATATTGAGAACACGACGGCGTAGATCGCGGTACCCGTGTTCACAGTGTTGATGGTAAAGCCCAAGTTCGCCGGCAGGTTGTCCGAGATGGCATTCGAGTGGTTCGTCCGGTCCATGTTCAGGACAAACGTTGTCAGAAGAATCCACGGGAATAGGCGCGTATCCAGGATTCGCACGACCTGCGCTTCCTCTTCCACGGAGTAGACCAAGTCCTTAACATAGGTAGGGGGCTCATTGCCGACCGTTTGCGTGGCTGTTTCCGTGTTGGTCCAGGCGTCGACTTTCGAGTCGGGCTCGTTGTCTGGCTTGAATTGTGCCATGGGAAGGTTGTGTGTGCAGTGGGAGCGCGCGAGTTTGATTCGAGATAAAGAAGCATTTATATATATAAAGGGAACCAAGTTCACCATCTCTTGAGAAAATGGCGCAATGTCGGGTGCGCATTGGGTGCATATCGAGCCATCGTAGCATGCAAATGTGTTGCTTCTGCGTATAATACCATTAACCTGGTTGGGACAGCAGACTATACAAGTCGGTACCTAGGGATAGAGCGCGCGGGATGAGTTCGAAATTAGAACGTGATTCATCAGAAGCCGAATGATGGCCGTGACACACGTGGACAAGAGTACTGTATCATTTTGACCAAATGTTCAAGTGACGGGTGAGAGGGTTGTGAACTGACCTCGGTGACGGTGAACGCGTGATTTTAGGGCTCAAAATAGGTAAAAAAACACAAAAATTTTGACTCCGGCAAATGCCAGACTTCCATTTATGGTAATTTTATCATGATTGCCGAGAAATGAACAGTGAACATTTGTGGTGACAGATGACACCCAGTGAACATTTGGTCAAAATGATACAGTATATATGATCTTAGAGGAGTGGGACTTGCACAGTCCCACTCCTGCCCATTGTCACAGTGGGACTCAAGGGGGGTTCAACTTTCGAAAAAGGAGGTAGGGTCGAATTTTTGTTTTCAATCCTTAGTGGACCCCCCCTCCACCCCTCTCCTTCCATTTATGGAAGGAGTTTCTCGATCTCCGAATGTGTCAGACGTGCAATATTCCACAAATGATGACTAGTCTCTGTTACAGACCAGAAACGGATTACGATCAAGATGTATCCGTATATGGTCTGTTAGGAATCATGACCCCATCAGGAAGACATGGACTGATTTTTGAACACCGTGTTGCGGCGCATACAGCTCAACAATAAATCCAAAAATATTTGAGGGCATAGAAAACTCGGAAAGAGTGGGAGCTCTCCCTTACGGCCAAGCAGCCCGTCCAGTTCCCACAATGATATGTGATCAACTTGTTGAGGCAAAATTTTTAATCAAATTTCAGGCTGATCTCATATTGAGATATCGGCTGTGTGAATGGCTTGACTTTCGCAGCACAAAATGATTATATGGAGCTTCTATATACGTGTAAATATTTTCTGATTTATTCAGTTCCTACTGGCTGTGGTATGAAGGAAGGAACGGCTAGCAGCATACCCACCATATTGCGTAATCAGTCGGTGTCTTCCTGAGAGGGGCCTGATTGCTATAAGACTAAATGATGACCCATTACAGTTGAATCACCGCTCGGGGATGTGTTGCTTGTTGGGGAAGACACCAACGACACATTGTTTTCCACCACTAGGTGGCAGGGTGATATATCAATGGCTCTCCTGGTAGATCGGTGCTGATATATCTATTGCTCACATTGGTAGATCTGTCTGATGTATCACCTGAGAGACGTAAACCTTTGGGGTAGTGCCAGCCGGTTGCAATCAATATCACAGCTTTTCTTGACCTCGCCGTTGTCATCGACGTCCAGCGTGTCTCGCACTATTTGACAAAATCTTCAGGGGGTGGGATGACAAATATCCCAATGAGGGAAGATGTGGCAGGAAGGTGCAGTGCGACGCCCGGCACATTTCTGGCTCAATTGCGCTGAAAATTGAGGGGGACATGCATTTGATATGGAGTGAATGTATTATGTACACATCTTACGCAGAAGGGATAGAAAATAATTAATATTCTGAATTTACATACTCACCATATGCGCCGGGTCCACAGTTTGGAGCCACAGCAACGATCTGTTGGGGGCCATCACCTTCATTCGCACCACCCACTGTCCTGGCTGCACGCACATAGGCGTGCAATGGCACCCAGAATCCAATGGTGCATCCAACAACTGCCTTCTCATACCTCTCTTTGTCCTCCCTCCCTGCCTTCGACGGGGAAAAATCCCCCGCAAACACCACGTCTGCGGCCCACCTGCACACCCCGCCCCCACCTGCCCTGTCTCATGCAGCTCACCGTCCACTTGGCGACGGTGCAGTCTACCCACTGGCTCAGCAGCGCTGCGGGCAGCTTAAGTAGACACACTATGTAGCGCTGAAACGCTGACTATGGGGCTGGCGGCGAAGTAACCACAACACAAACCTTGTAAATGAATACGCGGTTCGATAATGCGACTACAACAACTCAAACACTATAGTCCTCGTGCAAGTTCGGGGTTCCAATCCAGTATAGATTGTGGCAATTTGAACTTTAGTTCTCTTTGGGAAGCAAGACTTTACAGGTCTACAAGTCGTATAGATAAAACTTGCTCGAATCCGTTCTAGGCGCAATCACGATAGACAGACGAGATTTTATGTTCAACGGTTTTGTATGATGTGGGTCTAGGTTTGGAGGTAGTACTCCGATGCATAAAGCAAGTGATTCTTATGAATCCCGATTCCAAATAGTATCCGCGATTGCTAATCCTTGCGAGATTACAACCAATTGTCAAGTCCGATCTGTTTCCTTATATTCCACGTGTCCGTTCCGTTTATCCAATATGTCCACGCGTCGTTTATAAAGATCCAAATCCAACACAGATAATATTCAAACAGGGAAAACAAATGAAACTTGGTATAGCTTCTGGGTGTCTCCGAATGAACGACTACTCTACCGGTTAAGCGTGAAGTCTAGTAACTTCGTGTCCAACAGGTGGGGTGAGATTCACTGGTGTTCCTCCCATAACCATCCACTTAAATACGTTACAGGATTCTAAATATAACGAGACTGATACAAATGAGCAATAGGGTTCAGGGTATATGACTAGTGGTATGGCCGCTAGCCGATGAACTCCTGTCAGATATCAAGTGATTAGTAAAATTGAGAGAGATTTATAAGAAACATCAACAAGCCGAGCTTAACAATGAGTCAAGATCTACATCGCTTAGAACGATTGTGATGGGATATTGTTGATATGTCAACTTTTAGCCGACTTCCTCGTCAGCACTCCGTTACCCTCCTTGGTAACCATCCGCTCAAATGGTTCCGCCTTGAACCGCTTAAGTGATTTGTCTGAAAATCGTGATAGCCGCCGCTTCCCAGTACCCGAGTATGGTTCTTAGTCATTTGTTAGATTGACCAAGTCCAGCCCTCTCTTGGCAGTTCTGGAGACGTCAGATGATGCCCAACAGTGATCCCTCTGGTTCAGAAGGATGTTCCCTCGTAATATGCCCTTAGTCAGGGATGTGCAGTAGCCCCAATCCGTTTCCAGGATGGTAAGGCACTTTCCGCAATTGCTCCATTAGCGACTTCCCACTTCAACCCTTTACCAGGATTGTTGTCCAGCACCCTTCTAATGGTTCGAGACACATTATATCCCTTTTAGCTAACTGCTCAGGCCAGCATTAGCCCTTGTGAGATGACGTCGTAATGTAGTGAAGTACATTATAGTATGTTGCAACTCGAGCAGATTTGAATAAATGCCCGGGTGCCCCAATACCAGGTCTGTCAGCGCTGCGCGGGCGAACCTGCATAGCACCACACACATGAACATATGTAAAGGTTGGACTTGGTCGATCTACTAATTGGCTAAGAAACCATACTCGGGTACTGGGAAGTGACGGCTATCACGGTTTTCAGACAAATCACTTAAGCGGTTCAAGGCAGAACCATTTGAGCGGATGGTTACCAAGGAGGGTAACAGAGCACTGACAAGGAGGTCAGCTAAAAGTTGACATATCAACAATATCCCATCACAATCGTTCTAAGCAATGTAGATCTTGACTCATTGTTAAGCTCGGCTCATTGATGTTTCTTATAAATCTCTCTCAATTTTACTAATCACTTGATATCTGACAGGAATTCATCAGCTAGCTGCCATACCACTAGTCATATACCCTGAACCCTACTGCACGTTTGTATGTTTGTATCTGTCTCATTTATATTTAGAATCCTGTAAAGTATTTAAGTGGATGGTTATGGGAGGAAAACCAGTGAATCTCACCCCACCTGTTGGACGCGAAGTTACTAGACTTCACGCTTAACCGGTTGAGTAGGCATTCATTCGGAGACACCCAGAAGCTATACCAAGTTTCATTTGTTTTCCCTGTTTGAATATTATCTGTGTTGGATTTGGATCTTTATAAACGACGCGTGGACATATTGGATAAACGGAACGGACACGTGGAATATAAGGAAACAGATCGGACTTGACAATTGGTTGTAATCTCGCAAGGATTAGCAATCGCGGATACTATTGAAATTGGGATTCATAAAGAATCACTTGTGCTACGCATTGGAGTACTATCTCCAAACCTAGACCCACATCATACAAAACTGTTGAACATAAAATCTTGTCTGTCTATCCGCGATTGCGCCTAGAACGGATTCGAGCAGTTTATCTATACGACTTGTAGATCTGTAAAGTCTTGCTTCCCAAAGAGAACTAAAGTTCAAATTGCCACAATCTATACTGGATTGGAACCCCGAACTTGCATGAGGACTATAGTGTTTGAGTTGCAAACCGCGTATTCATTTACAAGGTTGGTTTGTGGTTATTTCGCTGCCAGCCCCATAGTCAGTGTTTCAGTGGAAACTTACTTTTTCTCCTAGAAATTGATGGCATTTGGTTCACAGGAATTTAACTCAACTTCCATGAAATTAATCAACTTTTACTATGAAAAACAGGGTGGTATTGCATGAATGAGGACCACGAATTTCGCGTCAAAAATGCCCCAAATGGTAAACTTGCAACAGGCATTGCACTGGTTGGGAGATTCAAATTTTTCAGCACAATTTACGGTAAAAAATGTTGTTTGTTTTTCAGACATTTTTCACTGAAAAAATGGTGAAATTTTCAAACCTTTTTCACCCCTTTTCAACTTTCTTTCAAGTTTTTCACCTCAAACCGGAAAAGGGGTGAAAAAGGTTTGAAAATTTCACCATCTTTTCTGTGAAAAATGTCTGAAAAACAATAGGGGACTTCACGCTAGGACGCATTTTCACGTTTGTGAATATAAATATTCATCTGATGGGAACGATTATTTCTACAAAAGAAAAATATTCCACAAGCACGATTTAATCGTGCTTGTGGAATAAACATATTTTGTGCGATATATATGCTTCAATTTGCTTGAGTAAGCTGCCTGTCACCATCTTGATCATCGCCGCTCATGGCGAAGCGGTCGAAGGCTCCCAACTCCGAATCAATTGACGAGCTCGAGGCTCGTTTGGCGGACATGAAGAAAACCCAATCCGAAAAACGTCCTCGGGGGAGGCCCAAGGGGTCCAAGAACAAGCCTAAGGCTCCAAAGACCGGTACGGATGGCGACACGACAATCGACACACCCACCAACGCCAACGCCAAGGAGGCGATGCCTTCCAAGGAACCGAAACCGGCCAAGGAACCGAAATCTCTCAAAGCCAAGCCACAGGCGAAGCCACGAGGACGTCAAGCTTCCAAAGCGAAGGGCATCACCGAAGTTCCGTATGTGCTTCGTCTTCTTGCTTTTCTCACCTCACAACACACAGCTGGAAACTCGAGCATGAGCTGACAGGTAGCCTCCTCACCGCTATCGAGCTAAACGGCCCCCGTCGCCAAGCCTTCGGCTTCACCAAGGGTGATCTTGCCACCGCCGGCAACACCACGTCACAGACGCAAGATGCGCATTGCGAGCGTCTCGCCCTCAAGATTCTCGTTCACGATCCTTCTGGCCGCTGGCAAGACATAGATCCAAAGGACCTGGTCTCCACTGTTCGCAGCCGTATCGCCACGTATGTGTTTTCACATTTGTACTGTCACTTCAGTCTAATGCTTCACAGGCTTAAAACCGACTACCACAAGCACAAGAGGTCCCTCGGGGAGACAGGGTTTGGGATAGTGGTGGAGGACCGGGAGGAGGAGCTGTATGGAGACCCGCAAAACGTTTGGGGTGTGTCTTTGTTCGTCCGCTTCCAGTGAACATATTAATTCTTAATCCGCCACAGAGAAAATCCAGGAGGACTTCCCCTGGTTCAAGCGCATGCACGCCCTCCTAGACGGCAGCCCCGTTCACGACACCGATGCCTGCACCAATAGCAGCGACTCACTTGACACGAAACTCTTCGCGAGTGCTCTGGTACGTGTCTGTCACTTGCTCTCCCCAGCATGGTCGCTCAGCTCAGCCTGCTTATCTCCCTCTAGGACGCTGAGATGTCGCAGGACGACGGGAGCTCGATAATCGTCATCGATGACAACCTCGATGCCAGCTCTGCTGCTGACATTGATGTCGACTCTGACGACGACTCAGGAGCAGCATCAACGGCCAGGAAACCCACGATGAAGACCGAGAAGATGGCCGCCGCCTCTAAGCCCGCCGTCATCACGACACCAGTCCCCAAGCCGACCGTTGGCGCTGCTCCGAAGCGTAAACGCGAAACGATGCTTGATACGCTCAAAGACATCGTCGGGCGGGACCATCAGAGCAAGGTGGAGCTGCTCCAGATGTCGCACAAGGCCAAGCGCCAGCGAACCGAGATGGAACTCGAGCACAAGGCTGCGGAGGCGGAAAAAACGCGTGTGCACGAGCTCCAGAAGCTCCAGCTGCAAATTCAGCTGGCGCAGATCAACAAGGGGGCAGAGATGCCATCTATGCGCACCCTGAGCTCGTCCGAACGCAGCATGCCCTTTCGCACGGGCGACGCTTCTCCCTATGGGGCTGGGAACTTGTCCGGCTGCGCCACCCCGTACAGCACATCGAATGCCTCTGGTTTTGACAGCGGTGAGAGCTTGTTATCATCCCATGACTCTGGCAACGACATCGACCTATCGTTCCGCATGTACAACACCACCGACGCTACCTTTCCTCCCCTTCCGAGCACGTATCATTCCACCTAAAAACCCAGAACGAGACTACTTATCAACTCTCCCCTTCCACTTCGTCTGCTACCTAACCTACTTACTGCAAATACATCGGCGTCTCGCTCCACACTCCCTTGTTAATCATCGTACCTTACCTTACTTCGATCTAATCCGATATCATCGCTAGCTATTTTATCGTACATACACCATACACCTCACAGTACATACATATATTTCGTACCACTCGCTACTTTCAATCCTCCATACCACTCTCGTTACCATCCTCTGCATCCTGTTGGTCATAGAAATCAAACAACGCCTGCTTGAGCTTCTCCCTTTTTATTTGTGCTTCAAGCAACTCGATATCACGCGCGTCCGCCCTCACAATGCTGTCCATATCCGCATCGTCCTCGTCTGGAGCCCCGTTTGCTTGCCGATCCTCAGCCATGATACGCCTCCCTTCTTGAAAAAATATATCGAGCTCGAAGGCAGCTGCCATGTGCTCATGTTCAATACAAAAATTATGCACGACCATGCATGCAATAATCCACGTGGTTGCAAACAGCTGATGGTCCCTGTTGTCGATGCGCAATCGGAGGCCTTTCAAGGATGGAAATCGGCCCTTGAGATAGCCAACCGCGTGCTCTGAACGAATGCGGATTCCTGAGAGGGCGTAATTAAATTCAGGATTGCGGCCCTCATCCTTTTCCGGTCTGAGAACAAATTTGAGCAGATGGATGGGATGCACGATGTAAAATTAAATATACTTCTTGTATGGAGCAACAAGATATTTTTGAATTGGGTACGCCGAATCCGCCCAGCACCATTCATCATTCGGGAGCAGTGTCTCGTGCTCTCGTGGAATGCGCGTCTTCTTCCAAGCAGTTGCGTCATGTTGACTGCCAGGTAGCCCAACACCGTAGTCAACAATTCGCAGGTCAGGTGTATTAATAATCTCGAAGCAAGGTCAGCATGCAGGCAATGGAAACACGAAGAAACATCACACCTGAACATTCAAAGAGTAGTTCGATTTCCGATCGAACCAGCTGTTGCCAAAGTGGGCGGGGCGTGCATACAATGGCACCAGAGTCCCATCTACCATGACCCAGCCGTCCCTCCACTGAGGGCATGATCGATCCTGCTCTTCAACCCATGCTTTCGCAGCCTCCTTCGCCTCAGACCCATCCTCTGGCCACCGGATCGCAGAGCGGCGGAATTGATCTCGGCACAGTGCCAAGATGACACGGTTGGTGCACTTGGGGACCGTGCCGTAGCCAACACCAAAGAGGAGGGCCGTCAAGCGAATACTCGCACCATTACCAAAATGACCGAACCGATACAGAGTGATGGCAAGCTGGTGCTGAACAGGCAACTGTTCGGCGGTGTCAGAATTGTTGCTAAAGACAGTGTCATTCTCGATGCCTTCAAGCAGTTTGTCAAAGGCGGCCGGTGTGATGCGCAAGTAGTCTCGGAATATCTCGGGACGGCTGGCCTTCCATGATCCCAAGAGCAAGGACACGATCTCGGTCGTCTTTTCGATGTCCTGCCGCTCGTTGAGATACCGCTCAGAGTGAAGATCAGCAAGGGCTCCAATGAGCCGTGTGCTGAGGGGTGCACCGTGGATGATTCTGTCGTCAGAATCCGTGTCAGTATCCGATCCCGAGCTGTCGTCAAAGATATCCTTGTCCAAGGAGTCATCAGTGACGGTCTCCAAGAGGCGGAGAGCAGTGATGAGCTCGAGTGCGACATCGGTAGTCCACTGGCGGTCGGTTTTGTCGAGGCATTGTGGAGGGGGATAACAGAGCGAAAGACTATACCAGCTGATATAGGAGCCTGTCAGATGATTACATGGTGTGAGAAGGTGTTATCAGTACATACTTAGGTGCGTGAACAGAGCGAAAGACTGTACCAGCTGATCTAGGGGCCTGTCAGATGATTAAATGGTGTGATAAGGTGTTATCAGTAGGTGCGTGTGTGGCACATGTAATCAATTAATGAAAATATACGGTGGAAATTCAAACGGGGTGATCACAGATTTATTCCACAAACAATACTTTTATTCGTCCCATCATATGAATAAATTTAATCACAAACGGGAAATATACCCTACCGTGAAGTCCCCTAATCGACATTTTCCACCGTAAATTGTGCTGAAAAATTTGAATCTCCCAACCAGTGTTGTGAGCTCAAAACATGATGAATTCAAGCCTAAAAAATGATTCCACAGACTCTACTTTTCCAAATCCATCAAAACAAGATTTTCTGGGGGAATGAAGTAGGAAAATCATCGGTTAAACGGTGCAGACCATCTTAGAATTGCTTGAAATACATGTCTACACTTTATTTGGAGTGATTCCACTCAGAAATGGCTCAGAACACATGTGACATTTCTTTTGCACAGTTCGTGTAAATAGCCTGTTATTATGCTGATTTGAATACCATTGATGTTGCTCATTCTATCATTATTTCCATGACTCTAAGACTTCAAAAGTTCAACAACCTCGTAAGATCCCCCAACTTGGGATGCAATGGGCGCACTGGAAACATCCAAACCCGCCAAGTTAATGTCTTCTATATCTATGGCATTTGATGCTTATTGACTCTTCACCAATGTTATTGGGGGGGAGGCAGACACATTGGTGAGAGACACATTGGAGAACTGGGCTGTAGCCTTCTGCTTCTTCGTTCATTCACGGTTCTAGTAGACCCTGACCCTTATCTCCATTCTAAAAAGTCCTCCTCATGTTGATATCTTGCTATGCAAGTTTGTCTGGGCACACTTTGTTGGGCCAATATTGAAGCTTGGGCAAAGGTAAGTTGTGCTGATGTGTTGATTTGAGAAGGGTCTGATCACTGAGCTATGGGCACCCAATCAACAGCCATCATTCATTTTCTGTTGGATCTGACTTGATGGTTCTCACCAAATATAAAAAACCATTCACAAACTGACCATTCAGGGAACAATGGCCTTACCGGACAACAGTGGGGTGAAATAAATAAATACAATCTGGACATAAATACAACAGGCATATGGGGAAGGAATTTAGCATGGCATTAGGACAGAGACAACACCTTCTGAACCCTCCAAATGCGCACTTTCAACCTGCTGGATCTCAGATGATCCCGTGTTCAACCACTGATCAGGTGCAGTCAAAGTGGTCAAGGCTTCCTGATCACGCTTTTCAGCAGCTGAGAGCCTCACATCAATCTGAGCAACATCTGTGGCCTGCAATGATCGCTCAAACAGTGGCCAAGCTGTCTGCCACAAGGAAATTCCCTTTGAGGTATGTCCTTGTTCATTTGCAAGATTTCCTAGACGGATCATGCATTGTGCTCGGCTGCGATGGATGTCCATCTGTGTGAATCCTTCCAGTGCCAGCATGTACAGATTTTCTGCAGTTTTTCCATCTTTGTTGATAATGAACCCATCTCCCAGATAGAGAAGTGCTTTGTGAAGTGCCAATTTATCTTTTATTTTGTAGGCATAACCCAAGTTACGAGTACTTTACGTAGTACTAGGTATTACCAAAAGTAACCGAGCATTGGCTTGTATTGCGAGATAACCCAACTATTGCTAATTCTTATGGAAAGATTATGAATCTACGGGTAATTTAGCGTAGATTTCACCAGCCCAACTTAAGTTGACGAACCCTGTACATAGCAGAATATTGAATTTCGAAAATCCGAGTATTTCCGCATTTACGTCTTTTCAGATGACATTTTGCCCGGTCTTTAAACCTCCAAAATGGTGTTACCTATGCCAGAACACATACACAAAACCTCAGCAAATAGGGCCTAATCCATTGATCCATAGATGGAAATTAATCCCAATGGAAGTTACACCTCAAAGGGAAAAAATGAATTGTTTGCTGATTTTAATGGGGACAAAGGGTAATCTCGGGTTCTTTCTCTTGTGTATGAGTAGAGGATACCTATGGGAGTTTTGAGGCACCAGCCCTCCCAGCAGTTCATCCGCACTCGTCCAAAATTGGTGCAAAACAAAGTGCTCGGTTACTTTTGGTAATGCCGAGTAAAGTGATTGTTCTTTTCATAATCGAGACCAGGTTTTTGAGTTCGCGAAACTTTATCAGTGCGTTTTGACGATATAAAGAAATAGTGGCTGTGTTCATTAGCTTTTTGAAGTCTTTTTAAGAGCTCGATCTAATGAATTTAGTGGTGACGTAAACAAGGCGGACGGGGCTGGTTCGAATCTGCCGGTTCGATCCGTTTTTTATTTTATTATATTTTCCTTCTTCGTATTTTTTGCCCGGCAGTGGCTCGATAAGCATGTATATTTCTCTTGTGTTGTTCAATTCAGGATTCTAGTGCAAGGTGTTTCACTAACCGATCCTGCCCATGAGTCGACATTTCACAGTAGACTGCTATGACACCTACTCAGCTATGGTGTTTATATCAATTAAGTTCTGTCTTTCCTTTGCTCTGTCTTAAGCTTTTGTACGGAGTACTTCGGTTATTCCCGGACATGTTGATTGTCCATTTCGACCGACACTATTTCCCCCTCCAGCGGTTGTGGCTTTGTTTCCTCGCGTTTGAATCCGGCAACTGCTCGATCAGGCGACATTTAACTCTCATTTGACCCGGTCCAACTCCCTTCCCATATAAATTTTGTTGGCAGGCCAAGAACAACAAGTCTTATAGGTTAGTGTTTTATCGGTGCATCATAAAATCGCATCCTGCAAGGCTTCTTCCCAAGGTGTGACATGTCTCTCAGCCACAGTGGCCCCCTTCTCCAAATTCGAGGGTCCAGACAGTCGGAGTGGTTGTTCTGCCGATTTATAGATTATTGCACGTTGAACAGTATTTTTCATTACTCCAGAGACTCGTGCTGCCAGGCAACTCGAGGAAAATGGGAATGCCAGGTACAGCGTATCCCTGTAAAATACTCTCCTTGAAATTGAAGGCTGCACCACCCCGCGCGAAACCCAATCCTCAATTTGGCCTTCAAAAGCTCCCGTGGCTTGGACGCAGCTGTCTTCGCCTTTTTCTGTCCACAATTCGATGCAAATTTGCTCTGTTTCTTTGCACCCGCCTCAGGTCTGGGGAAACCCTTGCTTTGTTTTGCTGGGTCAAATATATCTCTTGTGCCGCAGGCTGACTGGGCCTGGATGAAAAATCTATAAATTAATTCACATATCCACCGACTCGGCTACAGACCCACGGAAAGCCTATTCATTCACGGGAAGTAGCCAAGCTTACAAAGATTGATCCCCAACATCAATGTCTGGGTGACGAGGATCGCGTCCTCGCTACGCTATGCTATTTTCGGCACTTGTCACAATCTGCCTGAGGCAGGTTGGGTGGCGTGGATCTTGTGTGTGCCCAATTCGAGTTCCTGGGTATGTACCCTTGGCAACATTCACAATGCGAACTCGGAGCTGCGTCCACATATGATCGGATTGAACTCCCACTGCGACAAACACGGTGTGCCCATACACACATACCCGTTTTTGGCTTCCCAGTCGGCTGTTCGTTGAATTATCATACAGGTGACGGCGGACTGAATATACACTGCTTCAAATGACGACGCAAAGTCGCGATTACCTTTGCCAAGATGCCATGGCACCCTCAACAAAGTTAATCCGATCGATTTGAACCACTCAACAACACATCACCGAACTCGCCGCGCCCTCAAGCTTTCGGGTTCTAGGAATTTGCGTCCTGATGAGCAGCCAGTCACCTCGCACTACTTAGAGGACACCGGTGACGTTGGAGAGCTCGGTGGGGGGTGTATCCATCCAGGTCAAATATACCACTAATCATTTATTCAAATGAAATCCGTTCATACAGTCCAGATTGACCTGAACGCGAAGGCGTTCGCTCAATTTGTTCCGAGAATTTGGAAGCTAATTAGGTTGGGTTTGTGGCGCAGGCTGAGATGCCCCAGATCACCTCCATTGGGACTCGGGAGAAAGCCAACCAGCGGAATGTCCAACATAGATAACCAGCACCAGGTGCACCAGGTCCAGTATGAACAGAAGTGGAAGTGCCACAGACCTGCTCGAGAAATTGAACCAACACCCGACAAGGACCGATCTTTGTTGTTGTTCACATCTACGTACGGGAGCGACCATACATATGTGGTAAATACGCACTGGCATGGATCCGGTACATAGAATCCGGCGCCGCATTCTAAACCCACTTCTCTCCAAGGCAAGGAAAGGCAAGATTTTTACTCGACATGAAGATGCTGAAGTTGCAAGTAGCACGGAAGCCGTGTTGATTATTTGTCTTTCGGATGCGTAGGCAAAGCTTTCGGGTTCTAGGAATGAGCCAGCCAGCGTCCTTGATGAGTCTCCTTGCACTACTACTAGACACCTAGACACCGGTGACGTCGAAGGGCTCGGTTGAGGTGTCTTCAGCCTGAGGCATATCCATCCAGGTCAAATATACTGTTAATCATTTATTCAAATGAAAGCCGTTCATTCGGTCCAGATCGACCCGCATGCGATGGCATTCGCTCAATTTTTGAAGGCCAATTAGGTTGGGTTTGTGGCGCAGATGTCCCGGATCACCTCCAGCGGGAGAAAGTCAACCAGTGGGTAGAATATAAGCCGAATTACGGCTTGTTGAATCCAGGATCAGTATTATGCACACAGGGCCAACGGGTCTGGCCGCGGGATGAAGTGCTGCAGCAGAACTGCAGAAGAAAATCAACCACAACCTAGGACCTTCGCTGTGATTTAGTCACAAACTGCAATATCTGTGGAGGCTATGATCGACTGAAGTCTGACCGTATGTGGTAGAAATGTACTATGGGTGCAGTTCGGCACCGCATTTCAAGACATTTTCGTTCTCTCTGAGGAAAGGCCAGATTCTGAGGTAAAAATCAGCACCTACGTGTTGAATTTGGAGGTAGGCAACATGGAACCGTGTGGAGTACTAAATTATCTTTCTGATGCGTAGGGAAAGCTCTATTCTAATTCAAAACATACATCTTCATCGTCTTCAACTGCGCAGAATCTGTGTCATAAACTAGTAGTACTGGCTTCAGTATCCGGGGGCAAGTCACGGACTATTGTCGCATTCATTGCAACACAGTTCAGCAGATGTGCAAATGGCCTCCCCTCTCTGTTTCTACGGTTGACCGGCGATCAAGCCTAACATCAAATCCTCGGTATTATCCGAAGTCTCGCGTACGCAGGACAAGCATAGCCACAATGTACATGTCCGATTGATTAACCGTTCTTTAAGATTTTTCTCGTTTGGCGGTACTCATCAATTTGTACCTGTTGCTTCCTTTCTCCATATAGCTTACTGTCTGTGCTTCTCGACACGGGCGGTTTCATTTTTGGTACAACAGCTGACCTGCGCTTAGTCTGTTTTGACAGGATGCAGCAGATCGCAGCTGTTGCTGTCTGCGGCGCAGCATGAACTTAATCACCCGGCCGTGAGGCCGCTTAGTCCTCCCGGCAAATTCTTGACATATAAATGCGGTATGAATGGAAATATTTCGCCCAGTTCGCTCTTCCTTGAAGTCTTTAATTTTGGTCTGATATCTGGACACTTGATTACCGGTGCTGCGAGGGATATTCCTCCACTTGGGTTCAACTCAAAAAACTGCTATTTCTGGGCATCCGCACGACCAACCTCAAAATCTATTGGTCTGCAACTGCTGTGCTCTCAATCTCGAATCTCGCGCCGGCTGTGTCGTCTCTGCTGGTTTCTGGCCACTGCTTGCTCTTCATCTCGGTCCTGAAACTCCTCAACGCATACCATGCTGCTTCCACTCACTCTAAGTACCCTGCAACCTCTACCCTGCGACTCTGCCTTTCCCGCTTATTTACGTCAGGATTTGTGGTTTGCTCACGTTCGGTTGCTCACCTTGGCTGTGAATAATTTATGGATCAAATTCAAACCTTCATATCCTGCCTGAATCCTTCCGCCGTTTCTGCCTGGTGCAAATTTCCTGGTGCAACTTCTCAGATGAATCAAATGCAAGGATTTAACATTCCGAGTCTCCTTTTTTAATCAAAGCATTCAGCTCAATTTGTCCTCGATTATCTGGTCTCTCTATTGGTTCTTTGGCTTTGCTACCTTATCGGTTAATTTCTGGATATTCTTGATTGACTACATGGCTCCTCTCTCGCTGTCTTCCCCTTGATATTTCTTCAAACTTCCCATGAGTTAATTATTTTGATTCCTAGTATCGTTCGCCCCCCGGGGGAGCAACTTTGGCTGTCCTTTTTCATTTCTGATTGTATTGTATGTTAACAATGTATTTTATTTCCGTGAATCATTCCTTGTGATCTTTCCTATTGCCGGAGCGAAGCGGCGGCTCGTCTTGTAAACTTATAATATAACCGCAGAGTATTCGGGCTGCAACGATAACATTAATTCGAATAAATGGTGCATGCCATAAGGAGGAGTGGACTGACTGTGATGCTGAAGAACAAAAAAAAAAAGGGTAAAGTATGAGTTATGCCGTGCGCAGCATCGGCCTCACCCCAAGTAAGTCACTGGCCATCTGGATTCCCATTCCGAAGTTGGCCAAGCTGTGATATCAGCAAGTCTTTCAAAGCAGAATGATTCAACCTCATTGTCTGTCCCCCAGGTGGAATGAAGACATTCCCGGAATCTGATCTTTGCTAAGTCAAATTTCTTCTCTCTAAGTTCAATATCAGCCTCAGTCACGTTGCAGTATATAATTTCTGATGGGTTCTCAAACTGGCTGAAAATTTCTTTTGCTTGGTTCAACTTGTGATACACATCCATCACATCTCCACATATTATATCAATATCTACAATGTTGAGAAGTGATATTGCATGGGTGTAGGGATTTTGGTGAGGAGAAACAGTTGCAACTATTTGACTGTTGATGCTTCTGGCTTGAGCATATTCTAGAGCGGAGAGGACCTGGCTGTCGATACCGTGATTATTACGGTGTTCTCGAAGGTGCGATAAATGTGCCAATTGGGAGAGTGAGAGTGCCGGAAGAAGGCGAGTAGGAATATGTCCTTGACAGAATAGTGCTGGCACTGGATGCGCACCGTGCCTGCGCACCTCGGGGAGTCAGAATCATGGGAGAGATTCGGGCATGGTTTTGGCTTAAGGATTCAAGTCATACTTAGTAGCGGTTAGGGGTGAGGATGTACTTGCACACGTTCCCGAAGGTCTGACATGGGAGTGAACACCTGTCCGTGACAATCACAGTGTCCCGAAGGTTGCACCAGGTGAGGGCTGTCAACGAGCGGGAGGAGAACGAAAGCAGCCAGCAAGAGTTGACCAAGAGGATATTATGGTACGTACCGGTCATCCGCGGCCCAGAGTGAGAGGTTGTCAATGGGTAATAGTCTCGGCGTAAGAATTGAGGTCAGAGGGATTAATAGACGGCAGAGAGATCTCACCTACTCAAGGAGTGATAATCATCGCGCTCCGAAGGGTACACAAAGGTTCGGGGCTGTAACGGGAAGCGGGAGGATGGAGGCTGAAGAATGCAGTTAGCAAGAGATCGACGATAGGATACTCAATGCGTACCGCCCGCACCCGGCTTGGCGCGGCGAAAGCATGGCCAGAGTGCGGAGAGAGGCGTATTTCGGGCTGGGGAGGTCGAGTTAAAGGGGCGGCACGAGCTCATATACGCTGCAATTATTCCAGAAAATGAAGGGCGGGGTCGATGGGCGGAGCAGGTAAAATCTCGATCAGCGACAGCAAGAGACATTGAATAGAAGGGTAATGCAAATATTACTGGAGGTACCGTAGGGACTTGGCATACCGCAGGGGTGGAACAGGTCAACTGTGGTTTGGCCGAGCGGAAATTTTGGGTAGATGGGGCTGAGACGGCATGGGAGTAAGGGACGGAATTGATTGAATAGTAACAAATTGGTCAGTACCGAGATTGAAGAATCTCAAAACAGAGAGATCCAGGTGTATTTTCTGTGCTGAGAACCAAGACAAGCTTGATACACAGACGCCGCCAAAGAGAAGATTCAGGCGTCCCGGCGAAATAATGGCGGAGTGAGGGAGCGGTATTTGCTGTGCTGAGAACCGAGACAAGCTTCATACACAGACGCCGCCAAACAGAAGATTCCGGCGTCCCGGCAAAATAATGGCGGAGCGAGCGAGTGAGGGTTGTTGATGGTGAGAGGAAGGTGGCGTCACTGAGTGTCACTGGATCATTGATGACGGCAAAAGATCCCGCTCTCACTCGTTATGGACTCGCCAAGGACTCGAGGTTGACTCGAGGCCACTCTGTCGATGGCGAACCCGTCCGCGCACACACAAGTGGCACGAAATCAAGGAATTTTTACCACTGGGGGTAATCGGTCGACGGTGACTACAGTCTACGAGTGGCTCGCTACGTTCTTTACAGACTTCGCTTGGACTTCGCGCTCTTGGGATTTTTGGTTTTCTAGACCCCCTCAGTGTATTTAGCTTTGAACTGGGGTGGAAAATGTGTACTATGGCTCTCTACTGTTTGAACTTGCGAGCCGAGCTCCAATTTGGCTCCAATCCTGGATCACGAAAAACACAAGTGAGCCGATTGTCAAACGATCGTCTCCCTGAGCGCTGAGCGCTCCACCATGACAGAGTCCAGGCGGAATGCAATGAAATCTCGGTGCTAACGGTTGACGACGATGAAGAAGCGATAGAAGAGCTATATAATCGATATTAGCAATAACAACATAAGGAAATCAAGAAAATTGACTCCCAGGGTCAGATGTAAGACCAAGATGATCGCCGCCTTGAACAGTGACGAGCACGCGACTTGCGGTGACGCCGGAAAAACCGCGCGGCGGGGACGATGGGCTGGCTCCCATGGAAGAGGGAAAAAGGTGAATCAACTGCCCTAATTCGTTCGATGATATCTGCGGTCTCTTTGACTCGGGCTGTGCTTTCAATGGTTCCATCTTACACTACGGAAAGATCATCGCTCATTATTATTATTGACCTTCCATTGCTCAACCACCTATGCGAGCGACACCCCGTTGTCCACGATGAAGCCTTGCCCGGTCGCAAGCGAGGAACGCATGCAAAACAAATATGCCTCGGCTATGCCCTCGGGCAGACCGACTTGTTTCGTCAAGGTCCCCGCCGCGACCTTGAGAACCCCCTCCTTCCCACCCACGAGTTTCTCCAGGAGAGCCGATTGCACCGGGCCGGCCACGATCACATTAGCTCGGATCGGCGCGAGCTCGACGGCAAGGTTGCGGGCGAGCACCTCGGTCGCGCCCACCATCGCCACGTTCATGCCCTTCACTGGGCGATGGGCCCCCATGCCCGAGGTGAGCGTGATCGAGGACCCCACGGCGCTCGTCAAATAGCGCCCGGGGTGCGCCGCGACGAGCTTCCCGACCAACAATGGGCCGAGGTAGCGCACGGTGAAGGAACTGAGCGCCGTCGAGGCGGTTGTTTCCGCTAATGCGGTCAAGTGGAGGTTGCCGCCCGCTGTGTAGACAATATGGTCCAGCGGACCACCGGTATCTTTAATTGCGTTGTCCAAAACAGCCTGAAGGTTCGCTTCCAACGTCTCTGTGTTGGAGAGGTCGACGACGCTGCCGCTGACGTGCGCAAGGCCGGGGTAGAGGGATTGGAGCAACTGAATTTTGGTGGCGAGCTTTTCGGGTGTTGCAGAGGTGATGTGAACTCTGGATCCGCTGGAAAGCGCGCCAGAGGCGACCGCAAAGCCAATCCCATCGGAACCACCGATAACAAGGGTATGACTGTTCAAGAGAAAGTTTGGGTGTGCCATTGCGTTTTCGTTGATTCGGAGTGGTGAGAATCCTCTGCGATGAATCGGCTGACTTCAGGACGACAGATTGGTGGATACTTATACTAACCCAAAAATTACGGAATACCGCTCTTGCCAAAGGAAGACGCGGGGCGCCGCGATGAGTAAGTTTCCACGCTCAGTCAGCAGGTGAAGATCAGTCAGCGGTGAAGGTCAGTCAGCACTGCGACCCAGTTGAGAACATAATATCAGAAAGTTCACGAAGTTCGCCGTGAACTGCGTGAACTACTTACGTGGAGTCCGTGAACTAACCCGTGAACTGTCGTGAACCGCTTGCATAAGATGTTTGGTTGGTGTTTGGCTGGCTTTGGCATCACTAGCTGCTCCAGAGCGGCGCACAAGATGGTCCAGCCGGTGGTGCTCCCCCGTTCTCTCCCCCAGACTATCCACATGATCCTTGGGCGCACTCGCCGCCGCTGTCGCACTCTAGCACTATGGCGACTAAGTATGGCAATAGGGCTCCGACCCGTTCCCGTCTGAGACGGGCCGACGGACCGTCGAAACGGTTTCCGTTCCGTCCGTCGAGGGCATTTCCTTACCCGCAAACGGGGCGATCATTTCGTTCCCATCACCTTATCCGTGCCTTGCTTTCCTCCACCGCACGGGCTCCTCTTCACCTCTGGCTCTCCTCATCCCCCTGCAGCTTCGCTAGCATGTTCCTCTTCCCCGTTTCCACCACAATCCCGAGTTTCCGGTCTCAATTGGCTCCCGATACCGCGGCATTGACGCTGCGCTGGCACTCCTCCGCCGTACCACATTGCGAATAAAAACGGATCCTTGGCTCGGGCTGCCTTGATTCTCCGCCTCAATCGTCCGTCATATCCTTCATTGAACCTCAACGCTTTTCAGCCCTTCCATTTCCCTGAGGGCCCCGTAATTGGTCACTGTAGGTCCCACACCTCCTGATTGTGTACCGGCCTCTGCAGGCTTCCTTGGGGCCTGAATTCGTCGCATCAGATCGCAAGGCTGTTATTAATGGTCTGGCCCAGTATCTGCCTGTCTCAGGCCCCCCCTGCGTTACCTCCGCACTTGTTTGTTCCCCCGCATGCGCGCCCACCCTGCATACCGGATATCGCCCCCGATACCGCCCTTCACTTCACCCTTGCGTTCGCGACACCCGACCCCTTCTGGGACACTTCCGCCGCCCGCGCGCTCGTTACCCACTGCCCGCACCCTCGATACCTGCCCCATTGCGCGCTTGATGGTTCGCTTGCCCGCCGCTCCCGCGCTCGATTTTCGCCCCCATGCGCACTCGTTGCTCGCCGCCTCCGCCCCCGCCTAGGCCCTCGATACCTGCACCATGTGCGCCCGATAGCCGTCCGCCTGTGCACTCGATCTCTCTGCCCGTGCGCCCGTTGCCCGCCGCTCCCGCGCTCCATCCCCGCCTCACTGCGCACTCGGTACCAATGCACACCATTCTTAAATGCGCCCCAAACCTGACAGACCTTTATCTCACGCTCTCTTCATCGCGGGATCGGACAATGTCAAAGGCCTCTGCGGCGGCCTTCCATTGCTCAATCCCCGCCGTGTCATTGTCGTCGATGTTAGCTACGGCAGCAAGGTACTGCCGAGGAAAAATCAAAAGGTTACGGAATTACTAGAGACGCTTTGGCGCCTTATTCCAAAGTGGGATAAACTGGTACGCTCTTTCCAAACGGTTTCGCCAAAAACTGAATAACACCATTGCAGCAAACCTTCCAGTTTCCGTATGCGACTAATTGTGCAGAGATCACCGGACATTTCGACCCGCGCGCAGGAGCGTTGACCTCGGCGTGGAGGAATTCTCGGAGCCTCGAAACACTAATCCTCCTATTTGGAAACAGTTTTCCAGAGTACCTTCGTAAAATAGTCAATATAACCTCTCTCAAGTCTATCCACTTGACGCAATTCAAGTATTTGCGATATGTTGGGATGTTGCAACACATCCGCGACGTTGTCAACCAAGATCTGCGACTCAAAGCACTCGTCACGTATGGCGAGCTCAAATAGGTGACTTTTCCCTTCCTCCTTTTCCGGTGCGGGTTGAATAGAAAGTAGGGAGGAAGCTGAGTATGCGCAGTTGCGTAAAAGCTGGAGTAAATTACTCCTTTGCGGGTTGCTGTCGCCAATCCGCACACAGAAACGGCGACGACGACACGGACACAAGCGACGACGACGACAGCATCGGCGACAGCAACATCAATGAGAAAACATTCATCATGGTACAGAAGCATGGCGCAAAGGCCAACCGCCTAACGTTCTATGACGGAAAGGAGTTTAGACTCGACAAACATGCGCATCCGGGAAAAACCCATATCCTTGTCCAAACTACTGCGGTGCCGAAACGACTCGGAGACACTATCGGAGGCACCGCCAAGACTCTTCCTGTATGTCTAAACGAACCGCCTGCTAAGATCGACCCCACTGTTCTCGCTCCTTTCACTTCCGTGACCTCGTTCACTTGGCGCACGATGAAGAAAGTCTCTTTCTCACCCCCGGGTACCGGATTTTCTGCTCTGCCCCTCCTAGAGGAGTTGATCGTACAAGGCGACACCGTGACCCCATCTTTTCTTGACATTATGCGGGACCTACCGTACGTTCCGAAATTACGAGGGTAGATCCACAAATTTACTGCTGGTCCTTTCGTAAGTAGTTTAAACTGTCTGCGAGTGGTCGACCTTTTCGGAGACGTTTCGGCCGCTGCCACCTTCCTCCAACGCTATGGAGCCAACCTTCAAAAACTTATCACCACGGCGGGCATCGTCATTGCGGCCGACGTATTCAACATGTGCACGCCTGCACACCTTGAAGGTACTGGCCAGCTGGTCCGCTGGACACTTCGGTTGGCGTTGTATTCACTCCTTAATCCCTGTTAACGTCTACGTCCCATCATACGCAGCTTCTTCCTGAGCGCTTTTTTGCCTGTTCTATCCCACATCACTCACTCTCCAAAATTATGTATAACCTCCCTTTCCTGTTTTGTACTCAGCTATGAGAGACACTTCTGGATCCTTGGTCAATGCACACCGTTCTCAAATGCACCCTAAACCTGACAGGCCTTTATCTCACCCTTTTTATCACGGGCTCAGACAAACGTCCAAGGTTGCCGTGTAATACTATTGACCTGCCTGCCTTCGAATAGCCTAATCTTTGATATGCAAGTCATTGCTGAGGAATGGACGTCATAATGAGGACAAGCCACAGAACGGAACCCCGACACGGTAACGAAGGCAGAGTATCTGGCTCAGATTTTCCGAACTTTGCAAGAGTCCAGGGAGTTTGTACAAAATTGTGAATAACCAAGAAACGAGGATGGATATGTTTTTCAACAACCATGCTGACGAGACGACCCTTTCCCTTTCCTTCGCAGTCCAGTCGAACCACTGACCCCACTACCGTCTGTAAGCTTGATTCCAGACTTGCTGTGTAAAAGTTCCGACAGGGAGATCCATTCGTTTTTCCGAGCTTCCTGCCTGAAAGAGGTTGAGCACTATTGTGGTAACCGTGGCATAGAACAACGTACTCGGACGTCGGCCATTTGATATCGTCGATTTGAATTTCTTTCAGGTAGGGGAAAGTCTCCGAGTTCAACCGTTCAAAGATGGACCTGACGGCAAGTACAGGAGTATCCCCTCTGTGAAAAGCAATGAAAGAAATCGTATAAAAATACCTAGGGACTCACAGAACGCCGTCCTCGAAATGAATCTTGGCCAGCGAACCATGGGGGGTAGAACAGGATATAAAGTTCTCGGAAAGACCCTGCGAACGGGGCGGCATGCGCGACACAGAAAATCAACACAGATCAAGAATGTTGGATGGAAGACAACCGACCTGAGAGTCGTTGCCTGACCGGCGTACCTTCACAGTATTGAGGGCCGTGCACAAGTTGAGTGTGTCGGCCTGGACGAGAAATTCAAACGGGGCCCAAAGTTCTTGAAGTTTGGCACCATGACATCTGAGGAAGGCGACAGCAGCTGGGATATGTCCCATAAACTCAACTGCTCGCAGGGAATCCAAGCTATAGGCGTACGAGAAGTCAGCCGGGACATTCGCGGAATATTTTTGGAGCGCACGGTAGTTCCTGCATGATATCAAGCAGGGATGGGGTCTTGCTTTCGCCTCTGACAGTCAACTCCTCTAAGAGGGGTAGAGCGGAAAATCCAGAACCGGGGGTAGAGAACGACAGTTCCTTCGCCACCAGCCAGTTGAGAAAGGTCAAGGAAGTGAAAGGGGTGAGAAGAGTAAGGTCAATGGTGCCAGCCTTCGCATTTAGAGATACTGTGAGACTCTTGAGAGTGCCTCCAATGGTCTCACCCAGTCGTTTTAGGGCCGTGAGACTATCGGCGTAGGCATGAGACGTTTCCGAGGAAAAAAAATCCCCATTTTCGTGCAGCTCAAGCTTCGTTCGTTTTCCACGGTAGTAGAACGCTCTTTCGCGATCCCATCGCGTAGGGGAATGGGGTAAGCTACCTGAGACGTCGTTTGTATCGGTGTTGCCGTTGCCGCTGTTTACTCATCAGTACCGCACCCACAGCAGTGCTGAAGGAGTGAACTTACTCGAACTCGCTATACGTGACAAGCGCTTTAAGCTGAGGTTCCTGATCGACGGCCTCGCGAATACTTCGGAGCCACCAGGGACCATGAATATATTTCAAATGGTTGAAATATCTGAAATGGATAGACTTGTGTGAGGGAGAATTGACTAGGGGGCGAAGGTATGAGGGAAAGCCGATCCCAATAGGGACGATTAGCGTTTTGAGGCTTCGAGACTTGGCTAAAGCTGAAACCAGGGCCGCTGCCCGTGGTTCGACCACCGAGGCCCTACTCTGACTTACGAAGAAAGCGACATATGGAAACTGGAAAGTTTGCTGCAGTGCAGTACGGTGGCTTAGCCTCAGCAGAACGGTTCAAAGAGAGCGCACCATTTTATCCCATTTTGTAATAAGGTGCAACAGCGTCTCGAGCAATTCGGTAACCTTTTTGTTTTTCTTCGGCACTGCCTCGGGGCAGTCAACGACAATGACGCGCCGAGGATTGATCAATGAAAGGCCGCCACAGAGACCTTTGACGTTGTCTAGCCCCCCTAATGTAAAGTGTGAGGTACAGATCGGAGAGATTTGGGGCGCATTGGAGAATGGTGTGCATGGCATTGCCAAAGCCACCCTCGACGCGCAGCTTTTGATGAATAGCCCGAGGTCTTTGGTGCTTTTGAGAGCCGCCTGGAGAGCTTTGGCCTGTGCGGTGGTACGAAGGATTATCCACATTGTACAGCAACGGTGTCGACACACGAAGCCAAGATTTGGAAACGAGGAGGTACCTCGATGCGGAGTGGTCGGGATCGAGAAGTGGCTTCTCGGATTGGTCGCAGAACATCTCGTCGGAGTGGTTAAGCAGAGGAGTCAAGATTTCGGAGACAATTTTGTCGGGAACTCGGTTCATGGCGTTGGATGCCATGGTGGCGAGTGCAGGAGACATGGCGGTATGTCACCGTCGGCCACAAACGTCATCCGCTAATGTCATCAGCCGAAAAAGCCGAATCCTGGTTCAAGCCTGCGAGTGGTCGACCTTTTCGTTTTTCTGTTTGTTCGATGCAAAATTCTGAGGAAGAATGAAATTTTTCATAGCTGTCACTTGGTAGTCGGCCCGTGATCTGCCATCCCAAATCGGGAATTTGTCTCTGGGCAAGCACTGGGCATTGAAACACATCTAGGACTCATCCCACATCGTTTAAACAAGGTTTTGAGGAGTTTGGAAGCTAGTTTATAACATTGAATAGAAATCTTTTTCAGCCCAACCCGGACCACCCCCTCCCACCCCATATCCGAAATTTTAGTGCCGGTTCCCCCTTGGGAGAGCCTTTCATTGAACAACGTGAAACCACAAGTCCATGGTCTCCCGGTCCAGTCCTGAATTATGTGGAGGCAGAAGCATTGTTTACACTGGTCTCCCTGTCCTTCAGCATCAGCTCCCATAGATAATATTGGGTGAGGGATGCACTCACGGTAGGGAGATTAAATTCCCACTATCAAGCTCAATACTGAGGATCCTAGTTCCCTAGAAAATTCATCACTGTCGGTACAGCGCAGCGGCTCTCCCGTTCAGATCACGCACATCTGGGGCCCTCACCACCTTTTGTACCGTGCCATACTCTATTTGTCCGGTGCCGTTCCAGGAAAAAGTTCGGCTGCCCGCCTGGGGTGGTTCAGGATTCGAATCCTACCCTTGTAAATGAGTGACTTACGGAGAATCTCGTCATTTTGGCGATGGGCGTTATTTCTGGGTAACTGCTTGTAGTTACAGTTAAGAACTTCGCTGCTCTATTCCACAAATTTAGGAGGAAGGAACTGGCAACGGTCGTTGCATCGCTGCTACCAGGAGAAACGGTGCTGCTTCCAGGAGAAGTGTAGTCACTGCATCACATCAGAATTAACATTTAAAACACAAAATTCCACTCAACGATGAAGTCAAACTCTCGCCTGGCAATACCGTGCCGAGAGACTGAAGACTCGCCGTGATGACACTATATCAAATCAAATGATAGTATTGGGTTCAGAAAACGCCTCACGAGCTTTCCTGGATCATTTTATTTCTAATTTCTTTCCCTTTGTCGGAACTGGGCCGCAGAAATGCAACACCTGAGACGTCGAGTCAGATATATGAGGTATCAATTTTCTATCAACTGATTGGAGGACTTACCATCCACTTCCATAAGCGCAAAGCGATCGAATATTGCTTGCTGCAATTCCGAGAAATTTGGGCCAGTCGTTCCCATGCCATCGTTCTAACATTTACATAGGTGAAACGAACAAGAGAAAATACTTTCCAACATACGTCTCTGAAGATATCACACCAGTCATCGTCGTGTGTTATCACAACCTTTGCTTGTGGTGACTAGCTGTTGGGTTAGTGCCCGGAGGTAGTGTACAGAAAAATACACGCCTCGCGGAGGATACGTTTGTGGATCAATTGAGAAGGATGGAAGACCTTGAAGGATAGATAGAGTTCAATATGATGCCGGTGAAGTTATTGACGTACCTGGGTGGGAGCGGCATCGGATATGATACCAGTTTCAAGGGCTCGCCCGGTGCTCTGGTTTCCACCACCGTTTTCTCCGCCTCTTCCGAAGAGAGACCATATGAGTGAAGAACTTCGAGACACAAATGGTATAGAACCGCCAGACTTTCCCGCCGAGGTTGAAGAATCCGCGAGCTGCGAAATTTCGACACCCCCAAAAAGTGTTCCCCAGATCCCTTCACAGAGTGAAATCGTGAATGCGTAGATGAAGGTGGTCTGATTGGGGGGGACTCCGTCAACTAGAGGCGAATCAGCGTGCTTGTAGTGACAATATGGAGCTTGCCAGCGGTATCTGTGGCCACTATCTGTGTCCGTTGTCGGCGTAAACGCGAGCTGAAACTCATTTTCCAGAGAAACATCGTGGAAGGAGGCCATTCCCCACGATTTCGTTTTCTCCCATCCTGTCACTAGGTGGAGACTACCGTTCACCAGCCCGCGACCTCTGACTTCATTGGCGTATTTATACCAACTCTCGGCATGTTTCGCAGCATACCGTCGTATGCGTTCGAGATTGCGAAGCTTTTTAAGGTGTGCGCCATGCGGTAGAGCCAAGACAGCTCCGTTTGGCGCTCGGCAAGTGAAAACGAATTCCCCACCAGCACTGGCCCTGCACGCGAAAAATTGAGTTTTATTCATCTCGTCATCAGTGACAGGACCCACGATGAGAAATCACCCCTTATCTCATGAATAGTAGGACCAGAGACATAGTTTCCGGGGTCAAAGCTGTGGTGCTCTACGTCCATCAGAGCGTATGCTGGTAATGGGACGAAATCGTCGGGAACATTTGTGTTGATTGGTGGCCCGCCAGGGAGGTAAATGTTGAAGAAGAAGTCGAAGGCACCGTTTGCGGTGACGGTACCGACATCACCGATAGCAACCCCAGACCTTCTGTATTCCTCTGCAATGCAATCTGGGGCGCGGGGACGTACAGCGGGAAGCCCCGCCCACAGAAAAGCAGTTGATTGGAATAATTCGCGCTCTCCGAGTGATCTAGGGCCTGAAGTGGGATCTTGTCAAGAGGTAGAGAAGATCTGAGCCATAGTTGTACAAACCATTTGGGGTGCTGTCCCTAGCATGCTTCTGCTAGATATACGATCAGATCGCCTTGCATGCTGGTGAATGGGATCCTGGTAAGAGGCAGAGAAAATCGTAGCCATAGATGTACATACCATCTGGGGTACCTGTCCCTGGCGTGTTTCCGTCGGGTATACGATCATATCGCCTTGCACGCTGGTGAAATGGGATTCTCGAATACCAAAGCCAGTGGCATTCGAAAACATGGTAGAAGCACTGAGAAGAGAATCAGCTTCTGAATCTGAACACCATTTGTGGCCCCGACTGCGAACCTTGAAGGGACGAGGGAGCGTTCGCCATACGGGACAGTAGGAATATCTTGCTCCATACTATGTACGGTAGGCGAATCGACCTGAGCGGGGGGGAGGAGATGAGGACGCAGGTGTGACGGATGCCGTTTGTGGGTGGCTGTCCCTCCCCATCACGAAGATTGGATTGGTCTTTTTATGGGACGATTACGGGTGACCCGTCAACCGCCCGCAACTGTCCATCTGACGACCATAGCCGGCTCTTCCGAAAATTTCCCGCTGAGGTGAGTCTCTTCGGTATAATCGGGGTCATATAATTGTCTGGTTGAGTCGTACTTTGTGACAAACAAAACTTTAGGCCCTATCGGAATCTCCACAGGCTAAATGTGAGATCTGAGCCAATCACTGCATTTTGACAGTTCCTCGAGCCGAGCCTGGACCCCCATTAGCCGAGCGTTGGCGAGGTCCGCGCGAGGTCGCCGAGGTGGCCTCGCCAAAGCTAGGCTGAACCTAAGCGAATTTGCCGAGCTCCAGACCGACCTCGCGCGGACCTCGCCAACGCTCGGCTAACGTGCGTCCAGAACCTGTCAAAATGCAGTGAATATGTAATGATCAAATTCACATGAGCCCTCTACAATATCACCCTTTTTATAAAATTAAGCCTTCTGTCCGTTCGAAGCTGGATCCCCCATATGGCTGTATTGCGCAGCACGGCAGACAAGCCCATCCAACCGGAATGCAGAAAGCAATCAATGTATTCAACTCCGCTTGCATCCGAGCTGCTTGATGGCCGCCTCATGAGTCAATACTGTACTGGGCCCTGGCCTGTAGCGTGGCGACCGCTCGATGACCGTGACATGGTCCAGCGGCCGGGGGCGAAACGACAGAGTCAAGAGTGACCGTGACCGTCGTCCAAGTTGGCGACACGCAGTTTCTTCTCCAACCACTTTTCGCGCTGTCAGTCAATTTCAGAGATGATACAAGTAAAGTTACTCAACTGAACCAGGAAATCAGCAGAATTCACTACTTTTAACTTCCAACTTGAATTTCGAGGGCTGCTAATCTACTATTTCTTTAACGAAATGTCGAGGTTTCATTTGCATGTCTTTGGTTCGTCCCCATTGAGCTTCCTTTCTGTTTTCTCTCTTCTCGTCCTCTTTCATTGCCGCATGTGGCCTGACCCAAAGTGAGGCGCTAACATGCACAGCCTGTTGAGACTCAACCTGCATCCCCATATGATACAATCATTCTCATTGTGCCCTCGACCTCTGATGCTGTGAAACTGCGCAAGAACTGCGAGCTGTCGATTTCAACGCGAATTGGGATGGTAGGGGTAAACTGACGAGTCCGTGAGTCCCAGCATTTAAAAAAGCCCCTTATGCATGCATAGAACTCTCACCGCATCACAGAATGACATGTTTGTCTGACTGCGGCCATGTCTCTTTTTTGCATATAAAACCCGATGTTGTTGTCTCTCCCATGCCTTCCTTTCTTCTCCTCTTTCCTGCCACCACAAATCCTGCTCTGCAATTGTCGGTCACAGTTTTCGATTGCTCACTGTGTTGCTCTTTCTGTGTGGACATCACTCAACTTTCAAGGGCATGCTTTTCTCTCAATGCTGGATCAATATTCCCGCTACCTTTAGGTAAGGGTTTTAGGGCGCCCTAATTTTACTGCCTGGTGAGCATCACATTTTCGTCAGCATTATTTGCGTAAGCACTACTTTTGAGTCCAGACCTCGGCTTTTCGGACTCGGCCTTTATTCCCGAGTGACGTGGCGTCTCGTCGTCGCCTTCCCCCATGCCTCCCTCCGCTACCTTCTTTGATCTCCCCCCCCTCTCCTCAAACCGTCCCTCTGTAACCTCCTGCAATCTTCTCTCCACTATCTTTAGCCCTGACCTTGAAAAAGCTTTTTTATCTTTCGACTGGGTGTTAGCCTCCAGCCTCAATGTCTTTGGGTTCTGTCGTGTCTGGTGTCTTGTCACTTGTGTTTATTATTCGTTCTTTAACGAGATGGTAGAAAAGCAGTGCAATATCCCCGAATAATCTTACTCCTTCGGTCTTTCTTTGATTTTCTCATGTGCTCAGCCTCAGTCGCTTCTGAACGGCTTCGTCTCACGGTGGCCGAACTCGATCAGCTACGGACTGTGCATCAAATTAATTTTTCTCTTAAGATTATGTGCCCAATTTGTTGAGTGTTGTTTGGCCCTATCTCCTTCAAGTCAAACTCAATTTCGCTCCCTGTGCTCTGGCCCTTCAACTCCACAGCTTCTTCCATAATCAAGTTACAATTTCACGTATGCCAATGAGATGGCTCGCACACTCTCCGCAGATCTGCTGCGTCAAATCTAGGCATCGTTTGATCGCAGTTGATCATCCCCGCAAAGGCTGTTGAAAACTTCCTAAAAGGTGTTTATGATCGAGACGGCTCGAACTGACGCATGCGTGCCGTGGTTCAGTGACCTGCCAAGCTTGGGGTGAAGGCTGTGGTAATTATTCCGAAACTGGGACGCTCCGCCAGCGAACACATCTCGTCTCGGTTTAACTTCCGGGCGACCTTCGATGGGCTGTGTGCTGTGGCGTGGATCCCATTTTGAACAGACCACATGTCTGTGAGCGGTGCACTCAGGGCCCACTCAAAAGGGAGGCCTGTGTGACGTTGCTTTTGTCTTCCCCCATCATCACTCCGCCTTCCAAGAGCATCCCTCTGCCCTCCAATGCATCGCACAACATGGAGAAATCCCTCCGCAAGACCTGCATAGCATCAAATCTGAGTATCAAGACCGAGACAACCACGCAACTGCAACTGCAACTTCACTGAAGCTTGCTGTGCCCCTTCCCTATTCCGCCGTAATCCATGAATGTTCTTCCCTCCCTCAATCCAGTGCTCAACAGCTATCTATCAAGCCTGCCCAAGACACAGTAACAGCGATTTCCGCTTCAATGCTACGTTTAAAGGCCGTCAGATGGAGCCCTCCGCAAAGACCAGGCAAGCAACAAGACTGACGACAACGCAATGCTCGGTCGCAAATCCGTGTCAAAGTTCAATCGCAAAACCCATTACTGCAGCAGTTCAGTACTGGGAATTGTTTCGTCATGCTTCGAGCATCAACGACTCGAATAATCGAATAATTCCAATGCCGCAGCGTGAAGTTATATCCTCGCTATGCACATATTATATTGACGACTCTTCACAGCATGGGCCGCAATCGGCATTGACCTCATGGGAGTCTTTCTGGTCTGTTTTCCTTTGAGTCATTTGATTCGTCTGTTTTTCTAACACGCAGATATAACTCTCCTAAGCCGCAGTCTCTGTGCGTCTCGCAAGCGTATGGTGCGTGTGACTCTCCTATTTTCATCTACATTTTACCGACGTGACAGGTAGTGAGGCACTTTCGTGCAATTATCCCACGAGCGCAGGTGCGCAACTCCACTCCCCAATTTTCTTTATTTTCAGACCCCCTGTGTGTGGTGCTAACAGCTCAGATTCAGAGATGGATCTAATGCCGGTGTGCTTGGATTTTTTTTTTTCGTTGTTTTGTTCAAATTTGGAGATCCGCTCACATCAAATTAATGTAGCGCGTTGATAACTCGACTGACACTCCCGATTCAACTGCCCGCCGCAAAATATTATTCAAGCTCTGGTGTTCAAGCTACAGTACGTCGCTTTTCCCCGCGTGTTCTACGTTGTATTGACCAAATGCGGCATATTCAAATTGACCTGTACGACATGGGCGCGCACTTCCACATCGTCCTATGAATTTTTGTTCAATGCCTCGGAGCTCGCCCGGTATTGGTTACATCCACGCGATTGAAGGCCCCGGCGCAACCTCATATTGTCATCTTTGCTGATGTTTGCGATCCTGCAGGTATTTCAGCCCGATTTCCTGTGTCGTCGATGTGGTTCTGGTGGGCCTTCCTCATCTACTCTTTATCCAATCGTACATTGACTGAACACATTTCTGTCATTCCAACAGTGTTACATGCTAGGCACAGATAGTGTTACTCTCCAAGTTCAATTTTCTGTCTGAACCCACGAGCAGATTCACACCTGACCACGTTACTCTCCCCCCCATCGTGTGTAGCAGCTTCTCATTACTTCCAGAGTTCGATCTGAACCTGGCGTCTTCTCCAGCAGAATTTCTTCAGTCCTCTGATTCTTCCTAACTCTAGACCACTTGGCACGCTCAAATGTGCATTTTGCAATGATTTGTTGTGTTATGGATTTAATGTGTACTCGCATGTGTATCCAGAACGGTTGTATTAGGTAGAAACAAGTTGATCTCAATTATGATGTCTTTCTTTCGACACAGCGAAAAATTTACAGTATTTCTACGTATTGATGTCACCCACCTACGCCGGAGCGAAGCGAAGGCACATCTTGTAATTAATGTTATGAATGTGCACCTTTTGACTTGTTCTGGGTCGTTACTGGCACCTGTTCTGTCGTGATTCCCTTCTGAATGCTCGTTTTATGCTGTTGTCCGCAATATTGGGTTTTGCCAAGGGGTTTCGCGTGCACCCATGCCATGCTTCCGTATTCCATTTTCCATTTTGAATTAAAAGCAATCCAATGTTCTTGCATTATGCAGGGGGCTCCACCATAATATGGATCTAATTCAATGCCGACAGGCTCTCTTTCATCACCTTGTTATGGGTGCTTGCGCAGCTCATCGGGCAGATGTCGACTTGACTCCACAACTTAATCGGTCAGCCAAGGATTTTTGAGTCTGCTGCATGCATGTCTATGGCCGTTCTTAATGTAATCCTTAGTTCCAACTACCAAAAATTACCACGGAGAATCTGTGACATTATTGAAACAGGTGAATGCTGTTGCTTCCTCAGTACAGTTGCGATGCGAAATGAAATCCGTGGTCTGATGATTGAATCTTCCCAGTTTTTGCATCACAGTTAATCTCGCAGACATATACATTGGTCAAATGTCTCGCTGGCTCGGGCATCCACGTCGATCTGATGTACCTAATTACTGGGACCGACCAATCGTCACTGCCTGATTTTTTTACCTGCACATGAAAGCATATATATCTGGTCTCTGACTTTTGAGGGTTTAGTCAAGGTACTATGGACTATGGCCATTTTGAGGCCCAGGCATGCGGGACATTTAATTGCCATATACTTGTCTCGGTCGATGGCGGCCTCAATCCCAATAAGATAAAGAAAAGCGCCTTGAGTACAGCTGAAGCGGATGTTGAATTTTGAAATCATCTTTGGGCTGTCCTGGAGAACACAATTTCCAATGCCATCCATACCCGATATGTGCGTCTCTGCCAGCCAGCATCATGCTCGGTACGATGTGTCACGATTGATGATAGTAAAGAGAACGCAACGAAGCATCGAAATGACATTCATAATCTGGCCGCGAAATGCTAACAACACGAACATTCAAAGATTTAAAATACTGGTATGGCCCTCCCAAACCGAAGACCTGTCGTTTTGATCTCCAGCTCCTTTGATCCCGAAACCGGAGAACCCCAACTGCGACGTGTCGGTCTAGTAAACAACTTCGATGCGACAGTTCTCGTCGCTGCAATATGGATATAAAATTCATCGGATCCGGCGCCTCGGCCGGGGGTATATCACATATCACATTATATTACAGGCTACATCGCAAAACTCAGCTGAAAACTCATCTTACCTTTGGAAAGTTGGAACTCATGGTCAAAAGCTGGGGAACTTGAATCCTTTAGACAATGCTCCGAATATTTGTCCCAAGGAAATGCTACAGAAGTGTCAGTCTGCAGGAGTCATCTACTGGTTCATTCTATTAATACGGTCAAAAAATCCAAGGTAGCGGGCCGTGCCGCTTGTCGGCCTTATCTGCTTTATTCAGTAAAGTGCTGCTACTGCTAGACACCTCAATGTGATCATTGTTCTATCCCCGGTGGTGCAAGAATCTACCTAGTTTTCTGGGCTTTAACCCTTCAGGCAACATTCTTCTGGCTCACACTCGGTCTTCCCTCTAGATCCTTAGCTGTAATTTTACAAAGGAAACTTTTGACCTAGGTCAAAAGGGTAACCAATATTAGTTGTTTCAGTAGACGAAAAAATAAGGATATACTTCATGTCTTGATGTAGTACAAAACTGACCCCAAAAGAGCAAGTGGCAAACACCCTATTGGGGATGACTTTTACTCTTAGTTTTAACAAAGTATGAAAGGACTGCCGAGAGGTGAACTCTCGGGAGCCCAGTCAGTCGGCCGCTTTCAACTGTGTCCTTCCCATCATGCAGCAGAGCCGGCGTCATCAAAGGCCATACTCATCGCATCATGCCGTTGCGAGCAAGTTGCGAGGATGTTGAGCAAGCGGGCCACTCCTGCGCCTTTCGGTTCGGACCCGTCTACCGACGACGTCAGCTCCTTCCATTTGGGCGAACACAAACGCTTGTGAAAAATAATTCGGTAAGGATCGATGGCGCGCCGCAACGGAAACGTAGCGTGGGCTAGGACATATTCTGACGCTGATTTTTTCGGCGCGACGGATAGAAGATGAATATAAATACGGATACAAAATCTTCTCGGTGAAAATCCTCCCCCCCATTCAAGATGCTTATCCATTTTTCTTTCCTTCTCACGCTTGCCCTGCCCCCATTCTCCGCTGCGGTTGGATCCACCGCGCCAGTCATCAATACAACCTCTGGCCCCTACGTGGGAGTCCACGACGTGCACAACAATATCGACGTATTCAAGGGGATCCGCTACGCATCCCCGCCTGCGCGCTTCACACCCACTACACCTGTTATACTAAATACGACGGGGGGTTCGCAAACCGCTCTCGCGTTTGGCGACGACTGCCCCCAGCCGGCGCTACAAGCAACTGCTGGGATTTCGTCTGGCCCTCCACTGAGAGGGGCCAATCAAAGCGAAGATTGTCTCTTTGTGAACGTCAGTTCAAAAATCTATCCAGTCTTGCAAACTACTCTTCTCAATTTGTTGCTTCAGAAATGGCGTCCTGCAGCAACGTTGAAAGAGAAGCTACCCATCCTGGTCTACATCCACGTAAGTTTCTCCCTCCTACACCCAACGATCTTGGGTGATTGGGTTTCAGGGCGGCGGATACTATTCAGGCTCTGGCTCTGAGTGGAACGGCACGAGTCTCGTGCACCGAAGTATCGCGACGCGCAAGCCATTATTTTCGTCACATTCAATTACCGCCTTGGCGTCCTCGAATTTGTGAGTGCAGTACCGATTGGTACTTGATCCTCGAACAATGCCTGATTTATTATCCAGATTGGGAGCGTACAAGCACCACCTTCTGCTCTAAATATCGGAATTCAGGACCAACGGGACGCCCTTCGGTGGATTCAGGACAATGCCGAGGCATTTGGAGGCAATGGTTCCCGCATCACTATCTCTGGTGAATCTGCCGGTATGTTTTCTGGCGCCTCCGTCCGCTTCACGAATTATATCTTGTCTTTCAGGTGGAAGTAGTGTCCACATGCATTACCTGTACCCGGATTCCAAGCGCACCTTCAGGGCGGGAATATCCAGCTCTGGTACATCCCTCGCTTCACCCACCCCTGCGTGCGAGTGGCATGACCGCTTGGGCGGTGCCTACAATATTCTGGTGAACGCTACAGATTGTGGAACGGGAGCAGGATCGTTCGAGTGCTTGCAAAATCTTCCGTTCGATGTAAGTGAACTGACGACTGCGAAATTTCTGGCAGTTGTCATAATTCAAAACTAAATCCTTTCAGACATTCTGGCCACTGGCATTGACCACCTATAAGACCTCCGGTGGTTTTCCGCCATGGACCACTTGCAAAGGTCCTCGGGGCTCCGTGATAGACGAATACCCCGCCAAGAAAGTCATCAACGGCGATTTTCTCAACCTTCCCATTATTACCGGAACGAACCAGAATGAAGGCAACTTGTAAGTCATCCTGTACCGTCTTGGGTCTTGCAGCACTCTTCCAGCTGAATTACCTCCAATTCCTCGGCGATTTCCCAGCCTCATCGGCACCACATTCCTCGATATAACGCCCCAGCCTGCCCTCAACCGCGAGAACTCCATTCTGAGCACCTTCATCTCGGGACAAGCGAGCAACTTCAAGACCGTATCTAACACCACCATCTCCAAACTCCTCGCCCTCTACGGACACCCAACCCAGAGCCTGTCGAACAGCACGCTGTACAACCGCGCAGCGGAAATCGCAACGGATTATGCATTCTTGGCTCCGGAACGGCTTTTCCTGAAGAGTGCGTCCGGGAAACAAGATGTATGGGTTTATTCGTTCCAGCAACATCTTCCCAGGGTACCGGAGTTCCTCGGCGGTGAGTGTTCAATTTCTGGACCGGACCCTTCCCTCTTGTTACATTTATGCTCATTCCGCCCCGCTAAATTTCTGAACAGCGTTCCACACCGCCGACCTATACTACCTCGACATTGGATTCTCCCCGACTCCCGGGTTTTCCCAAAAACTCAAGTCGCAGATGCAAGATTTCTACATCTCTTTCGTCAACGATCTCAACCCCGGAGCCTTCTGGCCGAAGTATACTGAGGCGTCGAAATTCGTGATGCGGCTGTTTGATGGAAGCGTTGGGCTAATCGTGGACACAGAGAGGCGGGCTCAGACTGATATTTTGAATGAGGTTGGGGTGATGGAGGAGTTTGGACGGTTGGGTTGAGAGGCTAGTCGAGGTTGAATCGCCCAGCTTTGACTCGGGAGTCCATACTCCACAGTATTTATATAAAGATTAGCTTGGCTTTCTTACAGTGCATTCCGACTTTGAAGTTTCCACCGTTGGACCCATTTCTTAACCTTGAGGTTCAACGCGCAAGAACGCGTCTTAACATGACGAACTCCTGCCATCACTCGTTCCCGGCCTCAATCAACCCCGACTCGGCCAAACTGGAGTGGGTATCAAACCTCCGTGGCGAAGCCCGTGGCTCCTCGTTGCGCTGAAGCCACCTCTCTGCAGAGCGACTGCCAGTGGTGACGGTGAAACAGGTTGTCTAGCATCGTCGACGCATAGGATCCTTCGACCATCCATTACGACGCTGACGTTTGCCTTAGACGTCGTCATCCCAATCAGCTTTGCATTCCGTTTTTCACCCCCGACGTTGCACACGATAAGTTTGGCAATGGTAGGCACATAAAAACATGATGTTTTAATTCCGGCCTGCCAGTCAGTTCGTGGCGGCGGTTGTGAACGGATCAGTTCTGAGACAAGGGTATCATGCTCATGTGTAATGCTTGCTACGTACAATGCGTGGAAATCTGCAGTCAAAGAACAAAGAGAGGACAAGCGATTTCCATCGCTCTGTGGGTCCACGGTCGACGAACAGCCGATCAAAAGCAGAACATTTGATGCGGAAGCCTGAAGAATGACAAGAGGTATGCAAGGTTAATCTTCCGAGAACAAGAGCGGTTGATGGATAGTTTTTGCATTTTGTTCAGCACAAGAGCCTTCACAACGAATGGTTTACGGAGGAAAGGGAATCACCGTCCGAGTGACGAACCGCGGGAACAAAGGTCGGATTTTGAGGAACAAAATGTTCGTGGCAAACTACAAGGTGGAGTTAGCCGCCGGGGAATTATCAAGAGTGTATTATACAGACGCCTAGCTAGCGTTTATGAAATTCTAATGATGCGATCTACTCACGAAGGGCACTCAGTTTTATTCGTTTAGCTGAAGGCCAACTCGAGTTCAGTGGTTTCGAGGCATCCCGCTCATAAATACAAATATTGTTCACCGACGTGCGAAAACAAAATCGACGGATAACTATGAAAGCATGCGAAAGGGTTCTTCGGGATAATATGTGGACGTGCGAAAACAAATGCGACGGATAACTACAAAGCATTTGGAACAGCTTGTGAGCATGGCAGAGCTCAAATGTCGCTCATGGAGGGATACCGCATTTACAATGATGGGAATTGCGAGCGAGGCTCTGTGTTTGCAGTTAGCACCAACATTCAGGGAAACAGAAACGGTTACGCACCACCAACCCTCGCATAGCGCGGGATCCAAACGAGTGCGCTTTAGTCCAACAACGCGACGCAAAGTATCTAACACCCGTCCACAATGCTTTCCATGCTTCTCCTCTTCCCTCTGCTTTCGCAGCTTAAACTCGGCGGCGCTCGGGACATCCGGCG
Source organism: Mycena olivaceomarginata (assembly GCA_029378375.1). Taxonomy (NCBI): domain Eukaryota; kingdom Fungi; phylum Basidiomycota; class Agaricomycetes; order Agaricales; family Mycenaceae; genus Mycena; species Mycena olivaceomarginata. The sequence goes on along the minus strand of JARKIC010000935.1, from coordinate 15,874 downwards.
CTCCGCGGCGCGGACGGGGGAGCCGCTCGTCCGAACCCAGCGACGCAGTGAAAGGCGGGGGAACCGTCATGGGGTAGGTGACAGTTGTGGTACAGACGGCGGTGGTGACGAAGATGGGTCTCCGGCTGCCGGTGCATGGACTGTAGGTATAGGTGTCGATGCTGTCCCGCCTGCTGCTACTAATGCTAATGCTGCTGGAGCTGCTGAAGCTGTAGATGGATGAGGCTATGGATTGAGCCTTGGAGGGCGCGGCACACTTGTCGGCGGTAATGGAGGTGGTGCGGAAGGTTGCCATCTCGAAAGTGAGTTGGTTGGGGATGTAAAGCGGATAATGGATGGGTGAATGGGGCTGAGTCCAAAGGTTGAAGATAGGAGCCAAAATTCGACGGCCCTTTATACCTACCAATGTCTCGGATGTAAAGCGCCTTCCGCGAGAGACTCAGACAAGGTTCGATAGGAGTGTCTGACTTCTCCCTCAGCAATTCCTCATGCGGAGGCATCCGTCGAATAAGTGAGACACCCGCGATACTTCCGTGTCTTTGTCGGTCCGGCGAACTTTTGAACCAGAAAATGGCAGTTTCAATCGAGAGGCACAGCCACGGAAGTTGAACCAACTGAGGCACGTGGGCAGATCGCGCTCAATTAGCGAATAACAACAAAGGACAATAAGAGTTCTAGACACCTATTGTAAATTCCCAGATCTGAAAACTAAAGACCGTAGGCTCGCATGAGTTGAGCCATAAAAACATTCTCAGATGACTCAACCGCCGGAGAGTAGGCAAGCATGAATATCATCTCCAAGTTAAAGCGAAGTTCAATCTCCAAGTTGTTGTTGAATTAGCTGTCTGAGAATATGAAGAATCCGCATGTCCACGCCAACATATTCATTCTTACATCAACTTGCACCAGAAATGTCAACACTGTACACGTACGGCGCAGATAGCAAACAGTGGGACTGATCCGCAGTGAGTTTACGAGGGCTACTGGGCATCACTGGGTTGTTGTCCCACGACAGTTTTAATAAATCTCGGATATAGTGGTGGTGGTTGGGGACAGGAAACCTTTTTCCATCGCACACGGCGTTTTTCCAACGACTTGAATCGAACATCCCCGAGATAGCCGAACCCGGCTGAAAACATACCGGAACAATGGACCAAACCAACAAGACACGTGAATACTCTGTCCGAGCGAGGGATGAAATGTCTTGAATTGTTTCGGCGCATGGAGGATACACAAGAAGGTACGGGTGATTTCGTCGTGGGTGCGGCGCAACTTGTGATCGGCAGTTCCAACCTCTGAGTGACAATTTTGAACGCAAGCATGCTTCTGGTAGCACAAAAGGTACAGCAGGTGGGTGGTATTACAAAGTGGTTTCAAGGTATGTAAAATGCTATGACCACACTTCGCCCGACTACCACAGCGGCGTCGTGTCGCGCACGAACCCCTCCGACGGGCCGGGGTAGCTCTTCCGCCGGCACGCGAGCAGGATGCGCTGGTCGGGCGTCGCCGGGACTGCAACGATCGGGGCGGGGATGGGGTGAAGTGTGCGCTGCAGCGTGTTCTCGCGCCCCGTTTTATGCGCGAGGCGGTCCTGGGCACGTGCTTCACTCTGCGTGAGGGGCGAGCCCGCAGACACCGAGTCGGGGATGGGGTGCAGGCTGCGCTTTAGCGTGTTCTCACGCCCCATCTTGCGCGCGAGGCGGTCGATCTCGGACTGCGGCATCGGGGGGCGCGCGGCAGGGGGGAACACGATGCCGGGATATAGTTCCGATTGGATGATAAGGTGCGCTTCGCTCGCAGTGAGGGGGGGACCACTTGGCGGTGGGGGGTAGAGCCGGGGTAGGGGCGGAGGTGGGCAACATGTGCTGGGTTCTCGGTCAGCGTCAAGCGCAGGATTGGCAAGTAAAGCAAATCACCTGAACGAATTCCAAACCGACGGCGGTGAGATAGGTGGGGGCAGGTGAGATGGTAGAGGAAGACATCAGCGTAGTGGGTGGGTGGCAGGAAGTTAACGGTCGTAGTTGTGTTCGTGGGTGATAGAGGTGTTGTTGTGTTACTTCCCAGCCAAAACAGTGGTGTTTTATACTGCAAGGGAGAATGTCTCACTGTCTCCTGGAGGCGATGGTGAATCGCGATCGGGGTCTATGCCGCGCGGAAGTATGAGACCCGCGCGGAATAGATGAGGTCTCACTTTGAACTGAGTCCCTTCCGCTGCCAATCTAGGAGAAAGGAGAAGAAACAAACGATGCGTCGCTTGCGCACGGGCCAAAGACGGTCCCGTGCACAGCGTATGTATTTTTTTTTACTCTGTCGGCTTCGCCTTCACCAAGCCTTGCCAGAAAGACGCCCTGCGGAGCCTCATCACACCGGGGGCAAAAGCCGACGCACCTGGTTTCCAGGTGCCTCTGAGGCATGTGCCCCGCAGGTGGGAAGGCAGGTAACAGAAAACCTACAATAGTTGTTTGTCAGACAAAGAATTGACAAAGGAGGGACAAAGGCCAGGCAGAATTTGCCTGGGCAGTGAAATCCTGCCTGTCCTTTGTGGCACCTTTATCTCATCTTTGTCCGTTCAATGGCCTTTGTGGGTTGTTTGTCTGGTGTATCACAGCCTGCAGGGCACATGCCTCAGAGGCACCTGGTTTCCAGGTGCGTCGGCTTTTGCCCCCGGTGTCATCTCCCAGCATCTCCTCGGGACGCGTGAAATTGCCGTTTACCACCACATCGGCTGCGGCATGGTCACCTTTCGCGGGCCCGAATTCAAACACCTCGTCAAGTAGGCGAACCCCGGCGACGAGGTCTCTGCGCGCCAGAAATCGATGCATTATCTTGCGTTGGCATAAATAGTTCTATGGGCTTACAATTACTTCCGAAAGTGGTATAGCACAAGCACTGGAGCCCTAGCAGGCGGCGGTCAAGCGACATTTTGTGATGGCGGACCATTCCGATCAATAGATAGGTTGTGCCCATGCGGTATGCCGCTTTTGTGCAAAAGCAGCATGCTGCTTTTTATGAATTATGACTGGTAGTCAAATTCTGACACCTCGATACTACTACACGGTTGTAATGGCCTCTAGAAAAAAGAAAAGAAAAAAAAAGCAGCATCCCGCTTTTTTGCACAATCAAAAAGCGGCATGCCGCTTGGGCAAAGCCTCTCTAATGTTTGGACAGCTTGTCGTACCTCCGAAAGACAGCTTGTCGCAACTTGTCGTTCTCATCGATCATCGCGCACCCGAGCGAGTCAGCGTTACTCAAATTGTGCTTCATGAACTCGAGGGACCGGCAGTCAAAGATATCAAGTTGCTCGTCCCATCAATGCATCAGTCGCACAACATCGCCTGGGACTCGCTCACCTCGAATCTCACCTTCATCACCGAAAACCCTGTCGTCACACCCCGGCGAACGGATTTCTTCCCTCGCGGTCTGCCATCGCAGGCCAACTCTCTCAATCATTTTGCGAGGACCGTGGCAACGACCATCCGCACGTTCTCAGATACCGAGCGCGCCAAGTATCCCACAAGATTCGACGCCCCTCTGCAAGGGAAACTCTTCCCCGACTCTATCCTCGAACGATATTCGAGGATCCCCGCCTCCTCCGTCACGCCCAAAAGCCAGTTGATCGAGCACTGGATAGAGCGTGCCGGGCCGACACCGTCGTACAACACCGGCCAGGGTGACTTGGCCGATGTGGTGAAAGTCCTGCTGGCAGAAAATCAGCTGGACCAGCTGCTAATGCTCGCGCACCACCCGCGCATCCCGCTGCACGAACTGCAACAGCTCTTGGGGCCACCACTGGCGGATTTTAACAAATTGCACGAATACCTGAAGATGTGCTTCCGGTTGTTGTACCGGTATGATGTGCTCGCACGCGAATGTGGGCTCGATTCGGATTGGGAATCAGATGTCGCACTTGCTGTTGGGAATATGTGGAAGGTGGAGACGGATTACACAGAAACCGGGAAGAACGTTTGAATTACTCGTTTTGTCTAAGATACAGTCAGGGCACTTGTAGAATGCAGAGTAGAATGCCGTAGCGCTGATGGAAAACGGAGTTAGCAGGATTCGCTTCAGTCAGCACTGGTGCCATTCTGTCAGCTCCTCAGTCTGCACGTACGCGTGCACGCACAACGGACAGGACGGCGAGCCAGAGCTAAGACAACGCCCACTGTGGGAAGGCTTCCCACGTTAACGGCTGAGTTATCAAGACGCACCGTTTTTGAACACCACAAGAGCGCGCTGGGGCGCTCCGCGCCCCAGCACTTCAGTTGAGATCCCGAGACATATGTCATAAGAATGACATGAATAAAGGGGTAATGTCGGATCAAAATAGAGGTCAGATGAGTAGCGGAGTTTTAAAAGCTTCAGACGGACAGCGTAATTTTATAAAGAGGGAGAATTAGCCGGTGTGGGAGCATAAATAGCGTCAATACGAACGACAAACCAAGCAACATGAGCACCGAAGAATTCAATCAAGCGAACGAAAAGTATGCTGCCAGTTTTTACAAGCCCGAGCGGAGTAAGCTGTTTAGAAACGTTGCGATTATTGGTGGGTTCGAGGAAACTGAGGCGGGCATCATAGTCTCTTGCATGGACCCTCGCGTCAAGCAAGCAACCTAGGGTTTGTTTTTCGAGGTAAAGACTATCAGGAACAATGGGTGGATTAAACTCTTGCCCTCCAAACCAAACCCGGAGATGAAAACGTCAGCAGAAAACAACATAAGGGCCAACGCACGCAACTACGAGCCCCAAAATACTGCTAATAAACAGCTCTTTGTCTGATGGATGCATGGAGAGAACTGGTGCTCCCATCGATTTCCAACCCGCCAGCCGTCGGAAGCGGGTCTGCTAACGCGAATGAATGATGATGAAAGCCTAGCCAAGCAATTCTGCGATCATTATAAGTGGGTCATCGATGCTAGCGCTTGAGTTGAATTTGCTGCGTGCGAACAGAGTTGCTCGCAGGTTTGTTTCTATGAAAAGTACTTGAATCTCTGGCGTTCAATCGAGTTTGAATCCGCTCGGTCCAGGGGAAGTTGTGATGCCGAGCGACGCAGACCTTGCGCCAGGATCCAGGCGGACGTACGTGCTTGAAGAGATTTCGAAGCGGGGGAAAGCAGGCTCCAGGACGGTCAGTCTATCAGGAAACAATTCCTGAGCGATGTGAGAAACCAATCAGGATTCAGCAGCAGCCAGACAAGATCGCGACGAGCCTAAGGAGACTGAAATTCGGGCTATGAATTGTTGAGCGAACGTTCACAGACGGCTCGTTGATCGAGAGGGCCTGAAAAGGCAAAAAGTTCGCAGGGGCCATACAAGTAAGTATAGCACGAGTTCAGCCACGGAATGGCATCGGCATGCTGAAAGAATGAACATACGGAGACACTTGGCAGGGACTCGAAGGTGATTAACCAGCCTTAAAGTTGATAGCGCATTTAGTGCGAGGGACGATCAACATTCATGTCTGTTGAATGGCAGGGCGGACTTTGAGCTGAGGATAGCGCAGCGTTGGGATATGTATGAGGAGGATTTCCGTGCTATTGTCCAGCGTCGACTCGCGAGGAGGAGAAGGTTCTTTGAATGGCCCAGGTGGTTGAAATCAAAAGGAATTGGGTCGAAATGGTGGTCGATAAACAGTCGAGCGCTATATATAGTCCACTCGGAAGGCGATCCACATCTGGCAGCTGCCAACTCTCAGCCCTGTGAAGTCCCGATTTATCGCGCCTCGGAAGTATTTCTTTGAAAAAGAGAAAAAAAAAAGCAAATGGGAGTGAAATTCGGGGTGCGCTCCACAACGCACGTTTTTGAATGTCAAATTTTACCTGTTCTCAAACGAGCGGAGCCTAATGGCCACGCTGCTCGTCGGGTACTTTGACGCTCATCGTCGTTTGAAACAAAAGGCGAGTTTTATCCTTGTCCCACGGTCACATGCGCCGACACTCTCTTGTCCTCCTCCTCCTCGTCCTTGACTGTCTGCCTGTGGATTGTACTAGACTGGCGAGGGATATCTAGACTGGGAGCCCCTATCATCTCTGCTAGCAATCTTACTCCCGCGATCTAACTTGGCCCCATAATCTTCAATCAAAAATCTCGCCACTTTAGACTTGCGGTCTGGTTTCTCCGGTCTACGCCAGCACACGATGCTCCACTTCCCCTCCGCCCTTCAAAATGGCGGCGGATCGGGCGGCGCCCCGCGCCGGACAGACAGCCTGAACGCGACGCAGCAAAAGACACCCTCGCACCCGCTCTTCCTGACGATCGAGCAGGAGCTGCACGATGCCCGCCGCGTCGGATCCCACGGACAAGAGGAGGACCTACGCTCCGCCCTCAACATGGTCATCAACCGCGTTACCGAGCTCGTGAGTGCCGACATCTTTCGGGGTGTATTAATGGAATTTTAACGATTTGATTTGGTGATCCCCGCACGCAGTCCTCCCTTCTGAGCGAAGCATACAAGAGCAAGGCCGAGCTCGAGGTCCAGCTCAACGTCGCACGCTCGAACCTCCAGCTCGTCATCGCGAACAACGAGATGCTCGAGGAGGCGCTCAAGTCCGGCGGCGGCGGCGGCCGCGACGTCGGCTGGCGCCGCGCCTCCACCTCCTCCCACTCCCCTAACACCACGAATTCGGACTCGCAGCACAGCCCGGCGAGTGCGGGCGCGAACGAGTCCCCCACCGAGGGATCGAGCAACTCCCGGTTTTTTAAGACGTTCTTCAACGGCTCCTCCTCCTCCTCCTCTTCCGGCGCGGGCGGGACGCGCCCCGGGACGCCTACGCAACACCCGTCCCACCAACAGCAGCAGCAGCACCTCACCTCGCCCTCCCTGCCCTCCCTCCACACCGCGCACCCCTCCGCCGACGAGCAGCAGCAGCTCCTGCAGACGCTCGCCCAAGCACGGCAGGACGCCGAGCGCGAGCGGCAGCTCGCGCTCCGTGAGCGCAAGGCGGCGGACAAGGCGCGCGCGGACGCGGCTGCCGCTGCGCGCGATAAAATTGCGCTGGAGGGCGAGATCGAGAGCCTGAGCCAGGCACTGTTCGAGGAGGCGAACCGCATGGTCGCGGGGGAGCGCATGCGCGCCGCCGCCGCTGCAGAGCAGGCCGAGCAGGCCAAGGGGGAGTTGGAACTGGCGCGGGGCGAGCTGGGGCGGGTGAAACGCGAGCTGGGGGAGGCAAGGAGCGGGTGGCGGGAAGAAAAGGAGGAGGCGAGGGAGGCGAAGGAGGAGAAGGAGGCGTTGAAGAGGGCGTTGCGGATTATTGAGGGGGAGAATGTGGAGTTGAGGAGCGGGAGCGGTGATGAGTATGAGGAGTGGGGGTGGGGGCGGGCTGCATAGCTCGCATTCGAGCCTCAGTCTCGGCGAGGGGGAGAGGACGATGACGCGCTCGCGCTCGAGCTCTGAGGTGGGGCTGAAGAGCCCGCCCTCTGCGTCCCCACAAATACCATACCTCCCCTCCGCACTCCCTCCCGCTTCCTCTTCTTCCTCATCTCTAACGGACACGGACGACGAAGAGCCGATCACATTCGCGGCCACCGGTCTGGGACTCCCCGAGGCGGAGGACCGCGAAGGGGAGCCCACGCCGAGGAGGGCGGCGCTGGCGGTGTTGCCTGGGGCAGAGTGGGCGGGGGCGACTTCTTCAAACTCGTCTGCGTCTGCTGCGGCACACTCATCTTCGACGTCGGGGGGCGGGGCACAAGAGATAGAGGTAGAGGAGGACTCAGACAGGGAGCTCGCGGACGAGCTGGAGGAGTGGAACTCGGTGTCGCCGCCGCCGACGGCGCGAGCGCCGGCGGTGGAGGATCCGTGGGCGTCTGCTTGAGTTTGAGTTTGAGAGGGAGGGAGGGGGTTAGGGAGGGGATGGGGGGGAGGGAAGAGAGGCGGGGAGCGGGGAGAAACTAGAACGCGCCGCCGGCGCAAGCGCTGGGGGCGGGGTCGGGGCCGCGCTGGCTGTGTGCATGGGCCGAGGGCGGGGGTGCGGTGGGCTAGTAGCTACACACCCCCACATACTCCCATCTACTACTTCTCGAGGCGTCCTCCGCACCCCCCCACACCACCATACACCCGTATCTCCTCGCAGAGCCCCCATCTGCTTCTTATCGGCGCCATCTGGCTCTGGCTACCCATCCGCGCCTACGCGTCCCGCTCTCCACACCCCCAGCCTGGGCCCGACCCCTCGCCTCCTCCCTCACTCATCGGGCGGCTTACAGCTCGCGTCCATACCTCCACGTACGACCCATCCCTCACCCACTATACATGCAACACACCACATCTCCGCACGCCCGCCATACATACAACCCTGCATCGGCTATGGACACAAACAATATTTATTCCTGTGCATGCTACCTCCATACATCTGCCTGTTTTCGTCTAGTTTTCGGTTTTACATCTGCTATATCATTCCATTCGATTTCGCTGGTTGGACGAGTGCGTAGGCGGTTTGGGGTTTGGGTTTACTTTGGGGACTGCGCAGGGCTTCATGGTGTCCCTCCACCTCGCTGAGTATCCGCAGCGCTGCTCTGGTCCATGTCTATATTACCGCTGACTTGCGCAAGCGCGGTGCAGACGCTCCTCCTCTGCTGTCACCTCGCTTCCGAGCTCTTTCTCCCTCCACCACGTCCCGCCCCGCCGACGACCGAACTTCTGCCTCTGCCCAAGGCTGCGCCCCCTACACCCACACCTTGCCCTGGCTTCCCCATCTTCGGGCGGCTCATTGTACGACGGCGGCTGTTATTGCGAAGGCGCGAGCAGTCCAGCATAACAATTTAGACGGCCTTGTGCACGGGATCGTTTTCAACTCTCGAGGCGGCAGAAGGCGGGGGCGGGGGCGCGCATGTGCGCAAACTGGCCTAGGGAACGCGATACATTTTCGGCACCGTGGCCAGGCGCGCAATCTGCGACAAGCACAGCTCTGATACGCCCGATGCACAACCGGTGCGCCTGCGGCTGGACGGGGGGGTCTTTCAGCGCTCAAGTCCGGACTTGGGGAATGTGTCGCGTCTTTGAGTTTTGGGTGAGCTGCAACGACTTGGATGCGCACAAAATAGCACCCACTTGCCAATGCTGAGATTTTGATTCCTGAGACCCAGGACGACCTCGCCCATACTCGCTTGTACGAGTGTCTTCTGTATCGAGGGCCTTATACAGACGGATCGATATGTCCACTTTGGGATTGGATTCTTTTTAAATTAGGGAACACTCTCCCCACAGAGAAACCGTCTTCCACCGCGCCGCCTGACCATACCAAGCGTCTAGGAAAGTGGACTCTGAAACGGAGCCAGACTCTCGAATTATCACGACCGCGGCCTGTGTAGGATTTCGTCGGCTTACACTGGGCCGTCTTGGACCGCGCTCACGACACCTTTTTTTTTTTTTTTTTCAGATCGGGGAGCGGAAGGATCTTCAAAGTGAGACTTTCCGCGCGGAGATCTCGTCTTTCCGCGCGGAACAGAGGTTCCTGGTTTATTTGATCTACCAAACATATCTCATGGCCCCTTATCGAAGCCTCTCAAAAGTCCCGTCGGGAGTAAATCAGTGATTCCTGACTGACATCGATGCGTACAGTACCGCTGGCTCAAAATTGAAAGCCGAACCCACCCTTCTTGACCGCGTCAATACTCAAATCGTCTGTAGACCAGAGCCGCTTTCCCGGCACGCATGTGAGGCGGAATGAAGCGCGTCCATCTAACGACTGAACCTACACATGTGAGAATTTCGCGGCTGCTAACATGGTGGCGGCGGCCGGGCGGCGTCCGAGATTACAAGAAATCTCGACTTCTCGATGTCTCTCGATGTGTTGCCATTTGCCGCACTGGTAGCCACGGGTTCAGCACGGGTCCTCACGAAACATGTTGCCCTCTCTACGCCGCTCATTGAAGCTCGGGCAGCTTTGAACTCAATCCATCTAGGTTTGACTGTCTGCACTCGTATCAGTCCAGGCAGCGTCTTCAAGCCTCAAAATTTTGGGCTGTGCACTGCAGTTGAGCACGGATCCTATCAGTATGGTCTTCTGCCCACTTATACATAATGCACTTATATATAGACGTCGAGGGCACGTTAAAAGAGTCTTCAGGCTACGTTTGGATGCAAGAATCTCTTGATGACTTCCATCTCACCTGCAGAGGAGCTCGAGCTCCTTCAATTGGTTGCCGACGCACAGAAAACCAACTACCTGGCCGGTGAGAGCTCATCATTCATCTTGGAAGTGTTTCGAAGGTAACGGCAAGGTAACGGAAACTGACGCTTCTCTTACAGTGGCAGGGATCACCATCCTTGTGTGAGTCTAACTTCAATGGTTGGGTCGTACATTCTGACAGCCGATTCTAGTTTTGAACACATCACGACGTTCTCAGAAGAGGTCATCCGATTCACTGGCTGCAAGCCGGAACTCACTCTGCCTAGGTCAAGTTCGTATGGAAGAGTCGTCTCAGTCTCTGGAGCGTGCTCTACGTAAGGAATTCACATTATTTTTCGATGGTATTGATTATCCTAGGTCTGGGTATGCAGCGACTAGTACAGATTGCCCCGCACAGCTCAGCGAATACCCACAGATCCGCTATTTTACTCTGATTGTGGTAGCGTGAGCGCGACATTTTTTGAACAATTTTTCCGTTGCCGAGTTTTGCGTGGTGAATCAGTATCGATGCCAGCTGTATGTGGACTCTCTTCCCCCGGCCGTCCATTGACGACAGTTTCAGTTATGTTCACGAAAATGAAGTCGTCCAGCGTAAGTGCGTCACACATTCCTCAGCCACCGGTATTTACCGACTCGATTGTACTTTTCTCACAAGCAGATGTGAGTATTGGACAGGGTGCTACTACGCTCTTTGACCTCTGCTTGATATCAGCTGCCAACATTTCCTTCTGGTACTGTCAATATCTCCCAACGTACATAAACGGTACACTATAGCTAACTGATACTATAGTCGGAATTGTCTACCTGCACTCTGGTATGCGCCAGCGTGGATTTTGTGCTCGTCTTGCGGTGTGTCAACCACCCACCCACCGTCCCTCTAGCTCACCGTGCATGCGGTTAGGGTTTGGATATTATACGGTAAATCGCGACGCTTGTTGTATATCTTGATTCCTTTGATGGCTGGTGGGGATCTCACTTTTTCGCCATTTCTAACACTTCTAACTGCACTGTTCAGTCGAAATTATCATCTTGTGGGCATCTATCGCGCAGTGTTGGCGACCTGGAATCTAATCTGATCGAATTAACGGGCTTGCTGTTGGCACGCTCACCGTCATTCCGCTGAAAGGTTGGTGCCGAACTTTCACCTTCTTCCAGAGCTAACGATGAGTTGCATAGAATATTTAAACATTGGGTAAATGTGTTTTGATGATCCTAATTGCGTCTGATGTTGGCCAAGGCCCATTTTGAAAGGGTGTTACTCTTTGAGTACGTCTTTGGTCCTCTATAGAAGAATCCATCCCTGAGCACTCATACTTGCCAAGCCGTTCCTCGGTATTTCACTTTCTATGCGGTCCCTTACTTTGTGATGGCAATTTTGATGTTCTCCATGACCCTGTACAAGTGCAGCGAACATCTATTCGCCGTCCGGGGTCATCGGATGCCCATAATCACGCTGTCCTGAAGGACGGTGTATTCTTATTCTTGACGATCCTGCGTGAGAGCAATTACCTTCGTGCCAAATTGTGTCTAATTTGTGGTTGTATGCAGTCAATACGATTTGGGAAATCGTAATCTGGAATAATGGTCGTCCGACCCTTGCACAAGTCCCTGTCATGTAAGTATCGGTCGCTGCCCTTCCTAATTCTTACTTAAATATCTGTATCTAGACCCGCAACCGCATCAGCAGCTCTTGCCCCTTTGTGTCCATTCGTAGTTTAAACCTTTTTGGATTCAGGTTGCACGCTGTGGTTGGCGCCAGGATTTTGTTTGAACATCAAAAATCTTGCGACTGAAGTCAACGACAACACAATTCCGACCGTGGAACTCAGCTACCTATCGCACAGACATCGGCCATTTGCGGCTAAAGCGCGTATCCCGTGGTATCTCCAGACTGGTGAACCGTCAAGCTCGGAAGTGCTGTCCAGGGAGGTTTATTAGCAAATTTCTCACCGATATCTTTGGTTCGGGAGGAACTATCGAAATACCTTCGGAAACAGGTGAGTCACTGGGAGGAAATATTTTATATCGGAAACTACCTCATTGGGGAGAAACTCGTCATCCTCTAAAATACTATGTATTATACTTATGCTTCAATTTCCTGGTACCTAGGGCTGCACGCCGTGCCGTCGCGCCGGTTCTACTCCTAGGGATGAGCTGAAACCACTAGGATGCGCCCAAAATGGCACCCACTCGCTGAGATTTTGATGCTTGATTTTTGACGCCGAGGACGACCTCGCCCGTACGAGTGGCTTCTATATATATCGAGGGACGGGTTGATGTGTTGCATGATCCTTCTTTCAATTGGGCAAGACTCTCCCCGGCTTGTGTTCTTCAGTTGACGATCTTCCTCAGACGGACCAAATTCAGTAGTAGAAGAATTTCGATCACGGCGTAATACGCAATCCCTCGCGACTGTAAGCCATTTTGCAGCTATTGGGCATCCCAGTCGCGCGAGTGAAATATGTATGGTGGGCATGAAAACAGCAGGAAAATGTACGCGTATTCAACGAATACGGACCGCATGCGCGAACGGGTCATCCGGCACAGGCCTAGTGGGGATCTGGAATAGGAATGGGTTGCCGTCCGGGTCGAGCGGGGGAGCATTTAGTCGACTCCAGGATGGTAAAGTTCTCGAGCCCTGGTCTGGCCGGTTCCCCGGCGATGGTTTCTTCCACGGACTGAAGGGGGCTTGTGAGCCCAGGGGGCACGACAGCGGTCACAGCATATCCGCGCGGCGCGTTGACACAGAACCTTGAGCACGGTGATAGTAGCCGAAGAACCACATGTGGGGGTTTGCACGCACACCTCGTGAAGAAACGGATGCTGAGACGGTCATTGGGTATGTCGAGCATGAAAATGGGTTCGTTGAGGATAGCCTCTGGTTTTTTCCTGCGATCCAGTTAGCAACTGATGCCTGGATTTGCAGCGCGATAACGACTGGGACGCACCCCGACAATGGTGAAACCCCCAGTCTCGGCCGCCTGAAACCAGGATATGTTTCTTCGCTGCGGGACGATCTTCAACGGAGACACCGAGACCAGCAAGCATGAAGTCGAGTTCTTCGTCTGAGATGATCGGGAGGCCCCGACTCCTCAACATTTCGTTGATTCGAGAGGGCTCCGCTTCGGTTTGGCGATACTGTCGAAGGTGAGTGAGGAGTGCCAACGGCATGAAAGCGCGATGCCTACCTCGTCAAGTCGGAGCAATAAGGGGCATGGTCAGAGTCACTGGCTCTGCGAGGCGTGACATCGACGTTCAAATTACTTAGAGGTGGGTGTTGTGCCGTGTGTACGCACATAGGTCCAATCCATGCCGGCAACTCTTTTTTTTCAAACATTTCCGATGTCGGGTTCAGTATCGTCGAGAAAGGGTTCAAAAGTGGGAAAAAAAATGTCCTTTTTCGGGCTGCACTTGGGGTCCAACTTACTCACGTATCCCTCGGGGTATGAGATCTGATTGTTCAACTTGAGTGGCTGTGCTTGTTGCTGGTTGAAAATATTATTAATATGACCTCTTGGCTCAGAAAGATAGCGCTGCCGTCGTCCATGACGAATTGCACGCCAGCGTCCTTCCGATATACAAACAAAAACCGTCTTCCTCCCGCACGCCGCCTGACCATACCAAGCGTCACTGAGAAAAGTGGACTGTGAAGCGGAGACACTCTCGCATTATCACAGTGCAGATCGGCAACGGAAGGATCTTCAAAGTGAGACATTCCGCGCGGAGGTTTCATCCTTCCGCGCGGAATAGAAGTGGTCCAGACCCGATCACGATTCACCATCGCCTTCAGGAGATAGTGAGACTTTCTCCTCCGCAGTATAAAAGCACCGTCCTTTTGGCTGAGAACACAGCACCTCCACCATCAGCGAAAACAGCTACCACCTTTAACTTCCACTCCCCCACAACATTAAAACCTGATGTCTTCCTCTACCATCGCACCCGCCCCCACCCATCTCGCTGCCATCGGCTTGAAATTTGTCGAGGTAATTTACTTTACTTGCCGATCCTGCACTTACGCTGACCGAGAGCTCAGCACATGTTGCCCAACTCCGCCCCAAGTCCAACTCCTTGTGCCGCCAAATGGTCTTCCCTCACCGAGAGCGAAGCACGCGCTATCATCCAATCCGAATTATACCCGGGTATCGTCTTCCCTCCCGCGGCTCGCCCCCCGATGCCGCAGTCCGAGATCGACCCGCCTCGCACATAAAATGGGGCGCCAGAATACTCTGCAGCGCACCCTTAACCCCATCCCCGACTCGGTCGCCGCTCACGCACAGCGAAGCGCGTGCCCCAGGCCGGAGATCGACCGTCTCCTCGCGCAAAATTGGGCGCGAGAACACGCTGCAGCGCACACTGCACCCCATCCCCGCGCCAGTCGTCTCAGCTCCGGCGACGCTTGACCAGCGCATCCTCCTCGCGTGCCGGCGGAAGAGCTACCCCGGCCCGTCGAATAAATTCGTCCGCGACACCACGTCGCTGTGGTAGTCGAGCGAAGGCGGCACTTTACATACCAGATGCATCAATGAGTCCGAGTTTATAATACGATTTACTGTATCTTTGGTCCCCTAACCACCCGAATCATCTCGCGTTCAAAGTTGTTACTTAAAATTAGAACTGCAGATAAGAAGTTGCGCCGCACCCCCCAATGCGAAATCACTGCCCGTACCCTCTATTCTCCATGCGCCGAAACAATTCAAGATATCTTATCCCTCGTTCGGGTCGAACATTCATGTGTTTGCTGCTTAGCTAGTTCTATGTCAAGTGTGTTTTCAGCCGAGCTCGGCTATCTCGGAGATGTTCGATTCAGGTTCTCAACTTGCTGAAAAACCTTGACGCGGTTTCGCCAAGTGCGCGATGGGGAGATACGGAAATTAAAAGAGAGGTTTGTCGTACCCAAGAGTGCTGTATGAGGCAAAAGCACGTCTCGTGGTTGTAAATCTGATTGCTCCCGGCAAGTGCACCCATAAGCGCCCATGCACTGTCAGTAAATATGAATAGTGGCACAACAACCACTGCGCCTCATCCCAAACGACGAACATGCCTGCATCGAATAACAGAGCGCTCCTTCCCGGCCTCGAGTCTGTTCAAGTGGGCATTTTTTCATCCATGGGTTGTGGCTTTCCCGCTAACGAACTGCAATCAGTTTCCTACAAGCAGAACCAGAAAATATGGATCCCACCCGTTCAACAAGCTTTTGTCAAACAAGGGGTTACCGATGATCACGGACGAGGAAATCAATGACCTCGTGGATGCCGATGGGGTTCGCCCGGAGCAACGCCCTGCGCGGGCGATCACGCTCCTGACGGAGGCGGCGACCAGGGGGGTCGCCATTATTGGCGTGCGTCGCAATTCCGTAGAGACAAAACCCTCAATTAGCTGACTGAACCAAAGGCGAAGCCGGAAGTGCTCCATGAAACACGTCCCCAGTACACCCCGATTTTCATGGCTGACATATCGGATAGACGGATATATACGCCATCCGTTTCTTCACGGGTGGCACACCTCAGGGACCGCCAGTTCTCTTACGTAAGACCCCTCTTAGGCCATTTAGTTTGTATCCTATACTTGAAAACACGAAGTCACGGGAAATTGACAGAAAATCACGGGGTACCACGTGAGACCACGTGAAGTCACATGAATTTCCCGTGCTCTCGGGTGATGCTTCCGTTTTTAGAACCGGTGATCGTGCCGTCAACGGAGGATGCGGCCCGTGCCCTCCGTTTTCGGTTGGACTGAATGCGCGCACCTCGGGC